>CM076667.1:6938401-6948968 GCA_038496675.1 Rachycentron canadum
GGTGTTGGGGGGGAGGGGGGGGATGGGTTCCCTGCTGTCAGCCTCACCCAGCCCAGATGTGTTACTGTCTGCTGCCCCCCCCAAAAAAAAACCACCCCCTCGACCCTCTCTCCATCACACGTCTCCTTCTTTTTCCTTCTTTAAAGTAATTCTTAAAAATAGCTGCTTCTCCTTGAGTGTAGTGATCAGTTCCTGTGTTGTCTTTTAAGTCAAAGGTGCTTTACTTAACTACAAAATCACACAGCATCAAGGTATTTTCACTCTTGATGATTTTTTTAAAAATGGATTTGAACCCACGTGGAGCAGATTGTTTATTCAAAATTCAACAACAGTCCCGCCCATTTTGTAAGAAACCCGTCTCTCACCTCAAGCTGAAGCACAGCAACACTTCCTCTGTCTGTTTGCAGGGTGTGTGTGTGTGTGTGTGTGTGTGTGTGTGTTTGTTTGTTTACCACAGCCTGCTGGTTTGAGGGTTTCATCTAGGAGGAAGTTTCCATTTCCCTTGTGGGTGGCTGTCGTCTGTTGCAGTGGTACACGCTACCCCTTTAGCTCGGAGCTCCTCCACGGCTTCAGTCAACACGCCGGAGAGTGTGATATTGACCAGTGGCCTGAATAATTCAGCTTGTGATCACATGCTATTGTGCACGTCTGCACACACACAAACACACACTCACTTACTCTCTTACTCCCTGTTGCGAAGGCACCGTGTAGCACTTCACAGAGGGTTAAAAGTTGACATTGGAGTGTTTCAGTCGAGGAGGAGAGAGAGGGATGTGAGGAATTATGCCACTTGAACCCCCGGGGCGGCAGGATGCCACTTATCTGGGTCACGTTCTGGAGAGAAGGATCATTAATTTTGGAACATTTTAAATCAGCTTCATAAGTGCAAACGCACCCTAATGCATATGCATGGTGCAAGCACAACACACACAGTGTGTAAGCTACACACAGATTCGCACCACTGCTTTCAGTACCTCCCTTATTTTTTACCACTGCACCGAAAGCTGAAATGGCATCACGAGATAAAAGCACTCTTCGCTACCGTGTTTGATTTTCAATTAACCTGATTCACTGGGGTTAATACCCTGATGTGCCGCTACCGGTGTGCTCAGCGGCTCCAAGGCACTCCCACTCTGTTCTTACCAGTAATGAGTCATCATCTGTTGGAGCACATACAGACACACTTGTCTTTGTCTCTGCCATGGGGCCTTCTAAGCCAAAATGAAGCATAGACAGTAAGATACTAAAAACTCCACTAAGTCTTAGGCGACTTTACTTTACTAGGTCTGGTACTAAATGACAACCAGCTCATCTAAGTCCAGGCGAAATGATAATTACAAGTCTGCTCCAATGTGGGCGAGGCTCAGTTAAACAGTAGAAATTATATCTTTGAGGCATAGAAGTTTACAGGGTGAGTCATCCATAATTGTCATACTGTATCAGCTGATTATTTGCCAGTTCTCGTGAGCAACCTGAGGGTGTAATCAGGGATTCATTATTGATTTAAAGTGGAGGTGTACTGATGTATCGGCATGCTTGTCGAGGCTGGTTTCAGTCTTACATTTGTTCATCATGCATTAAGCTTTTTGGTGATCTTTTCTTGAATCTGATGCTTGTGCTTTTGGGGGGATTCTTCTGTTTGGCTTTGTTTCCAAATTATGATGCATCTTAATTTTCCATTTTCCTACCATCTCTTACAACAGGCCCCCGTTTACAATAATGTCCCTGTTAATACCAAAGACGAGGACAAATGAAGCCTGGCACAAATGGACAATGTCAGCCTGATACAATACTGTGCAAGACTTTTAGGCATTTTAGATGTTTAGATTGTTATTGATTACATATATCAAACAGGCTTCTGACTGTTCCCACATTGATTAAATTTCATGTTTTTCTCTGTTACTGTGATTTTTGTTAGCACTTGTTCCAGACAAGTGCGATCCTTTACTTCTGGAGAATATGATTAATAGGCTTAATTAAAAATTAGTGTTAATTTTTAATGAACACTAACAACTGTCTAAAACCATTTCTAAAATAAATATAAACATCTTAATAACAGCTTAATTATAATTGAAAATAAAAGACATTAATGGTAGTTATCCCAAATTATCTGTATTTGACCATTTTTGATTCACAACTATGATGATGGATCTTTATCCAGTACAGTGTGTACATTTGTGTGTGTGTACATGCGTATGTGTGAGCACATGTTGCAGCAGTGTCCTGTGTTAAATTTCACACCGTTTATGATTTCAGACACATTGAACATCACAGACATACACTTATAATCTCATTGAGCCATCTCTCACCTGGCTCATCACAACAAAATCGTGACATCCCTTTTGACAGATGACTCCTCCCACCAATCTGCCGCCTGGCTAACGAGGTATAGATAATGGCTCTAATCTGTCATCATCCTCATCTATTTTGGCTGACCTTTGAATTGACAGCCTGGGAGGAAACGCTGGAAGCAGCGTCAGGATCAGCTGTGATCACCGTCCTTTCACACACAGCTGGTCGCAGACAAACGCCAACTCTTAAATCGAATCTTGATAATCTTCTTCCAGAACTCGACAAAGGAGAACAAACACAGTGGATTCTGGTGGTTTGATGATTGCAGCCTGCTGAGGGTTGCCTACTGTGTAAAACTGGGTTTCAAAAATGGCTTTTGTGCTGCTAAGATCAGGCTGTTTCTGTTGCCTTTGGCCTATTTCTCAGACACATTCGGGGCAGATTTCACTGCAGCGTCTGTCAGTGTAAGTGGAGCGTGTGAACCACGGTTTATGACCCCAAAGGACCACGAACTCTGACCTTTTATGGTCTATAGGGTGAACTCTGAGCACGGCCACCCGTCATGCAGTCCACTCTGTCTCTTTCACTTTTGCACGCCTTCCCTTTCCTTCATCTGGTGCTGTATTTTCTCTCACTCTTCCTCCCTCCATCTCTCCCTCACTCCCTGTGTTTCTGAAAGGCTCAGGTCACTCAGCTAATGAGTGCTCCTATTTAAGGCAGGCACCAGGGCCCTAAATAGATCTCTTAAGATCCTTTAATCGGCCGCTGAAGCATCTTCTTTTCTGTGTGACGACAGTCTGAATGCAGTGAGTCTCTGACTGTCACCACCACTTCCACTGCATCCTCATACCTGATCAGGACCCCCTCCCCTCCCCAGCCCCGACTGGATTCATCTCTAGCTTTTGGACCATGTTTTCATACCTGAGGACCCCACATTACATTGTGAGTAGCTGTCGTTCTGCACTGTCCAAACGCAGACTTGGTGAATGCGACGGGATCTGTGAAAGCTTAGGCTACTTGGCTGAGGGGAAAGTAGAGCAGGTGTTAGTGGGTCTTAGTTCTTGTCATGGTCTCTGGTTGTGACTACAGATCTGCTCTGACAAACAGTTCCTCTGATTTATGCTCTGGGAGTGTTCAGTTATCATTGTTCGAGAAAATGAACAAAATTTGTCTTTTGAGTTACCGGCACTGTACTTGATTATTTCTATATTATGTTTATTTCTACTTACAGTTCAACACTGTTCAAAAGATGTTTAATCTTTACTCCACCATAGTATATATAGATATTAGTTATGTCTTAGATCACAGTATATGATCATATAACAAAATCTGATGCAGTTTTATAGATTAATCTACAGATGGGTTTCTAATTATTCTGGTTCTGATGCAAGATTTTTTTTCAGCAACTTAAATTATAATAATCTATTGTAAATAGATTGTATATATTAATATAATACTGAAAATAGTGGCTAGTGTCCAGTACCTGTAAAGAGGCCAGCAAATCATGACACATTTAATTGCTGCAGTTTGCAATATTTGTACAAGATTTTTTTCTGGCATTTGGCCAAGTAGTGCCAGCTGAATGAATTTGATCCTGTCTTGAATGATCCATTATGCAATGCAAAAGTACCTAAAAGATCTAAAGGATTCATGCTGTAACACTATTGTTTCAGTTTCTACCAGAGTTTCTAATTCTCAGATATGAGAAGATGATTTTATCCAAATTTCTTGTGTTTTGCTGTGTTTTGGAGGGGTACGAGTACATAGCCCTCAGGAGTCCTGGCAAACCTCAGCCATCCGTTGTTAAGGTTTTGGGTTACATAAGAAGAAAGAGGTTGATGATTGTTTTCAGTGTCCTATTTCAGCATCAAAAGGAGCCCATAAGTGATTCACAGAGAGTATAAAGAGGATCTGACCTTCACTTAACTGCAGGGAGAATTCAGTTCGACCTGAATGGCCTGCTGACGAGGATAGAAGCTGTCAGTGAACAGAGCTGATATTGTGTGATGTGACAGTGCCTCCAGGTTGTGTGTGTCTGTGCTCGTGTCTGTGCAGACAGGTGACTGTATTCATGACTGAAGCCTTTCTTCAACAGAGAATAGGTTAAAGCTGTTTCCTCCTCAGCACTGTCACTGATACACCTGCCCGACGTCTACAAGGACAAGGGAGAGAGAAAAGCTTGAGGCACGACAATGTACAGACATTTCCCTCATTCTCCAGTAATAACAGCCATGTTGGCTTAAACCCCCAGCCCCCCCCATTCCCACTTCTCCACGGTAACCACAGCTGTCAAGTCGACCTACTGTGGTTTCATTCTTCTCTATTGTCCTGCTTCTTTCTGTGTCACAGTGTTTCTGCCCACTCTCTCCTAGAGGAGCCAAATAACCCGCGTGACACCTCACACCTCTCTTAACCCCATCACCCCCACCCTTTTCCTTCCTTTCTTTCTCCCCCACCTCTCTTGTCCTAGTCAGCTGCTCAGCTATAGTGACTGAAAGCTGACTGACCATTGTTTCTGTCTGTACCAAGAGCCCTTGTGTCCCGCGCTGTCTCTGCACTTAATGTGGCACAACATCAATAGACCTCAAGCCTACTGCCACCAGCCTCCCTGGGTCTGCCTTGTCATGCCCATCTACCCCCCTCCTCCTTGGTCTGTAGGACAGTCAGGACTCAAACTAAGGCTTATCAGGGCCTAGGATCACTTTAAAATAAAATAAAAAATCATGCAGTCTATTGTCTATGTCGTGCAACTACCAGTGGTGTAAATACACTGTTGTTATGCCAAGGTTATCTTATCTTTGTCAAATATGCCAATACTACGATTACATGATGCATACTTGTGCCAATGGTACTAGTGTTTTCTGCTCTCTTGCTTTGTAGCCTCATGCCAGACTTTGTGCATGCAGTGTTACACAATTGCTCATCTCAGCTGTTACCTTTACAATTTTACAAACATGAGTGCGCCACAATGGAATTACACTTCTATCTTGGAGCATATGTGATCATTTTGTAGAAAACCTTTGTCACATTAGATGGGCGATGACTAACAACATTTATGATGTTCATCTGCTGCTGCTACAGTAGTGTTTTGTCCTAAATCACTCTCTCATTCACAATCACAATTTTACATCATCCCCATTACAGTGATAATTGTTGCATCTCTAATATGTGATGCATTGCATTGTGGGACTTAGTCTTTACTAGACTGGATGTTGTGTTGCTAAAGCTGCACTTTGCATAGTAAGACATTTCTCCTGTGTGGATCAATTAGTGTATTAATCCCTTATTGTCTTGACTGCAGTGTTGCCCTGTAAAGCAGTGGCATCAGCAGTGGAGGCTTTAGTGATCTGTAAAATAGTTATGGGCGTTAGTGTGTTAGTGAGGCATCCCTGTTATCTAACGTGTATATCTCAGCTCTGCTGCGGTTGGCTGTGGCTCTGTTTTGCTAGTTACGGTAAAGACAGTAACTTGATCTGTTTTTGTCACAGTTGCAGCTTGATGTGCTGATGTTTGTGTGCAGTGGGAAAGTCTTTGTGTCTGGATGATAATGGAGGAAGGGTGTGCGCAGGCACTTTCCCAGCATCAATTAACTTTAACATCCCTTTGTTTCAGTTTTATTATTGATTTATTTCATTTTCAAGTTTTTAAACCAATATCAGCTTGAAAGCTTGAAACTTCAATGTAGTTGTGGAAATCATGTGATCACACTGGCTGTGACCCGAATGACACATCCTGTTTTCTTCTTCTGAGCTGCTCAGGATTCAAAGCAATTTGACTAATTAGATCTTAAGGTGCCGCTGATGATAAAAACACATTCACATGCTAGAATAATAATTTTTTTACAGTAGGTGTTAAATCTTCAGTCCAACACAGAAACTCTGCGTCAGCCTGTAATCTGCTTCTTCTGAAACTTAATCCACTGAAACGAGAAGTGCTGAGGCACTTTGTCCCCTGGATACAGTGATATTCTACATTACAGGACAGGAGGTTCATGTGCTCACTGTGGTTTCATGTGGAAAATTTCTGTTATAAAAAAGGTTTGTGTGGATGCTCCTAAACTCTCCTGGTCTCTCACAACTGCAGAGGCTCAGGGGAAGTCTCAATGATGTTTCAGGACAACACTGACTTGGCTATTTGGAGAAACTATGGAGGGGAGTGTAAGTGGCCTCTGATTCATGTTTCGGTTACAGTCATTAGAAATGAAGATGTGCTTGTCAGAGACATGCAGACACACACACTTGATTGATACATGTATGCTTGTGTTGGTACCTCTGCTTTTACTGGTTACAAATCCAGTTTCCTTTATTTGTCCCACAGTGGGGAAATTGTAGATACACTGTAATACACGGAGCTGTGACCTCAGCTCCATTCAATACATCTGGGATGAGGGGGGACCTCGTGGTGTTGGAAAGTATGACCACTTATGTGAAGAAAGTTGTATAACGCTCTTTGTGTGTGCAGGGGGATCTGCGTGAAGCCCGATCATGTCACCACACCTTTTAATGTTCATGTGCATTTTTACTTCAAAGACTGAACAATCTGTCCAGTCTATTCAAAGAATGTAATGTTCTGTAATTTCACTTACTTTAAATATTTTGCTCTCATAATTCTTCCAGATGTTATCATCCTGTTTAAGGGGGGTTGGGGAGTTTCTGTTGGAGCAGAGGGAAATCAGGGCCCCCCCCCCCTCCTCCCCCTGTCTTACCCAGCCCCTAGGAACTGTCTAACTATCTCTGTTTCCACATAAACAGAGCAGATTAGCAGGAACAATTGAGGGAATATTAATAACCTGCTATAAAGCACAGACAGCTGCTTTCCAGACTAGTGCTAAACACAGAGAGAGAGCTACTGGAGCTCTGGTTAAAGTATAATGAGCCGTCACAAAGTGATTTTGTGCTTTTATGAGTTTGTCTTGGCTGCTAATATATTCAGTAATGTACAATAAGATGTATTGTGTCCAGTGTAGTAATGTTAAGATAAAAACTAAGTCTTTTTCATGAATTTAGAACAATAGAGTCAGCAGGACTGGGACGAGTTTTCTCTGGAGAGCTCTCCTCTGTTCCAGTGTTGCTTTTGAGAACCGATATGGGCGGCTAATGAGCCCTTCACACTGAATTAGTAACCAGCAAAATACTGCATGTGTTCGTCGACTCATATTGGCCTCAGGTGAAGGTTCAGGGCTGAGTTTCCCGCCTGTGTTGCGGCATACACCATATTAACCATGATGCCACAGTAAACACCAAGTGTAAACATGCCTGCTTTTAGTGGTTGCGATGGAGGTTGAAATTTGCTTTTGGCAAACCTCATTGTAACTCACAAACAGTCAGTATAGTATTGTTATTTCTGTTCCTGTTTGCTGTTGTGACTCTGTAGTGTCTTCCTAAGGGCAGTTTTGTGAATTAATCCAAACTAGGTTTTATGTAATACTGATCCCATGATAAAGAACAGCAAAGGCCTTTAAGGTCAATCCATCAAAAGACCACCAAAAGCATCATGTTTGAACGATTGACAACCCACAGTAATCTGTTCAAATGCTGTAGCCTGGTTGCCTCAGTTAAGTAGCAAGGTAACTTCAAATTTGTTGTTATGAAATGTCAGATCTGTTCTGAAAAGGCAGCAAAAACCTTCACAAGTTTAGGGCTGAAACCAACAGTGTTTCCATTATTGATCAATCTAGTAATTATTTTATTTGTTGTTATTACTTTTTTATCAACTGGTTTAGTCTATAACATGCATGTCAGGAAATGTGCATCAGAAATATTATGAAGATCTCCACTGTACAGGTCCACACTGCTTCTGTCTATGCCCCGCCTGGTCCGGCCAGCCATTCAGCACCTAGGGAAGGGAGCTATTGTAATTAGCTCAAACCAATCACACTGAAGGTATTAGAGCAGGATTAGTCATTAACTGGGGGTTTAGCTGTCAGCTGTCAACCACGGCAGAATGCAGCTAAGTCTCTGCTGCATCTCTGTGCTCCCTGCCACTGAGAAATGGAGAGAAATAAAAAATAATGGAAGCAGAATAGTTTTTGAAATACAGTGGCGCTGTCTGCTGCTCTACTCTGTTAATAGCCAGAGCCACGGGAGCATGGATCAGACGCCAGCTGTAAATGTCTGTTGCAGATGTAGCCTGGGTGTTCCTCTTCAGAGATGTTATCACCACAGTACAGTTAATGAGGATGTAGAAAAAAAAAACTGACCTGAGAACAGTCTGCAACAGGTTTTCATTATCCCCAATGTCCAACTGTAATGTGTAATGTTTAGTGGTGTCAGTGCAGAACAGACCCTCTGTTTGTTTTGGCCATGGAGTGGGAGAAAACCAGTTTGAACACAGAGACTCTTTGTACAGCAAAGACCACTTGAAATAACTAATAAGAGATAGATTTGGCAGAGCCAGTTCCATAAAAGAAATTGAATTTTCTTACAGCATGTCATCGATATTTTTTTCCCCCCCGAACCTGTCTGCGACTAAACAGAACAAATTGATGCTGTCAGGGAGCTGGCAGGTCATTTGACTTTTGCGGCCAGAATTCATTTATTGGGCCTCTTCCCATTCAGTCTCCTCTCTCAGGACTGCACGCAGAATCCATCACATCCTGTTCTTGCCTTTTTTTTTTCTTTTTTTTCTTTTTTTTTATTGGATGGTTGTGTGGGTAACAGATTGCAGCGCTTGCTCTGTCATCCCGTCCCACAAGTCTGACTGTTAGTCTCACGCTTTGATGGTGGAGCACAGAAGCTTGCTGACTGTTGTTGGGCTTTTAGAAAAAGTGGTGTATCTGAGTTCAGGTTTGGCACAGAATGGAAATGCAGGGTAGGAGCGCAGCACCCAGACTGGACAGACTCCTGGGGGTCTGGGAGTCGGTCCTGCTGTGTGGATCTGTGGCCTTTGACCCCCACCAGAGGAGGGACGCATAGGAGTCTCAGCATAGTGTTCACATGTGCTCATGCATTCTTTTTGTCTCTTTCACCCACACGGCCCTATTTTTTCTGTCACATATTTTACACTTCTTCTGTTTTACTGTATTGAGATTCACAAGAAGGTACATTTGTTTTAAGAACCAAAAACTCATCTAAGTGTAGTTTGACATCTCCCCTCTCAGGCTTCTCTCTAGAAACAACAGGTCAGTGAGCCAATGCTGTTGAACGAGACAGAGAGCATAATAGTCCAAAACAGGGGAAGCTAATGAAGCTTATTAATCTGCATTGCACCATTAGCTGTTATTTAACCTCCTCCTGAGTCAAAACTGTTTCACTGATGGTTTTCACACAGTTATGAGACGGATGCTGATGATAGAAATATGTTTTTAGAATAAACTGTTTGAAGTGGTTGCTCCATTTGCAACTGAGCTAAGCTATTGAGTTTGCTGATTGGTGATTAGCAAACTTGTTAGCTTGGAGAGCTTTGTTTTCCGTCTTCGTGAACATTTTATGGTGGACAAAGAGCCAGGGGGGAGTAAACAGGACAGGAGAGAGAAGCTTCAGGAGCTATTGTGAGTGGAGCTTTTGCCTGGTCAACTGATGAGCAAGCAGTTAACTCACCAGCTACAGTTGTTCCAGCCAGTCATCAAGTTTCTATAGCCAAATATTTTTTGTATAAATTTGACTTGTGGTGTGACCAGAGGCCATTAGAGAAATGTGTATCCAGGCTGAACAGATCTGATATCTGCACTGAGAAACACCACATGCCCATGAGAGAAAGCAGGCCCAGGTGTTACAGGGACGCAGGTGGTGTCTGCCTCAAGCAGCTTGTTACACAAATCATCTAATGCACAACGACAGGAAGCAACATATGCAGAAATGCCATCTATGATTCTTTCCCATGTAAGTGTGTATCCACACATACTTACTCCTGCAACTGGATGATCCTCTGCTTCACAACCCTGGTGGTATTTCAGATACACACAGACATGCGCGCACACACACAGACACACACACACACGGACACACACACACACACACACACGGACACACACACACAGACACATTCCTAACACTCCAGGAATGTGTCCATAGGCTTTAAAGAGACGAACAGGACGAAAAAGGAGATGTCTGGCTGATTTTTGGCTTGTCAGTGTTTGCTTTCACGCTCCAACTCCAGTCCGGCTCCAAAGAGAAGCCAAACCCTGTGATCTATTTGGTGCCTATAAAATAACCATGGACGTGTTGTCCCAGATATGAATTGTTTGATCCCTTGCTCTAGTTAAGCTCACTTACTGGAACAATTGTGCTGCAGAATGTGCAGCCTGGTTCTTGGCCAATGACACCCCACCCCCCCC
>CM076667.1:6949355-7048910 GCA_038496675.1 Rachycentron canadum
TGTGTATAAGAGACAGCCCCCATGCACATGAGACTGAACATGGCTGCAGGCTTCCCCCGTCCTCAAAATCCGCCCTCTCCCTCTTACTCATTAACATTTCAAGAGGAAAATCTGATTGGGGAGGCACCATGCGGCACAGTAAATCCCTTCTGTTACATGAAAACAGCAGAGATGTTGGCTGAACAATCCTCTGAGCTTGTAAAAGCGTTTCGAAATGACGTAAAACAGATCAGTTTGACACGTAAATTCATCTGTCAATTGCAGCTTCTTTTCTACACAAACCATTTTGTGCTATAATCTGGCGAAATACCAATTTTTTTCTGTTGCTTTGTAGCATCTTTGTCAGTCGTATCCGAGCAGCAGGCCAGTTATTGTTCACCAAGACACTAGAGGTATATCAGAAACGGGGTGTATTCCCACAGACGCAAACTGACATTTTAGCCGAGCGCTATCAGCTCAGGACCAAAAGGTTAATTGCTCGCGTCTGTCAGCCTGTGAGCCTCAGCCGAGCCTGTGATCCGTGAAATGAAAGTAGTTGTCGTCATCCCAACAAGCGAAAAGATGCTGACTCACTTTCATCCAAAGCTTTCTTGAATTTTTTTTTGTGCTTTTACTCACAAACCCTGGCCATGTTTTGCTGACGTACGCGTTTGCGTGTGTGTGTGCAGTTGCATCAGTAAGTGAAGTCAATATTTGAATCCCATTAACATTTTTCTGTCCACAAGCTGAATATCAGGTCTTTTTTTAACACAGTGCCTTTCTGAACTGCAGTGCAAGGCTGGAACTGGTTGCTAAGGGAAGTGAGGAGCAGTGTGTGTGTGTTTTGTGTGTATGTGCATGTTTTCTACTGTATGTCAGTCTCTGCTCATGAAATGAGAGTGGGGGGTTCTGGCTTGTGAAATGCTATAAATGTGATGATGGGGGGAGTGGGCGAATGTGGTTTGACTGACGCCCAACGAGGTGGAAATGTAGGTTAATCTTGTCATATGGACACAGCCATCATCGTCAGCATCATACCTCCTGGAGCAAAGACAGAGTGACTGATGGAAGGGGGCAGTGGGGCGTTGGCTGAGTCAGGGAGGGGGCAGGAGAGACAGGAAGGAATGGCCAAAGAGGTTTGGTGCATGATTATCAGATGCAGCAGAGGAAGAGGGCAGGGTGTGTTTGCTCTGTGTGTGTGCGTGTGTGTGTGTGTGTGTGTGAGAGACAGAGAGAGAGTGGGGGAAACAGGAGTGAGAGATGAAGGAGGTGGGGAAAGATGAGAGCACTGAGGACAAAAGAACAGAGGTAGCAGCAGTGGATTGATGCACTGCCCACCCCCCTTCCCTTACTTCTTACCCTGCGACCTATCTTCAAACAACTCCTCTGCGTGACCACCTGATTGGCTGGGTGTCGCCATGGTCACGGCTGCAGCTCCCTCAATCACAACACCACCGTTTCCCTTTCTAATTCAATTACACAATCACATTATGTAACATGGTTATAGGGGAATCACACACGCACTCTGAGGTGTGACACTGATGCAGACGCCATCTGTGACGAAAAACAGAAAAGACCTTTTAAACTAAACACTAAATAATTATTTCAGCATTACAGCTGTGAAATACATGACAATATTTATTTACCCCAATTCAAACTGAGGCAATTTCAAACAGTTCAACTTAAAAGGGACAGAAAAAAGAAAAGAAGCAAAGGCAAATTGAGATCACATAAAAGTAAGTTAATGAATTATTACAATGCAAAATAAAACATAGATAGAGATTTAGACAAACACTGCAGAGATCCTTCACTGAACCACTCTAAGTTTGGTGGACAACATATTAAACACACCAGTCAGTGTAATGCATTATAATCCAACAATCTACAACTTTCACAAATTATTATCAAGTTGAGTCAATGCCTCTCTAAAGCTGATATAGAGGTAGGTTTAATATAAAAACAAGTGTTTCTGAACAGCTACAGCAAGGGCCTCAGTTTGTGCATCATTGTGGATATTTGGACCAAAACTCTGTACCATTGTGACTTTTTTTGATAAACATCCCTGTTTTTGTTTTTTTTTTTTTTTGCGGCACCTCTGTGTCAGCACCTCACTGCATTAACAAGTAGCCAAATTCAAATGAATGTGTAGGTTGTTTTGTAGGTTGTTTAGTGGTAAGGCTGGTCTAATAGCATCTAAAAACGCCTTTCCAGAGCTGCGATCTATAATGTGATAGTGGCCAAGGTTTGAACTTCTCTCCTCTCCCCCGTCACTTCCCATCTACAAAATTGGGTGCAACACCATGGATTCCTTCAGGGAGTGACTCTGAAAGTCTTCAGAGTATGCATTCCTGTTTGCACAAATCACTGAATAAGATGTCTGTGACCTATTGTTTGAAGCGTACTGAGCCCTTAAGAGGTCTGGCAGGTTTATAGTGTAGAAGCAGATTAGTGATATAGATCTTTGTGCTATAAACCATCTCATGACTTATATACAGGCAGCAATGTTATCTATTTAGTGACACACTGGAAGCTGATGTGAGGTCTGGAGACCTGATGTAATGAGCTCCGCTTTCTTCATTCCGGCTGCTGCTGCTTTGTGAATTATCTGCAGTTTGTTAAACAGCTGCATCGAGGTGACTGAATGACATTACAGCTGTAATAAAAGATTACAAAAGAATATAGCACTCGGAGTGTTTCTATGCAGGGTGCATGGAGAACGGCTCTGTGGAAACTGCTGCCCAGATACGAACGGTGCATGTTGAAATGCAGCATGGAGATGCTGCAGAGTGGGTTGCCATGTGTACACCAGTTGAGACCCCTCCCCCCCACGCTACTTTCCTCATGTCCAGATACCTTTGATGGAGACTCCCACCCACTCACGCGCCCCTGTTCCCTGCCCTCGCTCCCAACCCAAGAGAGGCACCCAGTGGAAGCAGAGTGCAACTGCAGCCCCATGTCCCTGCTGCCCTCACCCTGACCCGCGCTACTTTATAAGTAGAATAATTTATGGTTTAATTTACAGTGCACTGCAAGGCACAGGCATTTTCTAGTGATTGTACAAGCACAATGGGACAAGAGACTAGATGGGCTGAAGGAGGGAGAGGAGAGGGGAAACACTATTATTCCCAATACAGTGATAAACATGAGGGCTGCAGTAAGCTGTGCTCCATGCAGCAGAGCATAAACTCATTGGGTTCCATTAGTAAGACAATTCTCATGAGTTCCTTTACTTTGGCTGTATGTGTCTGTTCCCCTCTGCATTCACATACTCCATTAGACTCCTGAGTTGAATTAATTTCACATTTCCATGCTGGGTGTGCCTACACACTCTGCAGGCTGCATAATGCATTATAATGCAGTTGGTGGGGATTCTGGGCTGTACTGGCCTGCAGTCTGAAACTCATTTATCACAGCCGTGCAGACAGACTGCTGCTACTGCTGTGAAGAAGACTCCTCTTCATTCAACAGCACATCTCATCACCTCACTCCTGCCCTCTATCTCTCATTCTCTCCATCTATCCCTCATTTACACCCCCCTCCCCTTCCCAGGGTATATGAACCCATCCCTGCTGCCCCCTCAGGTCCTTTTATTTTTAACTACCTGTCACAGACCCCAGGCCTTCATCTGTGCTACATCTCATTCATTTTAAAACTAGCCAAGAATCAGACTATGAAATGCAGGGAAGTGAGATTAGCAATCAGAAACTCATTGAGAATACAGGTGCATTCTGGGTAGGGCCATGTTTTTCACTGTTGCTACTTGTTTTGAGAGCACATTAGACAGTAATATCCATAACTCAATTACTCATTACTCAACTTCCAGTTAGAACAGGTTTATCTGTATTTGCCGAAATTGACTTTTCTAGATATTTTTAAATAGGTTTTTTGAATTGGAGATGTTTGTTAATATAGCAATCCATAACACTATATATATATATATACACATACACACACACACAACAATAATAAAAAAAACAATAAATAAAAACATAATAATTGCAATTCCCCACTGTGAAGAATTTGAATTGAATAACGCAGACACAGTGGAAGAGTTCAGTTCACTGCAAAGGATTTCCCACAAATATTTACTTGTCCGATTACATTTGAACCCCTTTACTTGTGGCACTAAATCTGAAAAGGGCCCACATGGCTCTTTCTGGATTGATGTCAACCCACTACAATGAAAGTTCAGACTTGGCACGTTAACGTAATACACTGCATTTAGTTTCAAATTGATGTTCTGAAGCGCAGAGGTTAAACACAGAAATACAGTCTGGACTGTAGGTGAAATATTCACTCTCCTGTTAGTAGTTTCTCCTGAGGGAAACATCTGGTTCTGAACCAAAACAGTAACGTTAGAGGACATAAAATCAAAACAATGAGTTGAAAGACACTGAAATGCATTGTAGAGATAAAGGGAACTGCAAAGCTCTGATTCTCTATGGGGTCATCATCACAGGCAGACTCTCACACATTACACATAGTTAATATGCAAATATTATTTACTGCACCTCTAAGTTTATAAGTCACAATTTTCTAAGTTTGAGTTTCACTTTTCTCAGTGATGATATTTTAATCAGATTTATGATGAAGTTTAGGGCTAAGCTTTTGGTATATTTAGTGTTTTCTGTAAAACATCTTGTTCAGTATATATTTCATTTACCATTTTGTAATAAGCAGATTTAAGGCTGAATCAATGAATTATTTCTACAATAAAAGAATGTTGAAATAACTGTCAACCAGGCTCTAATGCAGAAATAACTCAGCCAATATTAACTGTTTCAACTGATTCATTATTACATAATGTCAATCACTCCTGGATTTCTGGTGCAGTTGAAAATAAAAAGCTCGTACATACATAAAAAGATAAATAACCTTATTGTTTGTAAAGCTTTCAAAACTGAAACCGAAGGATCTTCGTTGTATTGCAACATTTGTTGCAAAATGCCACATCCACATTGAAAATAAGTGGAGGTTGAAGGAGATGATGTAGAATATGTATCTGACTCTAGTATTTTCAGATGATTTGTGTTGTGCTGGACCTCACTGCTACTTTATTTCAACCTTTTGTAGCTGCATTATCTTTATTTTTTCTTCTTTGCAGATGAAGGTTGTTTAACTGTGTCAAGGTGCTTTTATTTTCCACAACATCCTTCCCCTGTCTTGTTTTTTTTTTTCTCCCTGCAACTCTGTCTCAATGTCTTTTCTTGTCCTTCAAAATCGGCAGCTTTGCTAGTACACTGTTGGTTGCCTCATTTGTTCAGGTGTAAGAGGAGTGCAGGACGAAGCAGCCGCACAGCAGTGATCAGGGGTATCATCTTTCCTCAACACATCGAGCCTGATTGTAGCGGCTGGGTTAAATATAGAGCCCGTCCTGCGGTGAAACAAGTTTAACTGCCAGTTCTGTCTGTCAACACGTCTGTCAGCGCAGTTTGACTCTAACACACAGATACAAACTCTGATAGAGGAAGCTCTGCCTTTTTCTGTACAATTTCCTGTTGTGTCAGATCATTTTGTGCACTGTGCTGGTAAAAAGATCCTGTTCCCCTTTGCCTCTGTCACAGTCGGTCTCAAATGACCTCCTACCTTTAGCTGGACCACACAAGGGTACAGAGAAGAAAGGGAGTTGGTGTGTGAGAGTGTGTCTTGGAGGTGAAGCCTGCATGTGTCCTGTCACACTCGATGGTCACGCTGCATCGCCATGCGCCGTACATTGAGTATATTCAGAGGGTACAGGAAAGCTGGGGAGGATGACAACGAGGTATTTGTGTGCAGCCCCCGAAATAAGGTGATACAGCACATATGGACAAATATGTGGCTTTTACTTTTTTATGTTTGTGTGTGAAAAAGTCGTTAAAGTTTATTTTTGCCATGTCAGGTACCTTTGCTCCATGTCCCCTCTGAGATGAATATAGAACAAGGAATCTGCCAACACAGATGGATTTTACCTCCTGTCTCTGTTATTTTCCCCAAATTGTCCATTTATAGTTTGAAAACTTTCCATCAGTCACTGGCAGCCACCGCCAGCTCTGTTCTCCTATAACTGTTAAATTGGATTCCAGGATGCATTGTTAACAAACAAAAGTTAGCCTGTCTGAAACTAGCAGGTACCATGTGACTGCAGTGTGCCAGTGAAACACTTGATATTGAGTTCAATTAACCATGTAGAAAAGTGCCTCTGCTGTCACCTGCTATTCCAGGCATATGTTAGACTTCTGTCTCTGCATATGGTGAACATTGCATAAGGCTTTTCTTTCTAACAGGGAACAGTTCATTTTTGCTAAAGAGGGCACCCAGTGTCTCCTGATAGAATTTCTATTTTTAGTTTTATTTCAAGGGAGCAGTTAGTCCTTTTTTTTTTTTTTTTTTTTGTCTCTGTAAAGATTTTCAAAGGTCTGTGTGTTGCTGGAGCCCCGCTGATGAACTGGGTCAGTGTTTTTAGCTGGTTTTAGTTCATCACTGATATATAACATGATCAGCATATTCTTTGGTAGATAATGTTTGAGGTGATTTAGAAACTGTCTTCATTGTGGTAAGTTTATTTTTCAGCTGTAGTTGGATATCATTTTGACCAAATTTGAAAGACCCTTTTCAAAATAATTTGCTTAAGAGTTTTATTTTAGAGGCGCACCAGTATGACATAATCCCTGTGACCCTAATAAAAAAAACTACATTGGGATGAACTATGGGAGATGTTTTTTGGAGCCATCCATTAAAAGTCAGGATATCTCATCCTCTGTTTGCTTCAGTTTTTACCTTTTTTATTTATGCCTTAGAATCAGCAACATGTAGGGCCAGCATTATGTTTTGGGTTGTGCATTCATCCCATGTTTGTGAATGTGATATCTATCGTCTTGTAGTAATGATTTCAAATTTGGCACAAATATTCTTTTGGACTCAGGGATGAACTTGGATTTTGGTGGTCAAAGGTCAAAGTTGTGGTGACCTCACAACAAACATTCACTTTGACTCAAATATGAACTGACTAGATCTTGATGATATAAGGTCAACTTCACTGTGACACTGTGTCAAAAAACACTGGATATTACTTGTTTAAAAAAAACAAAACATCCACTGTACAACAGCAAAGTACAAATACATTTCAAAACACACTGCTGTAGAGGCAGCATGAACTATGTGAGGGTAATGATGTGCAGCATGTGTGTCTACAGTAATGATCTGTGTTCACAACCCACTCTGTCAAGAATGATTCTTAAATTACTGTCTGAATGAAAGTGGAGACAGGAAAATATTTTAGTTCAATCATTGTCAGAATGGACGTTGAAGCCTGTTTTATTACTGCTCCACCAGATACAGTTTGGTTTGTCAGGCCCGAGTGGAATCCAAATGGATTTGACTCCAGCCTCGATTTCAGGCCACACTCAGCCATCTGCATTTAGACTTGATCGTTACCATATAATTCCCTAAAAAGCCAATTAAAACTGCAACACACTGGCTCGGATGTGGTTCTGAGTGATGAGTCTGAACCTGAGTTCAGCCAAACCATCATCTCTCACTGGTTAGCCTCCATGCTGGAGCACTCGCTGCGTGTTGGACTGAAACTGAGAAACAGCGGGTGAACCTAACAGAAAACAGCAGGACGCTACTGAAACCTTTCCTCTGCCCCCGCATGTGTGTAGGATATTAAATAATAATTTATGTGAAAAATATTCCTGTTATTCCAAGACCGGCAGGAAGTCCCATCTGTGTCCTGAAAACAGTCCAAACCCTCTAACTGAAATGCACCCCCCATTCCTCACCTGTAACAAACGGTGGGGGGATGGTGGAGCATGGTGCTGGCACATTCTCTGGTATCTAATTCTTTCCTGTTTGGCCGTTTTTCTGCTCTGTCTTTTACAGAGTGTTTGGTGCTGGATCTTCTCTAGAGAGGCACAAGGCTGGCATGCAGCTGAGAGAGTCAGTGCTGCTCCAAAACCCAAAATATTTTTCAGAGGCATTCAGAGCAGCGTTGAATACTCTGAGCTGTAGCCATGGAAACATGGCCGAAGTGACCTTCAGATGCTGCCAAGTTTTCAAAAACTGTCTTTGAAGTGTGTCTGCTTTGACACTGTGGGACCACATTTGTGATGAGGATGATTGTGTTGACTGTTGTTAGCTGTTGTCCCAGTCAAGTTTGTTAAGAAAACACCAACTTGAATATTTGTTGATTTTGACCATTGGTCCAAGCAGTTAAATGCTGCAAGTTGACTTTTCCTTATACACTTTATTAACACTTCACACAAGCCCTTTCCTCAGAAAGTAGTTTGAACTTCCCCATTTTTATCTTGTTTTTTTTTTTTTTTTACACTATTTTAATGTTTATGTCAACATGGTTACTGTGTCAAAAAAAATGTTAGCTTCTATTCCACAATGCTTCCTTTCAAAAACGCTCTTAAGCAAAGACTGTTTCATTCTTTTCTTTGTCTCTGTATCAGCTTATTGGTCAAATTTATAAACATTATGATTAAAAAAAGCATAATATATAGAGTACAATCCAGAGCTATAATCTTTGTAAAATAAATAAATAAATAAAATCTAGGCAATCATTTTGATCACAGTCTAAATTTTTAACTCCATGTGTGATCCCTATCTCTAACTTAAAGGTCCCATATTTTATAAAGTGAGATGTCCTTGTCTTTTTTGATTATAAAGCAGCTCTGCGATTTATATTATTACTGCTAAACTGCTCTGTCTAAAGAGAATTGAGCCTTAAAATGACTTGACCCTGTGACTTTGTTATGTCACAACAAAGGCCCAAGCCATCCATCCTTGTGGGATTTGGTTGCTGTGAGTGTTTCCATTTTCTATTTCCTGTGAAACTCCTGGTAACTAAAGTGTTGAAGCACACCAAAAGTAAACCTTGAATGCTAATACTTTTATCACTTTATGCTCATAGCATCTGGTGTTTTGTTAGACAGATTATGATTATGATTATATAACTCGTTTCCATCTGGTTTGAGAACCCGATTAAAACTGACGTGATTTTAAAGGGTCTGCAAACCACATGGGCATCTGATTTGATCAGCAGCTGCATCCTGCCCTGCAGACAGTCAGATACTCATGACATACTGCATCACCTTCATACTTAGGAGATGTTGGGTTTATGTACATCAGGTCTGTGCCTTTGCAGCTTTGCAGTAAATGTGAATTCCTACAGATACTTAGATCTCAGCAGACATTGGAATATTTTCAAGACTCCTGGTTATGAAATTCCTGGAATATATTTGAATTGTCAGAAGAAAATCAGGATGTTTATAAAGTCTGTGTAGAAGTCAGGGAATATGAACAAAAGCATAGTAATGTTCATCAGAGTAGCTGATCTGATCACCTCTTCCTCCTCCAGACAACGTCACCTACAGGCCAGGGCCGGTCTGACTCTCCGGTCTACACAAACCTCCAGGAGCTGAAGATCTCACAGTCCAGCCTGCCGCCCATCCCCTCAGGCTCACCTCTCCACATCCTGGGTGACTGGGAGACCCACAAAGACCTCAGCGGTAGGCATTTCTATTACAATCAAGCCACCGGGGAGCGGACCTGGAAGCCTCCGCGCACCAGAGACACCAGCAGCAGCACCAGCAGTATGCGGGGAGACAGCCAGGGTACAGTGGACAGTGAGGTAAGGCAATTTCTCTTTGTGGTCTTGTCAGTTATGAACACCATAAAAAGCCCAAATACTTTAGAGACCAGGTGACTTCTGTAGTTGGATTCTGAACATGGACAAAGTAAACACAAAACCACAACAATTTTTCCAAAGTACTGTGATCACATGCTTGAACACACAAATCAGGTATTTAGTTTGTATATGAGGAGAAATCTGAGGTAAAGTCAGTCTGTGAGGATATAAACAGCCTGTGAATGGACTCTTTGGCAGTCTGTGTTAAATAAACAAGCTGTGGTGAAGGTGTGGTGAACCTCAATGGACTTTTAAAATGGTGTTGTGGTTCCTGAAGGTAAGGAAACAAGAGGGCCTTTGATATAGGGAAGTTATGGTTTCCTGTCAGGTAGTCATTTCCTGCCTGACTATCCAACACTGCCCCCCTGTGGTGCTTTGGTTCAATGCAGTATCATGGGAGGGAGAGTAAGGATGTCTCAATATATATAATATCACTGGTGCTGCTTGATGAATCTTTCAAAAGAAATTCAATCATCATATCAGTCTTATCTATATCTTAATATAATTGGGTCCTCAAAGCACAGAGTTATATAATCTTTTTTCTGTCCACTGAAAGACCACAGATGAACACTGTGAACATAAAGACCTACTGATATTAACATGACAGCTCTGCTTATAAAGTACTTTGCAAAATACAGGTTACAATGTAATTTACTGGAAAACAAAAGAGAGACTCAAGAGAAACTAAATGCCTCTTCTTTAGAGACAAATATTGCATCTGTTATTTGCCAATTAGTTTAGAGTTCATGGACGAAACCCACAATTAGCTTTTAAAACACTACACATTGTTATGCAGTAGATTAAAAAGCAGATGGACATATTGTTAAGAGAAGAGAGAAGTTAGACACCAACCAATCTCCTGTCTGCATGCTAAATATGAAGCAACGCACAACAACCACTTAGCATAGCAACACTAGTAACAAGAAGAAACCATTAGCTTGGCTTTGTTCAAAAGTAAAATAATGTACCTGTCAGCACCTCTAAAGCTCACTAATTACTGTAACACTTTATATCCCAATATTGTTTGTTTAGTCTATACAATAGAACTAGAACCAGGCTAGTTGTCTCCAGTCTTTGTACTAAGCTAAGCTAACTAGGTATATGTATATGTACATAACTTCTATGCGTATTATTTTAAAAGCTAATTTGAGGTTTTGTACAATCTCCATCTAGAGCTCCTTGTGAGCTAGAGCTGTTGGCATTAAGGAACACAAAATTAAAGTAAAGTAAAAGTACAACAATAGTCCTGCCCTTTTACTGTTATGTGTTATTTAGTCTTTCCTCATTGATATAACAGTGGACATCTGCTGGTTTAATGCTGTACAATTCAACAGCACCACAAACCGCAACAATGGTCATAACTTTGCTACAACATCTCTTTAAAGTGATTTCAACACAAAATGAACATTATAACTTTTGTGAAGGTTGGTTTTATTTCAGGACTGTTTTATTAGACTACTTTAGCTTTCATGAGGTGTACCTAATAAACTGATAGGTGTTTGTTATACCCTGTCTGAAACCACAAATTGCAAAATGCTAGAAAATGTACTAATGTCACAAAATCCCATTCCAAAGTAATATTCATTATACAGGGAGCCTTTTCTACAGGAGTACAGTGTCCTTGTGTAATTCTGTTATGTATTGTATTGTAACGCCTCATTGAAAACACTTCTGTCTCTGCCCCACAGCTGCTGTCCTCAGAGGAGAACTGCCACAGCACCCACTCCAGTCAGTCTGACAGCCAGTATGGGTCGCCCCCTAGAGGCTGGTCTGAGGAGCTGGATGAACATGGACACACACTTTACGTGTCTGAATACACACAGGAGAAGGTAGACTCCCCTGCCGATTGTATCCACATTAAATATGAATGTTTTTTCTTGTGTGTACGTGTGTTTTTGTGAGTGCTGACTTGTGTTTATGTTTACAGTGGATAAAGCATGTGGATGAACAAGGCCGGCCCTACTACTACAGCGCTGATGGATCCAGGTCAGAATGGGAACTGCCCAAGGTGAGATTACCTGATGAACATGAGCTGTCCACACTTTTGTCCTCCCTGACATGAGTAATATCCCCTGTAAAGTCATCTCCTGTTCTTGAAAAAGGAAAATCTTCTCACATTACATCTCCTATCAACATCACTACCCAGTAACACACTTTCATGTCACTCCTCCTGGCGTGTTGTTTTAAGATTGTGAATGTAAGTGGATGAGTCTGAGGAGGTCACACAGGAGCCAGGTTTGAGCTGAACTGTAGGTGACTGACTATTACTGGCTCTTTACTTCTTTAATCTGGAGGCTTTAGAGCAGATCAGAGTAGATCGCTCCATTCTCACAGTGGATGGAGAGTAGTGTGGACATAGATACTTTCAGGGGACCATACTGTTGACTTGATGATGCTGGGGTTGTAAGCGAAGTCTTTCTGTCCAATGGTGCTGTGGACAGTAAAAGGAGAGGTAGGGGAGAGGAGGGATACTGAAGAGTCTGCTAGAATAACTCTGACATTTCAGCTGAAGCTCTCCTCTCCGTCCCTGTAGTACAATGTCTCCCCTCAGTCTGGTGAGGTTCCCAAGAGTCGCAGTCTGGAGAGGAAGCAGCAGGATCCCATCGTCCTCACCAAGTGGAGACACAGCACCTATGTGTTAGATCTCAACGACAAGGTAAGACACCATGGAGACCCTCACATAGGTGTTAACACTTACTAAAAATTTGAGAAGAAGAAAGACTTTAGGGTAAGATTGGTCTGGATCCAGGCACTGGTTCCTGTTGCTGCAGGTTTTCTGGCAGCCTTCTTGTCTGTCTTTCCTATCTGTCTTATTGGCAGTGAGTTTAATCCCTGAGTACTAATTGCATTCTCAGCTCAACAGAGGAAAATCTGTCAATGGCTAAATCTGTCTCTTGTGTTCGGGCATCTTGGCAAATGGTGGTGAATTACTCAAGTGGAGAGCTTATTTACTATTTGAGTTTTAAACCAGGTTGTTGTGATTGTTGTTATCAGACAGTGAAAACCTAATTTAAACAACAATTTATCAGCTCTGTGGCAGTGTTTTCAGTTACAGCTCTATGCACTTTCAGTGAAAGCATCATCTTTTAGAAGAGGCTTGGTTTGTAAAACAACTCTCTTATTTTAGATAATCCATTAGTCTTAAAAGAGCCCTAAAGTGTTTTGGTACAGTTTTTCCATTAGGTTGAAGAGCTTACAACAAACACAATAAAATAGTCAAAGTGAAAGCAGCAGAGTCTGAGGCCTGACTTTTCTAGTTTTAAGTGCCCCTTAGAGCTCAGCACGTTATGGAAAACATATTTGTGATGGTGAATTAGTCATTTGTGCAAATATATTAATTAATTGTGCATAAATTACTAATGTCTTCCTCCAGATTAAAAATGTTTGCACACTTTGGAGTCAACATTTGAATATGTCTTTGATATCAAATGTTGATCAACGGGCCAAAATCAAGAGTCTGTAGAGGAATACCACAGGGTGGAGGCTGTGGTGGAACCTCCACCCACAGACACTGTTAATCTGGTCCTGACTCACACAATAAGATACAACAGGCTGTAACTGCCTGCATTGTCAGCAACGGGTCCACTTTCAGGCTAAAAATTAGCTTTTGTTTTGTTTTGATTGTTACACAATATTGTTTGACGGCTCCTCAAACATTTGTGAAAATGGCAACAGTTTATGTTGTGTTACTTCATGGACAAAAAATATTAAGTTTCTTTTCCTCTGGCTTCACACTGGTAAATGTCTAAGCCTCTGGTTTGTACCACAGACTCTCTGTTATAACTTGTGTATAACTTATAACAGAGACACAGAGGACATCATACATGTGTTTTCACATACTGAGTAGTGTTTATGATGAAGTACGACATGGAGCTGACGTCAAACAGAGTTCCACTTTAATTTGTTCTAATTAAGTAATTTGCCCAAGGTTAGTGTTTTCATATCAGGGTTATGTCACAGAATTGATGCACAGAATAATAAATGTCATCTCTGTCACACTATTAAACAAAATAAATATAAACCTAGATGGATGAAACAAAATGAAACGTGAATGTGCTCTAATGGTATTAGAATTTAAAGTGATTGACCGTTGAAAGGTTGACGCTTCTCAGTGACTACAAAATACCAAATATGCTGGTTTGTATGATGATATCAGATATATTTGAGGCTCTCTCTGGTGGTTTTGTTGCAGTTCTCATTCAAACTCTGGCGGTTCGCTTCAGATCCGCACAAGAAGAGATTTCATCTTTCTCTTTACAGAGATAAAGTTGGTATCATGCAGAGCCTATCGTCTCCTCTAATCAGCAGATGATCCATTTTGATTCACTGTCTGTAAAGCTCCTTGTTCTACTGATCAGGAAGTACGACGATCAAATCCACGTGCTGTCTCAATCATAGATGTCTGATTTGTTTGTGTTGTGGATCGTACTGAAGGCTGTACATGAACAGGAAGAAAGCAGCATCTTAAAATTAATTCCTCTCTCTCTCTGAAAAAGCATGGTGTTTGCAACTCAAATCCTAACTTGCTTTTTATCTTAATCTTTTATCTTTCAATGACCTGAATTAACCTCCACTTTCCTGATCCTCTCTCTCCTCACTCTCATCAGACTGACTGTCTACATGTATCTTGTAGTTGTAGCTGGTAGTTGTTAGAAACTCATCATCTTGTGCCTTTTATTGGTAGGAGTGTGCTCCGGTGCCCAAGCAGAGCTCTCCAGACTCTGACTCCTGCCCCTCATCTCCTAAGCACCCCTCGACTGTTAGTATACCAGCTTGCACTGTACTGCATTCATCATCATCATCATCATCATCCTGCTTTCAGCTGCATCCAAATATATTTCTTATCCTTAACTTTAATCACTTTCCATTTGGTTCCTCTTATCTACTGCATGCCACACCCCACGCCTAACTCCATCACATCTAACTCTATCCCAAAAAATATATGTATATATAACCAGCACAAGTGCAGCTATTTCAGTGCTTTGCTGCAGTTGTATGACGCCCTCTGTTGATGGCATTTATACATAACATCAAGCAGCACAAGTCACCTCAACCTCCAGCACTGCCCATTTGCTTCTCAGTGTGTGTCTGGGTATGTGTTTGTTTTAATGTATATAATCTAGCAGGTTCTCATCTGCATCTGTGTTCCTCCTCAGCCTTCAGAGAAGTGTGGAGTCCTCAATGTCACCAAAATCACAGAGAATGGAAAGAAAGTCAGGTGGGAATTTGCTGTTTAAAAGCTAAACTTCAAAGATAAACTTTAAATACACTTTTTTTGTTAAACCTATTGTTTTTATTTTATTGTGACCAACAGGAAGAACTGGACCTCGTCGTGGACAGTGCTGCAGGGTTCCTCTCTGCTGTTTGCAAAGGGTCAAGGGGGCAGCACGAGCTGGGTAGGCATCCCATCAGCCCCAGAGGCTCATGTTTCTGCAAAGTTTCACCATTCCATTCTTTTCTATGTTATTTCTCTATCTCTCTTCCTTATTCCTGCACAGTCACCTGTCTTCATTGCCAACTGTGCCGTGATGTTTGTCACCTTCTGTTTATTGCTCCTCTCCTCCTTTCCTTCCTGAAGTCTTACTACCGCAGTGGCTCCATCCCAGAGCTGCTCCTCACTCTTCTTAGCAACTGGAAGCACTCAGTCAAGTCCCGTCCTGCTGTCTCCTATGTGAACTGTAGGCCTGTGCAGGCCGCTGCTGTATGTCCCCTCTCTCTGCATGTGTTGCTGCTGCTGCCTGTCTTTCATTCTTTTTTTCTTTTTTTCCACGCCTGCGTTGACTGACCAGACTGACTGATGTTAATGTGTGTGTGAAGCTTGATTTTAGCTAATCCTACTGGGAAAAAGCTGCACTAATCAATGTTTGAAATGGCAATGTAATGGGTTGTAATAAATGTGAGTAACAGAGAATTATGAGTGGACTCTGCTGCCCCCCTCAGCCCCACCTCTAAGCATCTTTATGCTTTGGTTTTACAGCCTGCAACTTTATGCTTGTTCTCATCGCCAGCGTCTCCAGCAGGCAGCTGCTTTCAGCAAACCCACTGTCCACTATCTGTCCGGCACCTAACAACAGACAGACTCAGTTAGTGATCAGCTGGTGAACACAATGGAGCATTTAGCTTCTAAAGAGCCAATTATTTCCCTCAGGAGCTGGTGGAGACCAAACATGGATCTAAAAGAGAGTGAATATTTAACATTGATTCTTTAGTTGGACGCAAACTTAACTTTTAATGTGTCTGCTGGATGTGTAAACATATCAACTTTAACAGGTTTCAGTGATGCTGTAAACTGCATTTATTCAAGTAACTTCTAAATCAGTTAGTGCAGGAGAGTGGGATTCATTTATTTGAGTTGGCTTGAAGACATAACATGAAGACTCTTTTATACCTCTGTTAAATGTAAGAGAAATTGCAGGAAGTATAGGAAGAAAGAGTGAAAAAATATTCAATAACGCCCACAGACAAGAAGTAGAGGGACAAGATCTGAATGATAACTTTGCTGCACACTGATTTGAAGTCAGAATTCACACGTGCAATCAGTCACATTTTTGATGACATCAGATAATAAATTGGGATTGAAACACAACCAGTGCACATGCAAGCATTCTAACATAAATCCTAATAATTAGATATAATCATTATATTATTAAAAATTATAATATTATAACGATTATAAATTAAATAAATATAAATGCAATAAGGCAAAATCTTGAAAGTCATTGTAAGGTTTGAATTTTATTCCAAGGATCTAAAAATAATCTTAAAAGCATTGGCTGTTAATTAATATGCATGTGTCATTAATAACAAGAACTAACAGTATTTTTGCTTTTTCCAGTAACACAGCACTAAGATGAGTTTATTTCAGAGTGTGACTGCTGCTCCAGCAAACATCTCAGATTTAATGTCAGAGGATGTTGGGCAGAAATTCGAGCACCAAGCAGCATAGTGTTCTTGTTTCATCATCTCATACTATTTCATTGATTTCAGAAGTTTGGCAGCAACCAATCGAAACCTGAGTTCACTGTTGATCTGCGAGGGGGGTCTGTGGACTGGGCCTCCAAGGACAAGTCCAGCAAGAAACATGTCATTGAGGTATCAGATGTCAAGCTTCACCTCAGGCATTTTAAAGTGATCATTCTTGAAAACAATTTGAAAGAGTTGATGTAACGCTGACTTTTCCTCCCCAGCTGAAGACTCGTCAGGGGACAGAGCTGCTGATCCAGTCAGAGATTGACAGCGTGATCAACGACTGGTTCCGGGCCCTCACAGAGACCATCAACACACATGTGAGGAGGCACTATTATCATTATCATTTTGATCACTTTTCATCAGAAAAACCTTGAGATGACACACATTTTTTCTTTGACTAGAGTTGTCTTATGCTCATTCAGTTTCATTTCTTTGGTCCAAATCAGAATAAAAACATGTTACTGCAGAAATAGCTGAAATTTCTCAGCTACAGTCCAGTCTGGGGTGTGAATGAGCTGATTTTGAATCTAAAAGCACTAATTACAGTGCATATGTGTGTCTTGTCCTGTCCAGGCCTGGGAGTCAGATGAGGCCATTGAGGAAGACATGCCTGAGTCTCCTGGAGCTGAGAAACAGGACAAGGAGAAAGACCACAGGGACTCAAAGAAGAGCAGAGGTGAGAGTCTCTCTGCCACAACATAAATGTCCCAACAACATAAACCTGTTTATGGTTAGCGTCTTAAAAAAATGCACTTGTATGCCGTCTGTCCTCTTTCAGTGATGAAGACATCTGTGAGCATGGACTCCTCAGACCAGAAGAAAACCAGGATGAAACTCAAAAAGTTCCTCACACGTCGACCCACGTATCAGGCTGTCAGAGACAAAGGATACATCAAAGGTACAGGATACAGCATTAGCCCATTTCTGCCTGTGAATATGTGTCAGTGTGTGGATATTTTACAGCAGATGACATGGCCCGATGATGTGTGTAATGAATGTGTTTTTACCAATTCACAGATCAGGTGTTTGGCTGCAGTCTGACCACTCTGTGCCAGCGTGAGAACACATCAGTGCCCAACTTTGTCAAAATGTGTATCGACCATGTGGAGAACACGGGTAAGAACAGCAGTGCCCTGGATCCCATTTAATTTCTTATCTGATTGCCATTCAAAAACCATGCTGGCAATGATCAGGGATATGAACAGAGGCAGAGAAATGATGATCACATTCACATTTTTGACAGCAAAGACATTTTACAAAAAAAAATACACAGTGCAAATTCCAATTGTCCAGCTGTATTTACTGTTTGCAGACAGGACTTTAACTTCTGTTTTAGGGCTGCAAACTATTAATCACTATCATCATGTAAATGCACGTCTGTACCTCTGTACCTGGAGAATATGATTTGTTGTCTGGGTCGGCTCTGTAGCAACACAACTCTTCATCTATTTTCTGTTGTCACACATTTTTCCTTATCGTAAGAAATTGTAGCTCTTGTGATTTGAATGTTGCACTTGCCAAATTGCAGTTTCAATGATATTTTTACTAATTGTTCAGCTGATCTTTTTAGCCTGATTTCATGGCAGTTTAAATTTAGGGTCCAAAAAATGTCACACTTGAAGTTTTGAGTTGTCCAATTGCTGAAAATCTGTAAATATCTTAGCTCAAGGTCTTTTTCTTCAGACACTGTTTGGTTATTTTATCTGTGTATGTGACCTTTGCCCGTATTTTTTTTTAGTGTTAAGGGCATGTTAGCTCATGTCAGCCCTTATCAGGGTCTCTTTTGGCCCCTTCAGCATGTTGGATCATAACAGACGCAGTCAGTGACATCGAGCTCTGTGATTGGCTGCTGATAAATAAGTGACTGTTGGGTGTTTGTTTCTTTACGTTTTGTTTGAACTTATGTTGTCATAGTGCTTTTTGTACATGTCTTTTATCAGAGATATCTTCAATCTATTGTATATACTGACACATCTATATCACATTGTTACACACACTATTCTAAATTAACATTATTAACATTAACATTATTGTCCTGCAGGTCTCAGTATTGATGGCTTATACAGAGTAAGTGGGAACCTGGCAGTGATACAGAAGCTGCGCTTTGCTGTGAATCATGGTAGGACTCCAGTTCCCTTCTGCTCCAGCCTCAATGCATCATGTCATCTTTCAGGGATAAGTTTGGTCGTATTAATCCTTTGTTGTCTTTCTCCACCACCTTCTGTGGTTTGTGCTTCCCTCCCTCCATCAGATGAGAAGGTGGATCTGAATGACAGTAAGTGGGAAGACATCCACGTCACCACCGGAGCTCTCAAGATGTTCTTCAGGGAGCTTCCTGAGCCGCTTTTCTCATATGGATCCTTCAATGACTTTGTTAATGCCATCAGTGAGTAGCTTGATTCACCACTATTCAAATAATACAAAAACAAATTTGGCCACTAGGTGGCGCTCTGCACACATTCATTCACTGACCCGCTGTGTGTCTCCCTGCCTCAGAATGCTCCGACTACAAACAGCGAGTCAATTCAATCAAAGACTTAATCAAGAAGTTGCCAAAACCCAACCACGACACAATGCAAAACCTCTTCAAGCACCTGCGCAGGTAAGAAAGAACACAAACTGCTCACACACACATATCTTCTTCATCTATAGAGGGACGTCTTTTAGATATCATCTACAGAAATAATATCTGCTCTAATGAAGTCATTATATCCTGGACATATAATTTCTTTGGAGGTAATGTTGAGAAGACTTTCACTGATAATGCAATTTAAAAAATGTGGTCATACACATGTATAGACCCTCTGCTTTTTGAGCACAGACTCAAATGTGGAAGTGGCATTTTAAATTTAAAAGGTTAAAGTTGGCACCGAATACTTGCTTCCTGGGCTTGTTTATGTGCTGATGTAAATCAGATATTCCCTCAATTAAATCAGGAACCTTTACTTTTTGACTATATTTCATGTAGACACTGTTATTTATTTGGTTGAATTTTGCTAAATGGAAAAGGGTAATAACGTGTTGGCACTGATGTGCAGCACTTGAAAATAGTCTGAAGGCACTGAATACATTTTTTCAAAACTACATCTATATACACGTATGTAAGGTCTACAAACTGTACAAAGACCAGTTACAATATGATATAACAGGAGGTTTATCAGTCCATCTCAAAAAATCACTTATTATCACTGAAGAAGAACAGAGAATAAATAATAAATATATAATGAATAGTATCAAGATTGAGTGAGTTCCTCCAAACATACTAAATAGCTACAGATGAAAATGAGCCCTTTAGCTACTCTAATGTAATTAATATTCATTGGCCCTGTTAAATAAATGAATAAACTAAACTGCATATAGTTGGGTAAAAATACACAGGGATAACAAAATAATGCAGCTGTCCACAAACCACATTTGATCCTGATACTGATCTATTTCCTTTCATCAACTCACTCAGCACATTTGTTGACTGCTTGCTACAAGTCACTACAGCTTTTACCTGCATCACTTATATTTTATTAAAGAAGATTCCATCTTTTAAAAAAGTCTGGACAGGAGGTTTGTGTTGCAAAATAATGCACTTTACATAACTGAGGCTGAGAGCAGACACACTTGCAGTTAAACTTGTGTCACTCTGTTGATCCACAACATGATTCCTCTGATCTGAGCAGCTCACATTTTGATTTGATGCTCCCAACAGCCATGGAAACTGCACCTCTGCCCGACTCTGCAGGTGAAACCCTCTCTGACTCAAATGAGTTACATGCACTCAGATCATAAATGGCACTGCAGAGATCTTATTTACACCGACTCCTGTTCAACTCCCATGTCGAGTTTTTCCTCTCGTGTTTACCTTTCCTTAGACTGATCGGCCCGCGGGCAAACGCAAACTACAGCCAGGTTTAACGTGTATTCTTAGCCCAATGGAGCCAGTGGCAATATCATATGTTCACAATGACATTTGCCTAGGTTTCCAATTTGCATTTATATGGCGCTGTGTTTGCTGTAATTCACTACCTATGAAGTGGTGTTTCTTGAGGAAATTTATAGCGTGACATTCAGTGTATGGAGGTCTACGTATATCAGCGGGCGGATTTAATCTCCTTTTTTTTCTCCCTTCTATGAATATGTTATTGTTTTGTGCATCTGCATGCAAGGATGTAGATTCTATTTAAAAAGGCTATTATGCTCTTGCCTGAAGCGTTCAGTAGTGTTACAGAGTGTGTGTCGTGAGGCTCCATCGCGAGCCCTAAAGATGTGTGTAAAGATCATGTTGTTGTTTTTCCAGCTGAAAGCTACACTGAATCCAAACAAACACACTCTCTCCTAAAGCCAATAATGACACACTCCATCTCTAAATACCCTTATGTTCTACTCCACCTGACCCCCTTTCCTCCTTCACCCTCACCCTCACCCTCCTTCCCACCCCCTCAGGGTGATTGACCACGGAGAGGCCAACCGCATGACCACCCAGAGCGTGGCCATCGTGTTCGGACCCACGCTGCTGAGGCCCGAGACCGAGACGGGCAACATCGCAGTCCACATGGTCTACCAGAACCAGATAGTGGAGCTCATACTGCTCGAGTACGAAAGCATCTTCGCCAGGTAGAGGCAACTGCCTAGAGGAGGATGCTGGGCTTTTTCAAACGCAGACTTCTTTTCCTTTATCCCCCCTTTTCTTTGGCTGAACTGAACAATGCTGTGGACCAAGCAGTTTGGAAGAAAATAATCTAATTTCCATTCATCGACAGGACAGTTTACGAAAGTGTTGCACTTACAGGAGTTTTGGAGAGGGATTTAAAATAGGTGTACAGGTGTCACCCACCTTTTCAGTTGCTATTCCCACTGGAATTAGTGGTTTGGACGACAGACAGTGTTTCATAGCGATGCCGTGATGATGACGTGTGGACGTCCGTGTGATGTGGTGGATTTGAGTGTTCAGGTGTTCTTGCGTACACTGGATTCCTGTGGCCAGTAATTCAAACTTTCAAACTGGAGCCAGTGGCGCCCTTCACATCCCGGCGGAGTTCGACCGGACTTTGGTGGATCACGGCGGCAAACGCACTGCTCCTGTGGCATTAAAAGCTGAACCTCGTCATCTTTGTTGAAGGAAGGAGCCGGAGAAGTTTTCTGTGTCGTGAAGCTTTGTCTGTGATGTGTGAGCCCTCTGTGGTGTTGGATCAGGTGGTGAAAAAAATAATCAGTGTTATGTTAACGGACTGTTTTTTGGCACTTGGATGAACTGGAGTCACAGATCGTGTCCCCCACAATCCCACTTACTTTAGTGACACCACCCCTCCCTCCCTCACTTCCACTTCCCCCTCTCAACCAGTGTTAACCATTAACCCTGTGACATGAGCGTCTCATGACTTGAATGACAGAGGACAACTCCTCTGTTTGTGTGAGTGAGAATTAACCTAAATGGAATAAAACCTGAGCAGAAGCATCCTCGTCTTGCCACTTTGTGCAAACTGTGTGTTGTGTAGTCTAATGTGCTTTGGTAACGTTTCCTTTAAGCTGCCTTGGGGGGGTCATCGTCCGTGCTCTTTTATGAACTTCAGTGTTAGTGTCTCTAAAGTGGTGGGAAACATAACAAGAGATCACGGTTCTAACTGGAAAATGAGAAAAGTGGATTTCTGGGACCTGCTGTGTGTGTGTTACCATTTCACGTGTATCGTGTCTGACTCTCAGACGACCCCTCCCCTCACCTTTGCTAATGTTAAAGAGTATTCCGAGAAGGGAAACGCTAACGGGGTTTATGGGTGTTAGATTGAGAGGAAGAGCCTTTAAAAACCTTTCAGAGCAGATGTACAGTGACAGAAGCTAGTTGTTAAAATGTGTTTAGTGACTGAGGTGTGTATGCATTGATGGTGAAACAGTGACAGATGATTTTGATTTTTGTAAATTTGAATTAAAACATGAGATTGCACAGGTTGTGGAAAAGAGAAAAAACAAAACAAAACACATGATCGACTGTTACTTTTGTTTGAAAGTGTATCTGGAGTGTTTGCGCATGGTCAGCTGCACATTTTGAATGTAATTTTCAGGCTAACTGCTATTTGTGAAATTGCTATGTCTAATAAAAAAGACGAATGAAATGTGAGACATGTGCGTGTGTTCCCTGTGTGAGGCGACAGACCCAACGGTGAGTCTGCTGTTTAACCTTCAATCTACTCTAAAGCTTCACCTCTCCCTTGGCTTTAATTACATAATTGAATTAATCTACTCAACACTGATATCCTGGTTATTGAATTGAGTGATTAAGCTTTCACATCTCAATCAATTATATTCCTACCTGTTAATTATGAAATGAATTGCAGTATATTTCTGGAGATTTCTCAAATGCAGCACAACCTCTGCTGCTTGGCTTCCATTAATCTGATCCCTCTGTTCTTCGAAGGCATTTTTGTCATGACTCCGCAGGTCAAACGTGGCTCCAGACCTGAAGGGTGTGGATTAATTGATGTCTAATTAGGTAATTGCCACAGTGCCAGTTTTGATTAAGAAGTACAAGGCGGAGTGAGTGCTGAGCAAGGCTGCTTGCTGCAGGCAACACTGAGCCAACGATTACATTCAGCTATCCTGTGTGTGTGTGTGTGTGTGTGTGTGTGTGTGTGTTTGTGTGTGTGCGCGTGTGTGCGTGTGTGCGTGTGTGTGTGTGTGTGTGTGTGTTCTCTCCCTTGGTTGCATGGAAGCCTGGAGGGGTGAAAAGAGTGCAATTAGAAAGTTAGTAATCAGAAAATTTTAAATTAAAAAGCAAATATTCAGATAGTCAAAAATTAAGATTTCAATTTATAAGACAAAAATAGCATAATACTGAAACAAAAAATGTACCTTAAAAATCATAAAAATTTAAATTTTTATTTTATTTTTATTTGAAATTGCAGATTTAGACCTAGTTGTGATCTAACTCAAGATTTTTACACAACTTTAAGCTAAAACGACATTTATTGTTTACAATGAGTATTTTACTTTTGTCATTCCTAATATTTAATATATACCATTAGTATTTTGCTGTTTTAAACCTAACCTCTCATCCATTCTTCCAGGGTTTTAACATGGAAGATTAATGTCTAAATTAAAACAAATCAAGCAAAGAAATAGTGATTTACAATACTTCATGGCTGCCATCAGCTTGTGTCAGTGATGATGGACTTCAAAACAAAAGAGCTCTATCTACAGAAAAAGCTGATCTCCTTCACACGAAGACTGAACTGCAGTATACCTCTTCACTCAATTTATTCAGTTTAAAGAGGAAAAGTAGGGAATCATTTAATAATGACAGAAAAGGCAGACATTAAAAGATAATATATATCAATTCAGTCTATTCATTTCTTTGATTTGTTTTTTATTCCTCCACAGATTTCAAGTTTTAGGATTTCGGAGATAGAAATTTAGATAGATTCATAGATTGTCAACAGTTTTCATTGGAACTACTTTCTAATTGGAGAATTGGTGTGCTCAGTTAAAACTGCATAATCATGATGCATAATAAAAGCTGTGTGTTGAGTATGTTAATGCAGGGGTTTAATTCAGTAAACACACAGAGCTCTGCACTTTTCTTTCTGCATGAGCAATGACAGTGTGAGGAAATGGAAGATCTAATGAAAATGTTGACTGACTGTTTCATATTTTGACTAGGCCACAGTTTTGTCTAAATATCTTTATCTATCTAGAATTTTACTGTTTTTTGTTGTTATGGGTTTTTTTTTAGGGGGGTTGTTAGGGATGTTAAGGTTCATAAGATCTGGAGGATTGTTTGTTTTCTCAGCAGTTTTTGATCAGACACACACTTTATGGTGTAATTTTTGTCCAAATTCTGACTCAAATTTTACTTTCTCATAATATTCACTATTTACATTTGTCATTCCTCAGTTTTAATTTAATTTTTCCTTTTTCAAGCCTTCAAAAAGTAGCACATGTGCCCTTCCTCTGATCACAGTCAGTTACCTTTGAAGTCCAGGTTCACCCCCTCCTCTTTCCTTGCCTACGTGTTAATTTATTGCAACAGGTTTGACTAGTTCTGGACCTCCGCTCTGCCTCTGTTTTGATTGGACAGACCACCTTGGATTAAACCGTGTTGGAGGTAGGCAGCACTGAATCATGTGCCCTGTTGGAAACCACAGGCTGTTAAAGTTGAGACGCAGAGAGGAGGGGCCCCAAGAATTTCCAAATGAGAAAACAATTAGATCATTTCTATAATTCATGGGTGCGACCACAGCTCAGGTCCGACGAGGCTTTGAGTGTTTGAAGTGTTCCATATGCTTGCAGTGGTTTTTAGGCCTGATCTGCTCAGTGCTGCCCTGCCTGCTCCGTGGAGGCTGAGGTGTGGGCAGGTAATGTGAACAAGCCATTATGGAGCATAAAAGATTTATGGTTCTTCAGTGCCTCCCCCTGCTTCATTTGCAGGTGGGCTGCAGGCAAAGTGGCTGGATGAGGAACAAAATGGTCGGAAGGTTTTGCTACTTTGTTGTAAAGACCTCTGTACTTTACCCACTGCTTTTTACTCTCAGCTCACTGAGCAGTTGGCTGCAAGGCCAACTATTGCACAGATCAATGCTTTATAACACAGTTAACAGTAAAGATGAAAGAATTTAGGCATCACATCCCATGATGGCAATTTACATTTCTAGCAGTTACACAGCAACATTAGCAGCGACATTAGCATCCTCTTTAACTGCTACATGCTCCACTGTAGATGCTGACTGCTGGTCTGCTATTTGGGGCTCAGCAGGTAGGTACGAGGTTGTAAGTTGCAGTTGTAAGTCTGTAAAACACCCGTAAAACCAAAACACAGAGCTAAAAGATGCTAAAACACCTTTCACAAATTTTTTATTTTGCCGTGAGATATGCATTAGGGCAGCTATGAACACTGAATTTCGCAGCTCTATAACATGATAATTTCTCATCCCTAAATTCTCAGACGTTCGTCTGAGATACTGATAAATCATTTGTATATGAGAGGGTCTGTGTGAAATTTCATTTGACACATTAACCACTTTTACAGCAGCAGCACCTACACACTCTACTTAAACCCCCACCCAACCTCCAATCTAAACTGCCGGCCTGACAGGAGGACAGATGTTCCACTGGCTGTTGTGTATCCATCTTTCCATCAGCACCTCTGCTAACCAGTAGAGTAATGTCAGGGTGGTGGCAGGACACTGACCTCCCGTTGCTAGTCTCTAATGGCAACTGGGACCCAAGGCTGATGGGCTATCAACAGATACATCACAGTACTGCAAATGTGATGTCACCATCACCTCCACCACTTTAGGGAGTCCTCAGAAATCACAACAAGTGGACAAAAAAAAAAAAAAAAAATTTTTTTGTTTCATGTGGGGAGGACACGCTCTTTAAAGCTGACTGGAACAGCATCACATATGCTGAAGGCATGTTGCTCTGATGGTGAAATTAAAGGGGAGTGATGCTATTTCAGCAAACACATGGAGCCTTGCACACTTCCTGCACTCCTCTGTCTGTATGATCAAAGATCGTGTGAGCACTTACAAGCATAACATCATACACAAGAAGAACCAGCTCTTGTTGCAGAAATAACTCATTTGCCCGCGCGCTTTAATTCAAAGCCATCCTTTTTCCAAATGTGCTGTCATAGCCGCAGCGCATGGCAAGACTGGGCTGTGTTCTCAGATGCATGGCAATGCTAAGTAAGCGTGTAAGTATTCCAAATGTCAGGCCGGCTCGTCGTCGTTATTAATGAGCTTCAAGCGGCAGGAGTGGATCATTTTCCATGGAAATTCAATGCATTTTAAATAGCACTGGATCAACATTCCAGGCCAGGATTTACATAAGGTAATTGCAGGATGCTGAAAGTACCTTCTAGCTGGCAACGGATTTTTCCCCCTCCTTACCTTCAGTAATACAATCAAGTCCATTAAGTAGGCAATAAATACAAGGCAAGACTGTATCAGCGCTCCATGACAGATAAAGGCCCCTCTCCAGAATAGCTATTTATTTACCCATGGACATACACCTCTGTAGTCTGAGCAGGCCTCCTGTCCCTCTTCACCTGCTACAGAAGATTTGAAAACCTCACACACCTATGTTTTTTTTTTTTGTTTTTTTTTTCCTGCTGTGATTGAGTCTTGAAATGAGTCGGAGAGGGAGAATTAAGATGAATTGAGATGAGGCCCCCATGTTACACCTCTCTGAGGTCTACCTGCAGCAGCTGCTATGAGGGTCTGGGGAAATTAACTGTAGATAGAGAGTGAGAACACCAAGACAATGGTGCCAGGCTGGATGTATGCAGAGGTGGAGGGTGGTGGGCTTTCAATCAACTGAAGGCTCCTACTGTTACAAGAGAAAAAAAACATCAACAGAACTTCTTTGGCCTTGTTAACTGGTGGTGATAACATGTCCCCTCCAGCAGGAATATTAACATCAAATAAATGTCTGCCTTTTCCATGAAAGGGAGTACCAGGGGCCGTAGGTGGTACTTAGCCTCTGCAGGTCTCTGACATGGCCTATTCAGCAGCTCATTAGAGAAATGGGCTGAGCTAGCTAACTGCACCTCCTTCCCCTGAACGAACACAAGTCCCCCCCTCCCCCAGAGATGCTGCGATTATGTGTTAGTGGCGTGTATGGGTTTTTGGGGCCATTAGGTGATCATCACACTCAAAAAAGTGCTCTGTGTGTTTCTGTTACATAAGGTTGACAGAAGTGTTGTGGGGAGAGGGAGTGAGGAAACAGGAGCAGTAGTGAAGTGATCTACCACCTGGATGAAGATGTGAGATTGAGATTGGCCATGATAAGAACTGACAGTGAGACAGGAAGAACTAGGTGCTCTGATTAATATGAAAAGGGGGTGTTTTATCCCCTTCTCTCTGTGTCTCATTAACACTGTTGGCTCCAGAATCTGTTAGCTGACAGCACATGTATTCCCCCGGTGGAGCCTTTTTTCCACTGAGGCTGTAATTAGGACATTTCATCCTCAGCCCTTTTCACAGATGTCTGATTGGAGTAAAAGGCCCTGCGTAATTACAGAGGCCCCGGGCCCCTGATGCTGCAAGGGTAAGGGGGGGGCTAAACAAATCACAAACAAGAATTTAATTAAAGGACCAACAGCCACACGTGGATTAGGTAGATCTAGGTTTGATCAGAAAATGTACTTAATCACCAGTGTTTCTGCCTGTGATTTGAAACCCAGTAGAAGTTTTCTTCCTCTCACTGCAGGTAAACCTTTCTGAGGGAGGGCCAGACGACTTTGCCAGCTCTCTCATAAGCTCATTTGATTTGCTCCCATGCCAACATCTTACTTAATTAGCCTGCACATTTTTACGGGCATAAATCGCTTTTACATCACTGCCAGCGGAGCGCACCGCAAAGTGGGTCGATCATATATTATGTTGATCCTCCTTGGCGCAGTTAAAGCCATACATTACATTTGAATTTGTCGAAGAGCTGAGGGCCCCTGGCATAATTCTTCTTTGTTGTGCTGTCAGCGCTAATCTCTCCCCAGGGGTCTCGGCATCAGCTCTCGCTTTCTCTCTCTCGTCGCTGCCCCCAGATCGGATGAGTAAAGGGACGCAGAGAACGAGCCGAGCCAGGAGGGCACCCACACATCTCTCAATCACCCCCAGCGCCCCTCCCAACGCGCAAAACCTGCCTCCCACCTTCCCCTTCACTCCTTCATCAGCGAGCTAAAGGCCTCAACGTGGAGCGTTTGTGATGTACATGACAGATTTTGGAAAAGGAAAAAAAAAAAAGACTGAAAATTTGCCAGCGCTGTCAGAATCACATTTCTTCTTGCTTCGTCCTCACAGACTCACCACCCTCATCTTTACTTGCCCATGTGCATGCAGGAACCAAGGTTTTCACAAACTTTAAAGCTTCACTTATCAATACTAAGTTAGATGAGCAGAGTTCCCCTCAGCTCTGTCAGATCATAGATTTGGTTTTATGGTCTGTGACTGTTTTCATTCTATAATCTCTAATTTTCAGGCTCACACAGCAAACAGTGGAGGTCAAGGGTGAGCTTTGACCTTTGCCTCTGTTTGCATTTATATAAATAAAATATATCACACATTTGTGACTCAAACCTCAAGCAGCAGTGAAAGTCATGAGGAGTCTGGTCCGTGGTTCTTCCTCTGTCCATTCTTCTCCCTGCAGTGTCTCTCCTCTCCCACTAGGGTGTAGTGAAGAACATGAATTCCCCCTCTGCTCTGCGACCCAGATGCCGTACCTGCTCCAGGCTGCTGCTGTTTATTCTCGTTGGATTAGCTTCCCCAAAACGTCCACCCTCCCTCCACCTCCTCTTCATCTTCCTCCTCCTCTGCCACCTCCACACCGGGAAGGAAAAAACAACTAGAGACACTTGGCTCTTCAGCACATGGCAAATCTGCTCTGACTGAGCTTGTAAACACACACACACACACACACACACACACACACACACACAAAATCAAGCTTTTGCCACTGCTCCTCTCCGGTCCCCTCTGCATTAGCATGGAAGTCATCCATATTGATGCTAGGTGATTCATGTGCTGCCAGCCTCTTTGTTTTATCTTTTTTTTTTTTGCCTCCTTGCCCTCTTTTACCTAGGCAAAGCTTTCTGGGGATGTATGGGAGGCGATTAAGGCGAGGAGAGATGGAGGAGTGGTTGACCGAGGACCCCAGGGTGGTGGGGGTGGAGGCAGGCAGGTTTGTAGCCCCGGTCCCCCTGGTGATGAGGTGGAGTCTAATTGATTTGTCAATGTGGAGCCATCTGGCACTGAGAGATGGGGCTCCAACCTGTTCTCTTTCCTGAGATGGGAGGAGGGGAGGGGGGCATCAGGAGAGACGGGTTGAATTACAGGCCCACGACACACACACACACACTCCCTCCCTGGGATTTCATATCTCTTTCTTTATCTTTTCACTTGTTAAGGAAAAAGTGTGCCTTTCTGGATTTTTGGATCACTTCCATGCCGCCTCCCAGAGGAACCTAATGCTCAGCCCCCCCAGGCACATGCCCAGTGTATGATGACAGGGACAGAAGGCACTTCGGAGCCCAGAGGCAAGGGCCGCGGGCCAAACTGGAAACACATACACCTCTTAGCCCTCGTGTGGGGGCTCGGGTAGGGATCAAAAGGTCAGGCGGGTCCTGATGGACGCCGGCAAAGAAACAAGGCCATCGGTGTTTTAATGAAAGGAGCTTGAGGAAATGGGGACGGGCAGAGACAGAAAGAGAGAATGGATGCTGCCCGGACTGATTAGCACCCCTCGTCATCATCCTGTTTTATTCCCTCCACCCCCTTCGTCCCCTCCCTCTATCACCCTTCCTCTGCCTGGCTGCATTTCTGGGGTCATTTTAAGGTTATGATAAGAAAAGCAAATGAACGTGTGTCTGTATGATTGATAATGATTGAAATTAGCTTTAGATTTGTCAGTTAAGTGCATTTTAAACAAAAAAAATCACAGAATCTGCTCCCATTTATATTGACAGGTGTCTCTACTGACATGTGAAATCCACAGAATTGACACTTTTGTGGTGAGATGAGTGATGACGTCTCCAAATAGGACTGTATTTCAGGATGTTGTGCATCACTGGAAATCTTCAGATTAGACTAAAATAAACACTTTCAAAATATGACTGACTCAAGCTGTGCAAGGTGAGGGGGTAGTAAATTGCTTCAAATAATTATATCTGGTGTGCATGGGATTGCACCTATTCACTGCTCTCATCAGCACTGTTCCCAGCAGCTCTGACAAACCCACCGCAATCTACCTGCCCAGAACCAAACAACAGACAGACAGAGTGAGCAGTTCGCTGGTGACTCAAATATTAACTGTAAGCTTAGTTTCTTTTGCCAGAGGAATCTTAATGTGGTTAAGCGAGTCAGCATCTGTCTTACATCCTCTGCAGGACGTAAAACAATCATAGATATATGCAATAAGGTCATAATTATTATACACTATAATTTAAATAATCATCATCCAGGCATATATATATGATATATATAGATATTATAAGTAATATACATCACCCAGTAATTTAGTGCAAAACAGATCATTCTGCTTCAGTTATTCCTCAGACACAACAATCATGACATCCTCAGCAATCAAAATTCAGATGTGCACGACGACAGACCTGCCACTCGTACCTCGGGCTGTCGTGCTCCAGTGTGTGAAAACAATGAACAACATGCAACCAGTGCCAGCTGTAGTTTATAAGAGGCGCTTCATCTTTCCGGCCGTTTAAAGCGCTATTTTTTTCTATTTGGTTTGTTTATTGTCTGAGAAATTCTGCCGTCATTGCAGGAAGACTGAGAAAACACTTTAAAAAGCCAATTAAAAATGCATTATCATCAAAGTAAAAAACCTACTGTGGCTCTTAGACTTTGCTTGTTGTGAGGCATCCACCCAGACCCGTTGATATGAAATTATCACAAACAAGGCTTCCTTTCTTAGCTTCTGTCTCTAATCAGCAAATAGAAACTGCTTTCATTATTTACACTTTTTACTGTTTACTGTTATGTAAAAAGCTCCGGAGCCTCCAGAGCCTGTGTCTCAGACACAACAGCAGCTCAGCAGGACTGAGAGTCTCTGCTGTTAGCAGAGAGGAGGAAGAACAAAACTGTTGATAATCGCTGGATTCAAAACAACAGGTGCTGTCCAAGCCTCTCAGCCCGACAAACGGGAGGAGAAGCAGGGAAACCACATATCTGAGGAGGAGGAAAAGAAGGAGTGAATGAGGAAAGACTGTGGGGGTGTGTGATTGGTAAATGGAGGATAGAAGCTTGTGTTGGTGGAGAGGGGTTGCTAAAGCATTGAACGCCTCTCTTAACCCCCTGCTCCCATGAAACATGCACATGCACACACACAGACATCTCCCAGCGGAGTTAGACAAAGGCCAAGGTTAAAGGTCATCTCTACAGAGGCGTGTACACCTGGGTACAAGCCAAAGGTCGAGCACAGTGGGACGGAGATACCGGACACATTCCTAATCAGAGGGATGGACGAGGGGCACAGTTTTTACAATTACTGAGGCTGTAAGTGTGTGAGGAGGAGACCTGAAACTTGTGTGAGAATTTAGTATATTTCCATGTTCAATTCATTCAATTGTATTATTTTATTTTTCCCCAATTCCCTAATGAAAAAAAATGTACCTATAGAACATAACTAGAAAACCACAGTCCATCCAACCTCACTCAGAGCTTGAGAGTGACTCCAGCACAATCTAGATGTTTTTGAAGTTAACAAAGCTCCTCCTCTGCTCTTTTGATCAAACTGCTGCTGCAGGAAACATAAAACAAATCACTTCCTGTGTGTCGGAGCAGTTGAGATTGACCCTTGCTGTCAGATAGGTCAAACTAAATCAACTCATCAGAGAAGGATAGCGTTCACATGCTTTTTTGGAGGAATATCTGTTGAGCCAGAGTCAGAGGAAGAGGAGGAAGACTTCTGAAGACTTTGATGAGTGTCAGTGAAGATGGCATGTGAACCTGCATCATTCAGTTTTCATGACGTAACAGAGGAGGACTCATCTCAGCCTCTGACTGGAAGCAGGAAGAAGCATCATCCTCTCTGAAGAGCCATTTGTTCAGTTACGTTAAAGAGGGAATTTGTGTCTATTGCTTCCACAGACATGAGTGAGTGTTCAGCACAAAGGCAGAGATATGGTCCTTGTACCACACAGGCCCTGTGAGGACAAAGAGGTGAACATTTAAAGCAGTGTAAAGAGATGTCATGCCTTTTTATGGGCTTATCCACTGACCTCCAGCAGCCAATCAGATGGCTACTTTGGAGACGATACTTGAAGGTCCAAGCTTCTCTGAGGAGGACAGGACAATGGGATTACACAGCGTGCACACATACACACACACACAGTGGAAACTCAGGAGAGATGGATATTTGCATGTGTGTGTGTTCATGCATGCGCTTCTGTGTGGGAGGACCAAAGCACACAAGAGTGGGTAGTTGGGTGGAGGTGTGTTACTTACAACATAGTGCAGTGTGTGTGTGTGTGTGTGCNCCTTTTGATTTTTTTGTGTTTGCCTGACTTTTGAGGACAAGCATCAGGTTTATGTTTTTGGTTCAGAATAGAATAGCTAAATATAAAAGCTATATTGAATGGATTGGCTTAATATTTAGTACAGAGATTTAGAGACAATATATATATAATTATAAAATCTACCAAGTGACCCAACATCCATCACATACATACACACGTACCTGATTCTGACTGTCAGAGCTCCTTCTTTTATAATGTTCTGACATCCTGCCCAGATCAATGTCTGTGAAGGAAAATGTACATTTAGAATAAAATAAAATAAAAAGCAACTGCCCTTTACTGTGGTGCACCTGCTCTATAAAATACTGTAGAAAAAAAATGTATAACACTCCACTTAAGTTTGAAAAAACAATGGAAATTGGACACCATGTGACTGTTATGTAGTAATCTCTAAATGTATGAGCACATGCACCAGGTCAGTAAACAGATTTCTGGCCTGGCCCTTATAAAACCTGCTTTAGTTTGTATGAATTTAGCAGCAAGTAATGGATTATCTCATTTTCCTTTCATGAGACAAGTATTTTGTCAGTTAATTGTTTACTAATTTTATCTATAAAAGTCACTAAACTACATGAAATGCTCAATATTTAAATTAAAATTAATTATGTTATGATAAATAATAATTTAATAAACTTCACTACGTCTTATGTGCTTTTCATAGATTATCAATTCACTGACAAAGAGAAGCTGGAAGCATCAAAGTTTTACTTAAAAATGACTAAAACAATCATTTGATTTGAAAATGTTTATGTTGATAATTGTTGCATCTCAGTTATAGCCTGAATTATTTTAAATGCATGATTCATCCTCGCATGTAATGATCTCTGCTCTCATCCAGCCCCACTGTGCACTCTGCAGCTTTCTGTCATGTACTGAGCTGTTTAGAAACTTCAGGTTACTCCTGTCCTCCTCCTGTCTTTGCCCAGGTTGCTCTAATGCCCACACTAATTACAGAATCCAGGTTTCTCATTTACATGACATCATGAGAAAGTAGCTTCCTGGAGGAAAACTGTATCCCAGTTAGTGTATGTAAACACACTGATATCCACCTTTTATCCATGCACGATCCTCATATAAAACAAACATATAAAGCAAAGCGCCTCTGATATACATTTAATCTACAATGAGCCTCCTGTTTCTGGGCCCTTAGCGGGGCCGTAGATTCTCAGTCTTGCGTGTTGTAGCTCTTGTGTTTATGTGCTCAGTCACAGGACAGTGCAGGATCAGGCCTCTTACAGCAGGTTTTACCTGCTGATAAATGTTCTCTCTCTCTCAGGCTGCGAAGCAAACCCCCAGTTTCCTGTGCTGTCTTGTGCGATTTCTGCTAAACTCAATGTCGTGCCAGAACATTTCCACTTAAGTTTCACCTGAGTCTACATAGTGTGCCGAAAGACATATAGGATCAAGTCAGTGATGAGGAAATTGAAGCGGAGACCATGTTGAGTTAGAGGCCACTACCTTTTTTTCTCCAGTGCTTTTCTTGTATCCATTTGAGCCCTGGGTCTTCACACATCACCTCTCTGAACGCCGCTGTCTGTAGAGATCAGGTTCAGGGAGCCAAAAAGGTTTTACTTGGAGAGGAAGTGAAACTGGTTCTTTTCAGCTTCTTAAAAAGTCTTGGCTAAATTTAGCATTTATATGTATATATATTTTTAAAAATATATATAGTTTACCAATAAACACCCACAGCCTCCCTCTCAGGTTAAAGTGGAAATTCATCACATAACCCAAATCACTTCCTCCTCTCTTTCCTCTCAGGCAGGAAGGGGTTACTCTCCATGTTTCCTGTCCAATTCCCAGAGCTCCGGCTATGTTCTGATTGCTTTCTTGATGTTAAACATTCCCAGGCTCCTATAACCTTCTAGCTTGCCTCCGCCGTCCAAGAGCCGTCCCAGGTGAACGAGTGGGCGAACCTCCTGTTTTTAAGGATAAAATCTCTGCAATTTTTTTTTCTCACGGGGGGTGGGAGATATGGGGACTGGAGGGGCAGGCAGCCGTGCGATGGGAAAGCATTCTTTCTTTGCATTCCCTTTAGTTGGTGTAAGACTGTGGGAAAGCGTGTTTTTCCCAACCGAGGTTTCGATTCTTGTGAAACACGGCTGTGTTCAAGCTGGAGGTGTTGAAAAGCAGGGCACAGCATGTAGACACATTTTAAGTGTGACAGAATGAATAAATATGAGTCAGTCAAATTCAGGAAGATGCCCCCCCCTCATATTTTCTAGTGATCGAGGTTAACGTGTGCCTCCCTGTCAAACGTCATGCCTTCATTTTTCCCTACACGACTCCTTCCCACTCACTTCCTTCTCTCCTGAGACACCTGATCGACGCCTGAGTTATGCTATCTTATCTGAGTCAGCATGGCCTTCGCATCAGTCATAAAACAAACGGGATCCAGATTGAGCTAGCATGCCTGCGTGGAGGCTGCGGTGTGGATATGACCCAGGAGCAGAGCTGGGCCAAGCTGGACTATATTTAGCCCAGCGATGCTCAGGCTAATTGCCCTCCCAGGCCTAATCATTTCCAGGCTCTGCAGCTCACAAACGACTAGAGGGGAGGCCAAACACCCACTAACCTCATGTTAAAGAGATGTCAGCATCAATGGGGCTGTCAGAGTGCTCCACAGACAAGACAAATTAGCACAATGCGCTTCCTCCTCATATGCTATTAGGTGTTCTATAAGCGGATTGGATTGGAGAGTCCAGTATTGCTGTCTGCCTTAGTGTATTAATTGAATATATTTTCTAGCTGCTATATCAGTAATGTTTAGAGTCTTGGCAGGATTCTCTACAGGCGACACTGCGAGGTTGTCTTCGGTTCATTCCTGCCACAGAATTGAGGCGTGCTTCAGCAATCTCCTGAGAATGGTAAATCCCTCCACTACTGCCTCCTACAGCCAGCTTAGCTCCCCAACGTGGGCTCAATCTGGCCTAAAGAAAAAAAAAAAAAAATGCCAGCGCCTCCACTGTGCTCGACTCTCCTTAGCTGCATTATGGCATTAGTAGAAAAGTTTAGTTTGTGTTACTTTTTTTTCACCACCCACCCCTCTCTGTGAATTCCTGTTCGTGTGGAGTTACACCATCTCCTGTGTGGTTCCTGTCCTGGAGACTTGCCCCGGTTAAACAGCGGGCACATGATGGTCCGGGTCAGGGGGTGAGGGTTTTGTGGTGAGGGGAATGTAGGATGAGCAGGTTGGGTCACCACTCTGCTCAGTAATCAGCTCCAAGCTTCCTTCCTGGTCCCACTCCCAAAGGCATGCTGCAAGACCTGTTTTTTTCCAAGGCTGTTTTCCATTGTGCACACCTGGAGCGAAATCAATGACCTGCCAATGATGAAAATGGATAGAAATTGTATATAAAATATAAAGGTCTTTAATTGGTCATTAGCACAGTCAATAGCTAAGGCCTGTAAAACAGTTATGTTTAATTACAATGTTTTTGTCTTTTTTTTTTTTTTTTTTTAACACTTGATATTTTTTAAATTTTGTACTCTGGAAAACCAATATACTTATTCATCACATCACATTACAAGACAAACATGTTCTCATTATGACTGGAAACACATCTCATGCAATGTCTATTTACATTTTTATGTTACTTGTAGCCACTTTCTCTATCATTTTGATCCTATGAAAATAATCAAAATATGTCACCATGCCTTGTTTGTCATGTTTATTAGTGGTTGAAACCTCGAATATTGGCACAAAGTTAATATAATTTTATATTTGCAGAAATCTTGATGATCAATGTCATATTGATGGAAAAATTTGGGTTTGTAGTGCACTCAATTTCAGCCTTATTTAGGGATTTTTGCACAAACCATGGCCTTATAAAAATAAGATGCCATGCAGTACAGGATTTTAAAGGTTTTGGCTGGCAGAAAACATGTTTATCTTCCATACTACAAGTTTGGTGAGGCTAGGAACACTTGTATGGGTATTATCAGTGATATCAATGCCATGTTATGGCTTCTACAGACAGCAGAGCTATGGCCAGTTAGGAGGCAGGGAGGATCTAATGTGATATATAGTCATCATTGAAACTGGATATTGACCCATAACAGAAACTGAAAGTCAGGATATCTGAGCATCTGATGCTACAGTTCTTTCATCAGGTCTGCTATATTGTAAAACATCACCCCAGCCTTGTGCTGGGTATCTAACTAACAAATGCCTTGTAATTCAGTACCTGAGAAGTAAATGAGTAAATCTCATTCACATCTGCACTCCAATAACCATGCAGCATTCCTAGACCAAGATCTAATAATGCTGTTGATTGGCTGTTTATTTACACAAACACATTTGAATGTGTAAAGAGACAGACCTTAAATGTAAAACTAAAGGACATTTTAAAATGTGTTCTGTAATGTGTATTGTAATTACGCCATTTGATAGAAATGGTATTAGAAATGTATCATTAAGAATCGGTCTCAAAGTCAGGGTGTTGGTACCCAGCCCAAACTTAAGCCATTTATAAAAATTTGGCACAGGGGTGATGTTGTTGTCCAGACCTTTATCATCTGTCCTCCCTCCTAACAGAGTGAGGGCTCTGGCTCTTCACTAATGCCAGATATTGACTAATGTACACTGAGACAGTTAAGACAGTCTGTTCTGAAGAATGACTGGACATCAGTACTGTCTGTAACTCACATAGTTCAATCCACAGGTAGTGATGGATTGATAATGATGTCTTATATCAGACACGAGTAAGTTAATTTTTTTTTTAACCTCCCTTTGCTGGTATGAGGATAACTCTGCATCATATTCAAGCTGTTGTGTGGTTGAATACATTCTGATTAGGCTAGAAGAGTTATTTTGAAGGTTGAAGTCTCCACTCCTCAGATGGCTCACCTCCATATCTTGTAGGTTGTTGGATGTTCAGTCTGAAGGTGAGCTCAGAGCCAGCGGCAGAGAGGAAGGAAAAAATAAGTGAACTGTGCTTGTCAGCTTTTTAAACCCTGAAATTGATTCTTCTTCTGTGCTCTTTATTCTAATGACAAGCTAATCCCCCACTCCTGGTTCCCTATGTTATAAGTATAGCCTCTTATTTCCCCACTCTGCTGTGCACTGCCTCTGAAAATTAGCACTCATGATGAGTCTGCGCTCTCAGCAATCAATTTGCCACACCAAGTCCCTCTAAAAAGGTTACCTGTGGCAACTGAACCCTGGTCACGTAACTTTGAATTCGCCTCTCCTGCCAATTTTTATTCAGCTAATTAAATAAATGGCTCTGTCTGGAGAGTCAGCTGAATGAAATGTCAAAATATTGATGTTGAATAGTTATGTGATTTCAGGGTATTTGTCATTGGAAGTGGGGGGTGGTGCACAGGGACAAGGGGGCGTGTCAGCCCTGGGGCTAGTTTAATGATATTAGTAGAGATCTGCTTACTTATGAGGCTGTAAGTTATTCATGCTCAGCACAGAATATCCATCACAGCCATGCTGCTTCATCTACACAGCTAAGAAGAAGTGCTGCTACCAGAGTATGTGTTAATCAGATCATCCACTTCTTTCTATCAAGTCATTTGGATCATGAAGCAGGTTTAAAATGCTGTTGATTCGCCTGCGGCTTCTCTTTCAAGTGCAAAGAGAGTGTTTGTTTTTAGTCTTTTAGTCTTCCTTACCTCTCACCTGTCCTCTGTATCTAAGGTGTGGAGAGATGCTGCCTGCTGTTTTTTGATGCAGCAGCTTCTCATGATTTTACCTCCTACCTGCCTCCTCCTCCTACTGTCTAAGCACGTCTAAAGACAAAAGCGTTTATACCAAATGTCCGCCCTAAAAGACGGGCCACAGAGCCTGCTGTCAAAGCTCCGATCTGGCTACATCCCACTGCTTCAACAATCTCTCTCTCCAAGAGCACTGTGTCCTTTGTGTGTCTTTGTAGTCTTGATGCAATAAATCTTTCAAAATGAGAATAGAGGTTTCAGATTCCTCCAGCAGAAGTGCTTGTTGGATGGCTTTTGTAACCCACGTCCCCTCAATGTCAGAATTAGGGGGAGGGGCTGTGTCCGATATTTTTTTTGTAACATGTCAACCAGCTGACAATGTGACATTCACACCCACTTGACATAGCGATGGTGGTGGCGGTCAGCTGTATGGAGGAGAGACAGGAGCCAGAGATTGAATTGCTGTCTGCAGCTTTCATGTGTAGACCGAAGTGAAACACTGTTCACCTTCCAGGTGAGACTATTTGAAAATGTGTGGTTATCCCTACATCTTCATTTAATCTCAGATATATTCAAAGACATAGTCTTTTCAAAAGGCGTTCATGTTGTTGCACAAACAAAAACTGACTGCAGTCCTGTGCGACATCATTGAGCAACTTGCTACTTGTATTGGCTAAGGGTCTATTGTTTGTCATTACAGTATTTGAGACTGTTGCCACCTTTATACAGTGTGTTAGCATCTGATAAGCCCTTAAATTCATGGCTCTGTTGCTCAAACCTGGACTTTAGTTCATGGTCTCACCAGTACCCGTATCCATACACCACTACTTTTTGCATACTATGAAAGGTCCCTTATTTTAGATTAAGAAAATGTGTGTTTGTGGTACCAAAAACCATCTCACTGAAGTTTTACATCTCCTCTCTCAGGTAAACTCTAAACCAAATCCTGCCTGGTTGGATGGTGAACCATGGTGGGTGGGGCATAGGCTGTGATTGAGGAGTGACTGTTTCGTTGTGACATCACAAAGTTACAGAAGTCCTGATACCCCGTTCCAAGGCTCAGTTTCTGAATATTGGCTCTGTGCATTTCTCTGTAGACTGGGCATTTTGATACTTTCACATTACTATACCAATCCTGCCTAGACCTTTAACACTATGCTGTTTTCAGTTGAGCCCTGTGGGGAGATCCAGCTTATTAAGACATACCACCCCGATCTGTGAAGGGAATATACCAACAAGGCCTTGCAGTGACATACTGCCATGACAGAAGGAGGACAGTGGCTCTGGACTTTTGACCTTCTGAGCATTTCCCTATGCAAAGTTTAATTACTGACATAGAGAGAAAGAAAATATAAAACACACTCCCATTTTGTAACATAATTTCTGAAATATCATATTAAAGTGTGTTTCAGTAAGGAAAAATATAAACTAATGAATTTCCGTGATTCCTATTATACAGAGCTCCCTTTGCTGTAATAAAAGAAGAATGTACTTGCATGTACAACATGCTCTGCACGCAAATTCAATTAGATTATGTGTTTCAGCTATTTTGCCTTTAATTGGCTGTCACAGCTCATCTGTAGCAGAAACCAGGCTGTTTACCCCTTAAACACTTTCTGAGAAGACAAACAGCATTAACAAACCAGAGGGAAATCAAATTTTTAGGTCACAGAAGTAGTTCAACGCTGAACTACGCTATGAAAAGAGAGAATTTGTAATGTTAAGGGCACAGTCGGTTCCTTAAAAAAGGAACTGGCTGAAAGGAAATGTATTTTTTACATGCCACTCAATGATCAGATCAGATTTGCAGCTAGTTATTTTCTCAGCTGCCTTTAGTCATGACAAATTTACCACATAGGTGTAAATTTGTTCTTGATTTTTTTTCTGCTTTTTTGATGGTGAACTGCAGCTGATAATGACTTCATGTTGTACCGTAATATACATCCATAGAATCATAGAGGACCCACACACATGGCACCTTACTGTGTGTGTTTGTGTGCCCCTGTTGGCGACTGGGCAGGTCTGCGGTGTGTCTGGCAGAATACTGGGTCTCTGGGTTGCTCTGATAGCGCTCGTTCCTTTGAGGCCCCAACATGCGGTGGATAACGACACCGGCCTCGTCCAGAGTCTAATCTCAGGCCAGCTCAAAAGGGATCCAACATTTCAGCCGCCAGGACCTGGGCAGAATAAAGATACAGCCATGGTTGTTTGGTTGAGCACATCATCAGACATGTAACACAGGCTTGATAGCTGATAGCACCAGCGCTCCCTGTTCTGGCTCTTTGCTGGCACGCAGCATTGCCTGGATGCACCCTCGGAGAACGAACCCACCCTTCTTCTCTCCCTCATCGCCCCTTGATCTGCCTCAACTGGCTCCTCTTCCCCCTCAGTTTCTCTCTGTTCTTTCTATGTCTCTCCCTCCGAAACCGTCTTTCTTCTTCTCCCCTCCCAGTTCCTCGTCAGATCCACAGGGCCAGATTTTTATCGCTTTTCTGTGAGTCCTGCGAGGGGAACCTTGAGGGTCTCAGTGGGATCAATTTAAAAGGGAAGCGCTTGTCTCTCCTCCTCTCCTTGGCCCTCTCGGCTGATTGGGTCCGCTCGCCAGGAACTTGCAGGCTTTTGATCTCAACCACCCCTCTCACCGCCCCTACCCCCACTCAAAGTTTTTGTCGGAGCTTGGCTCTAAAAAAAAAAAAATTTCTGTTCCACTTTCTGAGAAATATGGGCCCCATCCCCTTCCCTTTGCACCTGTGAGAGACCAAGTAAAAGTTTTGTAAACCCACTGGGTGGTACGAACAATCTATTGTTTAATGTGATTGACTTCTCTTTGAAGATGTGAGAGCGATCTGTCTCTTCAGGTGGAGGTACGCTGAAGAGGGCTCGTGGTCCTTGGGCAGCTTGCTTGAACAACTGGTGAGAAGCAGCTTGGAGCTGCAATGCATAATTCACAGTCTAGAGAATGGCTTTCTTTACAAAGGTACGAGATGCTGCCCGCAAGCATTCCCATGCTGAGCTGTGTTGAACTCAGTCCCTCCTTTGTACGACATTAAGGAAACCTGCAGCAAAAGGGACTATGTTGGACTACAACAACCAACGGAAGAGGGCTGAGTCTAGGGATTTATTTCTTTATTGGAAACCAAGAGCACAGTTAAAGAATCATTTCAGCCTATTACAACTTAGGGCTTCTTTGAGTAGTTTCAGTCATCACTGGTCAAAAAAACACGAGGATTCATATTATGAGACACCTAAGAGTCTAACTTGGTGTTTCAATACCAGTGGTGCACAAAACACCTTTTAAGTTAAGATTTAACTGAAGAAATCTGAGTTAAGATCTCCTTAAAATAAGGATTTCATTAAAATATTCACTTAAGGTTTTTCCTTATCTTAGTCTAATCCTCAAAGAATCACTTAAAGTGAGTTAAACCATTGCACAAAAGACCCAAGTGCCAAAATAAGTAAGTAAAACACTAAAGGTACTCAGGGTAACACAGGGATGAATGCGAAAATGAACGCATTCCCAGAAGAGTGTTCCACAAATAGGAGACATCCTTAACAATGAAGAACTTGGCAGCAGTGATTGCTTGGTGGTTTTATGCCATGTGATGTAGTGGAGGTATTTTATGACCACAGATCAGTGACGTGCCAGGTGACTCACCCAGTTTAAACTCCTACCGTCTGCTGAACACTGTGGTGATGTTCACATCAAAACTACATGAGGATGAGATGGTGGCAAACCTCTAATGATGCCGGTTTCCCAAAAATGATAACGGGCATCACAAGTACTAATGGAAACAAATCAACATGCAAGGAAACAGTAGAATTTGCGAATGCCTTGCCAGAGATTCTGCCCTAATTTATGAAAACATTGTAATAAAACACTGTTATCCTAAGTACAAGTCTTAGGTCAGTGTCTGCGGCAATGGGTTACATTTCACAGCATTTAACTTTAAGTTTGTTGTGTAATATAAGTGGCTTGCTGAGGGATGGGCAGTAGAAAGACTCAGTCAGTGTTTGGACAGGAGCCATGCCCCCTGTCACCCTCCTCCTCTTACTCCTCCTCTCCCTTCTCTGTCTCCTGCCAGGTCACTGGAGGTCAAACAGGAGTTTTTCTTGTCTTACCTCAATGACCTCTCTACTCTTGGGAAAACTCTAGTCACGACTCAGGATTAAAATTCCTGGTAAATTTAGCCAAACCAGGCCACAGGATTTTGACACCTTTTTCAGACCGTATCAAAAGAACATCACCTTATTTCTCGCCAACTTTTCTCGGCTGCCGAGCTGCTCAGTGAGGACCTGAAGGTTCGAGGTGTCTCTGGCTGTGAGCGCCTGTCGCTGTAAAGCAAAGTACCCCTTATTTCCAGGGCTCTCGGGTCCCTCGGTGATGACATCACCGGTGCAGTTGTGCACTAATTGAGGTTTAATGCTAGAGTAGAGGGAACAGGGCTGTAATTTTCCCGCCCCGGCCTGGAATAGAGACGACAGCTTTTCATGTGGTCTGGGCTAATTTAGGTTGCAGTGCTGCAGCTGTGGGGCACCTCACACTTTTGTCCTTCACATTTCACAAAAAAAAAAAAAAAGCAGCTTGTTTGTGCACATGTCAAACATAGAATGAAGCACAGGTTAATAAACTGCTGATGAGACTCCAAACACTGACCTGGACTTTTGGTAAGATTGTTCCAGTACCTGTTGCAAAACCACCAAGTTCTTAAATAATCATTGAAGAAATAAATCGATTTCTCCACCACTTCAGCCTGTGAATGATGCTTATTCAGAATGTAAAACAGCATCATGCCAGCACAACACAGTGCAGTTTATATAGGCCTGTGTAGGTGGAGGAGGAGGAGTAAGATTGTGATGAAGAAGCAGCTGCAATACGCAAAACAGCATTCAGTGTGTCATTACGATTGTATTTCCACAGAGCCTGGGCGTAATGACATTCATCCTCGGATCCAGGCAAACACATGCACACCGACACAAACAAGAGAGCTCTACCTGCTCTTTATCCCATCTGCCATATCAGGGCCTGTGTAAACATCGGGCCCGTTTGAAGTGGAAAGCCTTAATCACAAGTGCAATCATTGACATTGCTTGGTGGTTACCGGCTTGAGAGAGGAGGGGCTGAACAGGCTGGAGATACCATCACCAGCAGCAGGAAACAAGACAGGCAACGACAAACCTTCAGGAGAGTGTGACACTTATATTCTGTCTCTGAGGACGGACTACAAACAGCTTTGTGTAGCTCCTTAAAGCAATATTATAGTGTTGAGTAACTGCTGATATCAAACCCAATCAGATATGTGAAGTGACTAGTTCATATTTGGCAACCCATGTACATCTGTCTTCTGGTATCGCCTTAGGAAATGGTATCACGATTTTGTTCTCAGTTTCAGAATCGTTACACCTCTGGTGTTTAGTTTGTATCCAGCATTGTGATAACAGTGCAGTCTTTGGTCTCTGATAAGCCCCTGACATGGGCTGTGTTTTAATGTAGTGTTATTTTACACGTTGACGTCATGATTTCTAAATCTACAGGCCTTGTCTGCTTTTCTTCCCTTTAAGTTGGCATGTGCAGAACTGGTCCCATATTGACCCTACCGGTCCCCCTTGTGGACTCTCCGCCCTGTAAACATGTCTGTATGGAGGTTACAAGCCCGTTTCATGAGATGCCTCCTATTGTAAAACAGCAAATTAGTTTTATACAAAAGTGCGACGTGGTATGCAAACAAGCTAAATCATATGACATTATAACATTATGAGAATAATGATAAATCACATTAAAATGTGCTTTAAATGAAAATCAAGTACCTATGTTTTTATCATGTAGGTTACAGCGCTGACTCCTAACACAAGCAGTACATGTCCTGGTCCATTGTGTATCACTGCCTCTGTAATGTACAGTGACCTTGAGGTGTGATTTAGAAATGAAAGAGAGTTTTGTGATTAACTCTCAGCACATGCGCACACACATGCACACAGACACACACACTGATCCCATTTACCAGTCGGGTCTAGTCGGCCTCTGCCTGGGCCAAAGCCTGTTAACTCCAATTCAGAGCGTAGAGGCTGGTAATGAGCACTGTCAGAGTTGACATAACAACCTCCTGCTCTGGGGCTGAATGCTGGACTCAGACAGAGCACAGGCAGGTTCCGTCTGTGCTGGGTTGATCCTGGGACTATCAGCAAATTCACCATTGAAATTCCCAGTCAGGTTCACTAGCGTTTTGGCCATCTGCCTGGTATTTGGATATTTTAGCCCAATTGTCAGTCAGAGCACACATAGACAGTCTAGCCCTGAGCTCTAATGTGTGGTAATAAAGAAAAGGGAACCCAATTTCTCTTTTAAATTTAAATTTCCTCCAGAGTTCCTGGTAAACTGCGTTTACTCAGACTTACAGTATGACAGACTGCTTTTACATTTAATTCCCTTCATACTGGGAAAGAATTTCACAGCACTCTGAGGCTTAGGTCTTGGGCATCATTGGAATATTCAAGTATTTGGAAAAAAGTTTTATTTTAATTTAGTTTGGTTCCTGACTTTTAATGCTGCAGAACTGATATTAGAGTGATTCAATTTGTTGTATATATTTAAATTAAAGATGTGTCTATATGCACAAAGTAAAAAAAGTAAAGTATTATTGCACACTTATCATGTTCTAGATTTAGTTTTCTTTTTACTTTTCAATGGGTATCATTGTCACTTTTCAGTCTGCTCTCAGCCGACACCCAGTAACCCACAATGACTGATCTTCTGTGGGGGTTTAAGTCGGGGGTTTTGGCTGTGCTGCTGATGGAAGTGTCAGTGTTGGCTTGGCTTTATGTTTCAGTTTGTACTTGGCTGCACTCATCCTTCTCACCAGTCTTCCTGTTTCTGCTGCTGAGAAGCCCCCACCTCATAGTGTGATGTTGCCATCATTATTTACTGTAGGGAAGGTATTAACCAGGTGATGAGCAGTGCCTTGCGTTTGCCAGACTTAGTGTTTAGAGTTCACTGAAGCCCCTCCCGCCTCCGTTTGGCCTGTTGGTCAAATGCGGGAAGAGTCCTGCTGCTTCTAAACTTCTCCTATTTGACAATAATTGAGGTCACTCTGCCTGTGAGCACTCAAAGCTTTTGAAATTGTTCTGCACTCCAGCCCTGATCTGTGCCTTGCTACCGATTCATCATGGAGGTCTGCAGAGAGTTCCCTGGGTCTCGTGGCTTGGTTTTCATCCTGACATGCAGTGTGAATTGTAGGACTTTATATACGCAAGTGTATGGCTTTCAAAGCTACGTCCAATCAGTTCAGTTCAGTTTGCCACCGGTGCCACACTCCAATCAAGTACCAGGTATAATTGTAGGAAACAGGAAGCAGCTGACCATGGTTTGAAGCCACTGCAGAGGGTCTGAATACCTTTGTATGTGAGAGATTTAGATTTTTACAAAATTTGCAAAAGTTTGTAAAAACATTTTCACTTTGTCATTACCGGTTACTGATTGATGGGTAAAATGTTACTATTGTATCTATTTAACACATTAAAGTGAGGCCTGTTTACGCTCTGAAGCCACTGTAAATGTTTTCCTCGTCGTGTCATGAATACAGTATGAATGTTGGGTGCTCTGTTCATTTTGTCCTCGAGGTTTATATCCAGAACAGTGGTTTGTTCACGATAAGCATTTTTTTATCTGTCCCCATCCCGGCTCATCAGGATCAGCTTGTTTAGAGAGCAAGAGTGACTTGCTGTGTTGTCTGATTTGAGTTCAGGCAGCACAAAAACCAGCTCCTGCATTCCAGCATCGCGTGTCCCAGTCTCCCATCTCTCAATAATTTATCCAGACAACTAGAATGATTATTCTATGAATATGCACTAAAAACTCCTTTCTTGTGCTCTTTCTGTAAGTTTGTGTGCTCAAGTGTGTGTGTGTGTGTGCGCGCGCATGTGAGCAAATGCGTAGCTGTGTGTATGCAGCTCTCTTCCAACTGAAACAAAGGAGGTGTCAGGGTGAATTAGCCCCCCTACGACTGAACGCCCAGAGAGCTTAGAGATGCACCACAGGTTCTGCTGAGTCGCACATGAGCCGCGGTGTCTGCCTCTTCCCCTCTGCTTCCCCTGCCTTGCCCCCCCACGCCCGCCCCCCTCTCCACTCCTGAGCTGCTCTAACAAGGTTGTTGGAAGAGGATAAGGCATGTTAAATGAATAATTTACACAGGAGAGCGCTCCTTATTTATTTAATACGGCTAGATCTGACTGAGTGGGCAGCCTGCGTCCCCAACTGCTGAGACACTGTTGGCTAAACGGGCGCTCGCTCGGCTTAATGGACGGCCAAAGCGACAGGCATTTAAAGAGAGCAAAGGGGCTGCTCATGAGAGAGAGAGTGTTTGTAGATAGGGGGTGTGCGCTTGTGAAACAGGCCATGCAGAGCTGTGTGCAAATAATGTTGCTGCTCAGTGTGCAGTTGTACCATGTTACTCTTTATACCTTGATGCAGACTGATCACATGAGAGGCCCCTCAGCTTTCAAAACACGTCCAGGCATTGATGGATCTATGGATTTATCTTCATCTGATGGATATATGTAAAAATACCACCTCTGTGTAAATTTACCGAGTCCCAAAATGGTCAATATTAGATAAATGGAGTCGTATTAACACATCAAATTTGATCTATTGAAAAACAAATAAAATGTGAAGCAATTTAATAAATCATAAGAAAATTTTAATGAAACATCAATTATCTAATGTTATTCTGTACTTTTCATCATGTCTTATTTTTTTGTTTTTTTTCTGTCCCATCTCAGGAGTCACCAGTACCTGCCCCCTCATTCTTCAGCCCATTTAACCACATCATTATTAATTTGTTGCACATTATTTCTAATTTATTTGTTGAACTCTCCACAATCCATGCTAATTGTAACCAAAGCTCTTGCAGAGGTGAGAGTCTCGAAAACATTGTGTTTTTTTCCCACTATTTATCTTAAAGGGTTAATGTTCAATGTCTTTACAGGGGGGAGTGTGGAGAGGCGGGGGACAGGACCACAACCCGGGCACCACTCAGGAAGAGTGAGGGAGTAACGGCGGAGGAAGTAGTTGTCCAGTTGGTAAAGACTTTTCTTCTTTTTCCTGTCATCACTTGCTTTTAAACACAAATCAAGTCATGTGTGCAACAGATGACAATGTAGATAACAAATAATAATGTAATACTATATACATAATTAAAATTATATTCAAGTGAATTACGAAAATCATTAAATAAAAGGTACTAAATATTTATACCATTATACATAATAACGATAAAGTGTTTTGAGACATAATAACAGAATAGCAGTGTTTTCTGCCACTGCAAATCTTGCGGGATTAACAACAGTGGGACTCACAGGAGTAAGTTTGTCCTGTAACGAAGGCGAGATTCATAAATGGGTCTTGTTTATTAAGTGTCCTCCTGTTCTAGTACTAGAGAGGGAGGATAACAACAATCAGACCAGTGAACTTATGACCGAAATCCTTACAATCCACTCGCTGACATCTGGCTTTGTCTGTATTTCCCCTCTATGACCTCCTCCTCATCATCATCTTCTTCCTGTGGACAGAGGCAGTCCCACTCAGCAGGAGCAATACACTGCCACAGTTTGTGTATGTGTGTGTGTGTGTGTCTCCCAGGAGAATAAAATCCCACAGCTCACTCTGACCTCATTATAAAAATAGCTCATCTATCCAGCCATCACATTTCCCTCCATTTCCTCCTCCTCTACAATCTCTTAGATATATTGTGAAGCTCTCCACCTTCCACTCTCCCCTCTCTGTCTCTCCATCAGTTGTGCTGGTCTTAACGTGAGATTAAAAGCTTACACCAGTCCTTGTAATGGCAAGGTTTCCCCTGCACCTGTCATTACCAATCTAGCCCTAATCTGGGATAATAAGATGTCTCTTAATCATAAAACATATCTGAGTAACAGTGAAGGCAGCCTGTTTGCTGTTAGCATCGTGTCTTGATAGGTTAGTTGCTAGAAGCCATTTCCCCATTTTTTCCTTGGTCTTCCTCTCCTCCTGTGCCTGATCTGCTGCCTCTCTTCACCCTCTTTCCCAGTGGAGCCAAATCCCCCCATTAGAGTGAACAGCGCTCACGTCTGTTTAATTTAACAGCAGCATCAGTGATCATTACAGCCCAAGACTGGCTTTGATCCTGCCAGACAACATTTCCTATGGTTTTAATAACGCAACAAAGACACCTGAGCAGATGCTCAATTTATGGACTCTAGACAAAAGTAGAGACAGAATCACACCAAGAGCTGAGAAGTGCTTTAAAGAGGAAGAAAACTATTTAGAAAGAGAAAAGTGATCTGTGCTCTGTAAAGCCAAGTGTCACATTCGCAGTTTGACACATAGCCACCCCTGGGAGCTGTTTATACAAGCAGCACTGTGGCCACTAAGCCACTCCACTGGAGCTGAAGATGAGGTGTTGAAGATCTGCAACAGTTAGAACATACAGTAAATGACTATAATGAGCAATACCCATGAACAGTTTAAGCCCTGAAACTGAAAAGTAAATTATTTTGTGAGGTGTGTGGGAGGAATGTAGTGTGGGTTTTGTAATACAGTGGGCATTTTTTTTTCTTTCTTCTCTACAAAATTCTTGTAATTGAGAAGATCGGTTTTCTGTGGAAAAAGGCAAATAACCTCTGTTGCAACAAACACAGTAACAGAAAGAAAACAGAACAGTCTGACAGCGTAATAAAAGAGAAGTATTAACAAAGCAGGAGTGAAGTCTGTTAAGTCAGAGGTTTTTCGCAAGAGAAGTACAAACCAGTTGCGGGATCAGATGTCTGAATACTGACTACTGAAGTTTTATACATAACGTGTCATTCTTTCCTGGATGCCATGTTTCTTGTATGTTATGTTCGAGGTAGGCCTGAAAGAAAATCGGTTGTCTGTTCACTAAACACTTACTTTACTCCTCAATCATTGCAGTTCAGGTGAACAGGTCATTTTCGCCCCTTTTATACTTTTCCAAGCTCACAAATAATGTGAACACACCTAATACCAGAAACACCGTGGCTACATTGTGTCAGGGCCTGCAAGAACGCTGTCCTAAAATAAAATGATTCAAAAAAACACATCACATCACAGATCAAAGCGTCTCACTTGGAGGCTCCGACACTTGCTCTGTGTGATGACATTACTCCCTGTAGTTGTGTGTCCTCTCAGGCAAACCTGGCCGGCAGTTTAAAGGGAGTTAATCACAGGTTTACCCAGCTTTAAAAACCTGCTTATTTTGGTGTAAAGAGGGTATTTGTGAAATTAGAAAAAAAAAACTGTTTATAGAAACTTTCAGGTGACACATTAGGCTTTTCAGTGTATAAGAGCAACAAGTCTTTTGTAACTTCCATTCCTTAAAGTCCAGGTCTCACATCTGTAATTCCATCCCAGCATCAGTGTGGTGCAGCTAATGCATAGATTTATTTTAAGAAGTAATTTCAAAGATAGTTAGCACTTGTTTGTGTTCATCTCTCCTGTGTAACATTACCTTCTCACCTGCATACCTAGCAGCCTATTCCCCCAGAAGGGACATCTTATGTTAAATAACAAGCTGCCTTCCATTGACCTGCTTTTAGAAGCCTGGGCTCACCTCAACAGGAGAACTGTTGAGTTTATCTGCATATTCTTTTGATCTCACACTGGGTCTCTAGGAGCAGCCGTCATTAAGGAAGTTTGCATGACGTTCTCTCTTCGTTCTCTCATCATGGCTGAAGCTCTGCCCCCTTTCTCTGCTAGCGCCCTTCACTTCATCGCAGCCCTTTCAAAGTCCTCTTCCTCGCTACCACCCTTAGCTTCAAAGCCGCCCTCGGTTGGGTTGAAAGCCAAAACCACTCTTGTCTGTCCTTCACCGCTAAGCTGATGTGTTTGTGTCTGTGTTGTGTTGCCCTTGGGGTGGGTTACCTCCACCCCCACCCCTACATATCATCTCCTCTCCTCCCCACCTTGCTGTTTATCTGTCTCAGGGCTCGTCACGTCCCTGAACCTGCTCTAATTAGCATCCCACACAACACTGTTTATTTACTCAGGTACTGACAGAAGGGGAGGGAGGTGAGAATGAAAGGGAGAGTCGGAAAAAGGGAGAAAGAGACAGAGAAAGCTGAGAACAGGAAGAGAGAGAGAGGGAGGGCTAGGAACAGGAAGAGAGGGTGAAATGATTCAGAGAATCAAAGAGCTATAAGACTCTCTCGTAGCGGATGCAGGGGGTAATGATAGTTAGAAAGACATGATGCAGAAAGTCGAGAAAGTGAGAGACAGAGAACTTTCCCGCCTCTCCACGCCTCCTCTCTGCCTTTTCCAGCGTTTCATCTGAGATGCAGAGTGCCTAAAATTAGCAAACTGGCAGCTTCCTTCCTTCCTTCCTTCTAAGGCCCCCATTAAAGTTCTCCCAGTGCGTTGAGTGATCATTAAGGTGGGACCGGGAATGCAGGTGCTTTCTTAGCGTCCCAGTCGAGGTTGCAGTGGCATCACTTTTCCTCGACAGGGCCGACATGAATCAAAATTCTTTGCGGTCCTCATCTGTGGGCGTGTTTGTGTGCCGAACAGGTTATTTACTTGTGAGTTTATGCGTACCAGTGCATTACAGCAGGCACTGCATATCTGTCAGTAGGGGTGGAGGAGCAAATTAATGAATGACGGACTGAGGGAGAGGGTGGGAGAATGGAGCTAGATAGAAATGGACAGGTCCCGTTTATTTCTGCGTGCAGTGCAGGTTTGAACATTTCATTAGACATTACCTGATTAAATAAAGGTTATGTTTAACAAATTGCAAAACCTTTGTGCAGCTTTCAGTTGGTTTGGTCAAACTACCTGATACAGCTGCATCTTAAGTCTTGCATAACGTGTTCTTTCTGTGTGCTACATCCCATGTCTGTGAGTGACCATCTGAGGTTTTAAATTTCAGTATGCCTCAAACACACTTGTTGTTACAAAGTGCAGTCTGACATCATCTGAAGGCAAAGGTTTATCATTGTCTCCAAAAAGCCTGCAATCGTCAAGAAATGATGAAATGGGGTAACAGTGCAGACTTTCAGACAATCTTTTCCCAGAGACAAAACATTGTCACATACAAGTGACAAATGTGTCGTAGCAGGCCTTTAGGTCTAATGCATGCATTTTGTGCTAGCATGTGTTTTTGCAAGAATTGTCCTGCTGAAGCCTTGCAGATCTTACAGTTCACACCCATTATCACAACCATAACCAGCCCACAGACCATATTTGGAAGTACAACTTCCTTCAAGTTCCTTTACCTTTGTCCTTCCTGTTCTTGCTGTGGTTGTAGCAGGATATACTTGGTTTTTGAGGACGCCACCACAAACCTACAAGATTATGTACTTGCAATTTGTCACATAGCTGTTGTCTTCCTCTTAAAATAATGCCATGTGACTCTCCATTATTTTTGTTTGATTGCTGGTTGATCTTTATGACCAATGCTTTTAATCAGCTGGAGGTCATTATCTTGAATGGGAATCAGACGGTGACCAAATGGAGGGAAACCTCCTCAACATCATCTCTGGGAACACCATTCTGTCACGATGTGTCACTTAGTGACATTTGTATGCAAAAGATTAGCAGAAATTGCTATTTTTATTCTTAAAAAAAAGGTTCTTCGTGTAGGGTTTTAAAATGTGTGTTAATGCAGTTTTTATTTCATTAACTTGAAAGTTGAAGAGAAACTTGATTGGTGAACAAATGCTCAGTATGGGGTTATAAATATGTTACATACAAGGACATAACAAGGATTCCACTAAATATCAGTAAATTATGGATGCAAATGTTCTGCAGTCATTCAAAAGGAAAAAAAAGAGAAACTGAAAAGAGGGTAGCTTCTACTACAGGAGTGTTGAAACACTTTCATACAGGTATTAAACAGTAGACTGGGACACATAGTTATGTTGTCCTGTTCCATCCTACATCCTCAGTCCTTATTTTTTAGTTCACATGTTTTTATCTGCTTCCCTGTTGCCAGAGAAAGACAACTTTGTAAGTCCAGCATCCTGTGTTGCACATACACCAATATCTTTTGTTTTTGTGTCTCTTATCTGCTTTTGTTGTATCATACCAGCATTTTGTCATTTCCTGCTTTGTTCCCATTGGTCACCTTGTAAAATGAGATTGCAGCAACAGTAATTTTTCACATTCAGCAGCATGGCACTTTAAAACACCCATCTCATTGGCTGTCACACACTCAGTGATAACCTGCTGCTCTTCACAACTTCCATAATGCAAGAATTAAGTAATAACCAAAATAGATGTATGGAATCTAATGACTTAAATGTGACCAGTATCAGAAATTTCATTGACTATTAGCTCAGGCCTCCTTAAGAGGTGCCTGTGGACCGTGGAGCTTCTCTAAAACTACAAAGGAACAACTGATTGAATATGAGTGAACGGCAACAAAGGTTATGTCTCTGAGTCAATATCACGCCCATTACTTGCTTATTATATGACATAGTGGTGGATATTATCTTTCAATCACAATTCATAACTAAAGATTTTTCTATATAACTCTGTTAATAGTCATACATGGGGGAAATGTGCTAAAAGTGGAAAACAGCAACACTGTGGTAAATTTTTTTGTGCTGTTGTCAAACAATTGTATAGTAAACCTGCACTGTTGGTTATTTAAAAACTGAGCATCTTCTTGACATGGCGACAGACTAAAACTAACCAAATTCTTTCTGCCCCTTTGTTTGAGGGTGTGGTGGAGGGCATGTTCGAAGGGCATTATGTATCTGTTACATTTTGATGTAGATAAACATTACAAAAATTACAAGTTAGGCATTTTGTCTGCATGCACAAAGAAGCTTCAGTAAATGTGACACACAGAAAGTATAATATGGACACTTACATTGATTGCATCCACGTCCACGTCTACTTACACGCTCCCACTCCCTCTCACCTCTCTGTGCTGATCCTGACAGCCCTCATCCCTCTCCTCTTTTTCTCCTCCAACTCCCCTCCTTCAATTTTTTCCACCACTCTTTAGTGCTGTTTGACCTATTCAGAAGGGTCCAAATGTCACAGCAGAGGGAAAGGTCAGGTAAAGGTTTAGTGTTGAGCAAAGTCTGGATGGCTAACACAGTGCTGGCTGCCTGAGGGTGGAGGGTGGGGGTTGGGGGGTGGGGGCACATTAACACTTGAGACCTTGAACACACACCTCTGCACACATACATGCACTCGACCACACCGCTGTCACCTCTGTTTCACGTCGACGCCACTCAGTTCTGAGCCGACAGCCATGTCATCTGTGTGCGTGTGACTGTGCGTTCGTTTCTTTATGTGTGCACGCTCACATGCTCATTTGGTTCATCTGTAAGCATGGATGATTGAAGGTGTTACAACTTCCTGGGGATGACACATGGCCTTGTTGGACATCAGGTCAAAGGTCATTGGTTGTCAGGGGTTTACAGCATCCTGCCTTCAAAGGGCAGAGCCTTGTTTTTTACTGAGTGTCCAGATTGTCTGCAGTGACCAATCTGTGAAATCCAGTTTACTGCCTGGAATATTTATAGCTAGAAAACTGTTTGAATACAAATGAAAATGATTAGCGCCATTCATTTCATTATTTCTAAGATGTGAGTCAATGAAAGCAAAACATCCAGAGTCTCAGTTCAGCATCTTCTATAAGAGGAACGGCAGGTTAGTGGTGGGATTTCTCTATCGATTAATCTCCATCCACATGCAGGGCAGAGCAGCGGGATCCTAATTGGAATGGATTTCTCCCTTGCATTGATTTGCTCAGGTGACAGTGGATGACATACGGTTATGTGTGTGTGTGTGTGTGTGTGTGTGTATGTGTGCGCGCTCATGCCATGAATACCATATGGTGCTGTAATGTTCTCTCTTGCATTACCTTTCGCTGTTTGTTGTTTGGTGAAAAGATAGGAGCAGCTGGATGCTACCAAGTTGCTGGTCATCGTGTGTGTGCGTGTGTGTGTATGATGCTTGCATCTATTGGCCCTCTCGTTCAGCAGAGCTTTGGGACAAAACAAGGACCTCTGCAAACACTGATTTCATTTTCCCCATGATCGCTTTTGCTCTAGACCCTAGCTCCTTGGCACACATGCACATATACACACGCACACACAAGCACACACACCTTAGGCAGGAGAGCAAAGATGAGCAGTTAGCATGCATGCAGGAAGAAGCGATCAAGCACAGATAACTCTTAAGTTCGCTCAGGAGGAAAGAAAATGCTATGATCTCATTTTCTCTTGGACTGCAAGATCCATGAAATTCTCCTTTTGTTTTAATTGAGAAAATGTATGTATATTTTAACTACCTCTCTCACATTCACTAATCCCACGTGTGTTTGTGTGCACGAGAGAAGAGGAGATAGAGGGAGGAGGTTGGTGAGAGATGGCCGCTGGACATGGCTTCTCACAGCCGGCTGGCCCCGACCCCCTGTGATTTGCCCTCTTATCTAGCCCAGATCCTGGCCTTTCATCTGGGCTAAAACCTGGGGGAGCTTGGCCTCTGCAGGGTTTTTAGCCCTCCCTCCCACATACACACTCTTCATTCCAGACCCCCTCCATCTCCAGGCTCTATCTTTGCGTCCCAGATGAGCATTGCTCTCACCTACAAGGGAGATAACAAACCTCACACTACTCTGCCTTGCTCCGCTTCCCTCAAAACACTTCAGATTGGATATTTATTTATTTATTTATTTTTAAACTCACCACAAGAGAAAAAAAAACTGTCTCCCCTTTCCTATTGTCTACTGTTAACAAATGCTGTCCAGAGGCTGACATTTTCACATGAGAATGTTTTTAGTGGTTTATTATTATTATTATTTTTTTTTTAAACAGGCGAGGTTGGCTTGCATTTGGGTCCCGGCCCCAGTCTCAATGTACTGGGAGCAAAATGCTGGACTGTGCAGTTCAAACAGTAGTTGGCCAAAAGCGAGACAAAGCCGAATCAGAGAATGCATCAGGGATGCATTACTGGCTAACAATAGGCAGGTTGTTTTGGCTGGTCAGCCCATTGGTCTTGGCTAGACCACCTCTTCATGTGACCCAGGTCCTGGTTTGAGAGTGTGAGCTGAAGTTTTTCTGGTGCGTGTAGCTTTGTGTAGTCTACTTCATACCATTTCATTCCATTCCAGGTGGATGCCTGGCCCGTCCCCATGCTGCCCTCCTGCTCAACCCTGACCTGTTTCCAGCATAAACAGCAGATCCTCACCTCTCACCCCTCTGGCTTTACCTGATAATCTGTCTCTGTGCATCACCCCCCACCTTTTTTCTTCTCTTTCTCCCTCAGCCTCCCACATTCCCTCCAGAAACCAGGTTTCTGCATCACCCCAGCCCTAACCTCTGACCCCAGTCAGATTAGAGTGGTTGGCATTTGCAGCAGCAGATTGAGTAGCATCTGTGACCTCCCTGTGCATTTCTCCCCTCTGACTCGAGACAAGGCCAGTCAGATTGCAGTAACATCTAAAGTTAGACACAGGTTTGTAGTTGAAGGCATGTTCAGTCACTGTAGCAGCACCTTGACTGATGCAAGTGTCCTCTGATCCTTGTAGGCTTTTTATATGGTGTTGAATTTTTTAGACACTTTCACTTTTCACATAATTTATTGTCATAGATTTAATTGATTAAATGTAATTTTGTGTTGTTTGATTTGTCTACACACGCACCCATCATTACAAAGCAGGACCATTCTTTGCTAATTAAAAGTAGAATTTTTTTCAGATTTTTATTAGTCTAAATTAAAATGGGTTAAGGCTTGCTGTGATTATTCTGAAAATACTGTCTCTCTACAACATGATAAGAGACAAATTCAATTTATTTGAGCATGATTTTCACAGTTTTGTTAGGGTAAAAAAACAATTTCTAAAGTTTTGAATATACTTTACAAGTTTTTAACGACCAGGACTCTTGCTGTGGTCCAAAGTAATGGGTTGGTCATCCAGCAAAACTCAGCAATCAGACAAGAAGGGTCTTAGTCAGGGAGATGACCAAGAATATTTGAACTGGTTGTCTGACAGAAAGGTCCATCTATAGTGGCTTTGAAAAAGTATGTGAACCTTCTGGCGTAGCTGGTTTTCTGCATCGACTAGTCCTGAAATGTGATCTGACCTTCACATAAGTCACAAATAAAGAGAAACATAACATGCTTAAGGCAGTAACACACAAATGATTATGATTCTTTAATGTCTTTCTTTGGCACCGATAACCTGGAAAAAAAACTTCTGGTGCTGATCAGACCTGCACAATGCTCAGGAACAATTTTAGACCATTATTTTTATAGAGCTGCCTCAGCTTAGACATATTCAGCTCTCTTCGGGTTATTCCACAGCATCTCTGCTGGGTTAAGGTCTGGGCTCTGACTGGACAACTACAGAAGGTGGATTTTCTGTTTGAAGTTTTTCTGTAGTAGATTTACTTTGATGTTCAGGGTACTTGTCCTGCTGAATCATCCAGCTTCTACTGAGCTTCAGCAGCTGAACAGCCACCCTGACATTATCCTTTCAAGTAATAAGATCATTCATAGCCCACTTCTAGGACAAAATAATCTCCATATATAGGCTGTCTGATTTTGGACTAATGAATATTTAAACTGATTTGAAAGCTTTCCAGTTTTATGCAAAACACATTGTTGTGAATAGCAAAGTCAAAGTCAGTGTTTTATTAAAAGATGTAGCTCAGACTTTGATCATATGTTAAGACAGATCTATCCATAAATGCCGGTGATTCCTAAGGGTTCACTTACTTGTTTTGTCACTGTACCTGCTACCACTAAAGATTTCAACCATAATTTGTGGCCTTCAGGAAGCAACAAGTTAGTGGACTTTTTTCAGCTTCCGTTTCTAATGTCAACATTTGAAATTGTTGCTCAGTGCCTAGTGAAAGCCAGAAGCTGCTCATCACCTGACTAAAAGTGACAGTGTTGTGTTGTCAGGGTGCATAAAGCGATAAGTAAAGAGATAAAAAAGGCAATGACCACATTCAGGATCACCAGAAGGAATTATCACGGGATAGTCTGTAATGAGACAGACGGCAATGTACCATCACTGTGAACAAGGGAACAAACCTTTTCCTGCTACTCCTGCTTCCTCTCTTGGTCGTCCACCTCCTCTCTGCCTACTCCCATGTGGCTGAACTGCAGCAGGACAGTATTGTTAACATGCTGATTATGCAAATGGTGGCATACGCTGAGAGGGAAATCTCAAAGTATAAAACAAGTTATGAAAAGAGAGGACACACACAGAGGGTATGAATGGAAGGAGAACAAAAAAGAGTAGCCTAGAGAGATTACTCAAATATTAATATTGCATGGACTACCCCAGTACAGGAGACTTTTGTCATTGCTCCATTCTGTGTAGTGAATAACAGCTCAAGGCCACACCCGAGGCCTGAGGCTATGTCATCATGGATACTCACTGGTAGTATCAGCATACTTTATGTAGTAGAGCTCAGAGCATGTTAAACTAGGACCTCTGGTGCCTTCAGAGATCAGACGCTGTAAAAACACATTTTTTTAGTGTTATTATCATGGTTCAGAAAAGGTTTACATGCCATCTGTTGATCCACATGTTTAAGAATTAGTGTTGTTAATTTCTGTCATACTAGTGGTGTGGTTGTAGGAATGGTTGGTCCACCACTTTGGTGACCTTCCTGAATTAATATATATTAAAGAGAGATATTTGGGACAGATGTGATGCTTGAAAAGTACTACTTGCTTTAGATCCCAGCTTTTGAAGGATGATGATGAATTCAATTTGGTTTCATTGTTTAATATCAAATGTACTCTTAAAACGTTAGATCTTTCCAAGTTATAAACAGGATAACACCCTCCCCTGCTGTAGTATTCCTACTTTCCGGGTGAAACGAGACAAATGGAAGCTGAAATTTGTTTCTGTGTGGTGTGACTTGGTATCAGGTGACGTCTGCTAAATCACGTGTGACAAATGGATTACAGGCCTGCTGGCTGCTTCTCCAGCTGTTGATACACACCCTTTCTTTTTCCTCCTCAATGTCAAACTTTCACATGGTAGACTTCATCGTCAAGCGTTGCCTCTACCCACTTCTCCCGCTCTCTGTAGCCACATAAAATGCCCAGAGGCGCACAAATCCCGCAGTTTTATTCCACTCTGTTTTCAGCCAAAGTCACAGTCAAACTGGAATCAACTATCCACACAGAGGAGGAATATCTCCAGTTTTATGGAGTCGTAATGCGGTAGGGGTACTGTATAAATAATCTCTCTGCACAGAAACACTTCCAGCTGTTAAACAATATGCCCTTTGCAGTTTTCCTTTTCTTTTTGAATATATAAAGCTTCTTGCCCATACTCTTTTTTTTTTTTTTTCCCTTTTTTTTTGTATTAAGAAATTATGTTTTGAGTATTTGCCTTTTGTGACACCTCCAGATTGTTGCACTTCATGATGATTAGTATTAGAGTGGAGCTGGAAGTCTGCCTGTATTAAAAACTGCGTTTGAAAGTCAGGTCATAATGTGAAATTCAAAGCTCAGAATCTGTTTACAATTAGACCCTTTGAAGCATTCCACTGTAATCTCTCCCTCCTCTTGATATAAAGATACAGTATTGATATAACTAAAGGGAATTTTGCCTTTGTTTTTAAAGCCATACCTGTGGCTTTTGATTGATGGGTGGAAACTGTTCGGTAGATTGAGATAATAAAGACTTGTTTAAAACCTCACTCTGAGGTTATAGGTTCCCCATAGAGTTCAGCAGTATTTTGTATCAACACAGGCAGAATGCTGAGATACAGTGTGGAAAAGCCTTATCCCCACTGCGTAACCATGCAACATTATTTGTGAACAAGGGATGATAAAGTAACTAGGGCTTTTTTTAAAGGGGCGTCCTCATTGCCTTCAGCCAGGTTGCAGTGATGGTCAGTGGAGGGGGAGACAACAGGAGAGCCCCCTCTTCATCTGGTAAAGATCCTGCCGTTGGGCAGCTTTCACGCTCCACTGGCTGAGCCTTCCAGGAAGTAAGGGGAGGTACAAGGAGCCCCCCACAGAGCCCCAGCATGTATCATGGCTGCATGCTGAGGCCAAATCAAAGGGGGCAGTCTGTCCTAAGCCTGGGGGAGAGAGAGCCTGCTGTGTGTGACCAGAGACATGAGTAATAGGACAGCTTGTCACACTTGTGCAGATGCCTGTATTTTTGACAGTATGGCTGCTTCTCTCCTGCTTGGGTTGCACATTAATGACACCATTAAAAAAAAAAAAAAAAACTAACTTTTGCACCAAGGTCACCCTTATTGTAATGTAAATGTAATAGTAGCTTTCAGACTAGAGCAGGAAGTTGTGTAGCCATCTCAGTTATTGTTATTAAGTATTTCAGATCAAACAGATCAGATCTAAGACTGTAATCATACAGTGTTGCAATGTTGGCAGTTACTGTTGATGTGGAAATTTGAAGTATGAGCGTTTGGGGTAAAAGGTTTATTTAAGGCTTGCTAGTCTCACTGCAATAACTAATATGAATGTTTTTGTGCTTGTGTTTCAGTTGGTTGCCAGTTAGTCCCTTCAGATGAAGAGCCTTCAGTTCCGGAGCATTGCTCCCAAGGCCCCGGCCGTGGTGCCCTCACCCTCCCCTGCGGTCCTGTCCTGCCAGCCTCCCTCTGCCCTCCCTGAGGCTTCCACCGCCTCCAGCCCCAAGTCCATCATTGTGCCCACCCAAAACTATGCACTGATGCAAATAGCAGGTCAGGATGGCACATTCTCCCTGGTGGCGCTGCCCCCTTCTGTCTCCTCTCAAACACCACAGCAACAACAGCAACAAACCCAGTCAATTCAAAAGAACCTCAAACTGCCCATTCCCAGATACCAGCCAGTGAGGAGCAAGGGGACTACAGATAAGGTCAAATCATTACCACCAGCTGCCAGGATTAAAACAGCCTCCAAGGACACTATGACATCACAGACCAAATCAATGGGTGGGCCATCAACAACTATGAAGAAAAAACAAGTGGAGTCCAAGCACACAAACGAAACCTTAGTGCCGAAAGAGGAACCTTCGGAGCAAGTAATTCTGATTGATCCAGGCTCCTCTGACATCTCTGTCACTGCTCTGCTCCCTGACAATGCTGTCCTTTATCCCAGCTCCCAGTTGGAGCGAACACCAGATGGCTCTGAACGACCTGCTACAACTGGTCTTATTCAGAACCTCCATTACCCCCCTACTGTTGTCAAGAGCTCCCCAGTCAAATCCCCAGAGGAAAGTAAGACCACAGTGAGGCTGTGCCAACCTAAGACCACTGCAGCCCAGCCCCAGAGCAGTGTCACTGTCCTGTCCCCAGCTTTCTTCAGCAAAGCAGTCCAGATTATCCCATCCCCACCTAAGGGTAAACTGCCCATTCTGCCCTACTCTAAAATGAAGAGCACCCTCATCCCAGCTGCCAAGCTTAGCAGCTTGTCGCCAGAGAAAAGGGATTTCTCTAGCCAGACGGGACACACCAGCCCCATAGAGTCTAAAATCAAGACCCTCGACCCAGTTGAAGCCTTGAGTCACAACCAGGTGTCAAACTCTGCTTTACAGCCCCAGGCCAAGACCACACTGATGCCTATGTTGGGGACCCTCCAGAAACCACCTGGCAAGAAGCGAGGGAGAAAGAGAAAGACAGTGGAAGACATCTTGGCATTTGAGGCCCGAAAGAAGAGGTCCTTGTCCTTCTTCCGTAGAAGGGTTCCTGAAAAGCCGCCTACAGTTGTTCCAGGCTCTAAGCAAAAGGAAGTTGATATTTCAAAGAAGTATAGGAGCATCCGCCCCAAGCCCATGTTGGTTATGGAAACAGTTCCCCAACTGGTTAGTTTGCCTGCCATAACCTCAGATGGCCAGGAACAGGATCTTGTACTTGGTCATCAGCTCCCTGCCACCACTGCAAACAAGGCCCTTGACTGTCCTCCCCAACCAGCCCCAGTGACCCTCCTGAGAGGGGCCTCCCATCCCAGAGTGTTCATAGGCAGCCGCCCACTCCACCGTTGTCCCACATGTAGCCGCTGTTTCCAGTTCAAGCACCACCTCCAGAGCCACATGAACAGTCACACCAACAGTCGGCCTTATGTCTGTCCGGTATGCCGCAAAGCCTACGCTCACTCTGGCAGCCTGAGCACACACATGAAGCTTCATCACTCTGAGGTACGACCACGTCGGTCTCTGTGCTGTGAGTTCTGTGAGAAAGCCTTTGGATATGTGGGGGTATACTTCAGTCATCTTAGAGAGGTCCACAAGGTGGTGCTGACCGTGGAGCCTTCAATCAGCCATCATGAGGATGACGTGCCTGTTGAGGGGTAAGATTATCATTCGCATCATAATGATTCCCTTCTTAACAAGGAATCTTACCTTGGTGCAGGTTTTATGCACATATTCCATATTACAGAATAAATGGCTAGGTAAACCAGAGTCCACATTGAACAGTGATAACAAAGATGATAATAAGCATTATTCATTCTACTCACCAGGGCCAACTCCCAGGAGCCATCAGATGAGCAGGACCGTGAAGACCCAGTCGAGCTGCAGATCAAATGTGGTCGTTGTCAGGCCATCACTCCCACCTTTGCTGACATGAAGATGCACTTACTTTATGTGCACAGGGAGGAGGTCCAGGTTCAACTTTATGATGGTCAACCGATGCGGGGAGGCCGCGAGGCTGAGAATGAACTGGTAAAGCACGCTGCCCACTATTGGCGGCAACTGAACGAGAAACGCAACCTGGTCAAATGCGGCAGCTGTGATGAGGAGTTCTTCTCCTTCTCTAAGCTTAAGAGGCACATCATGTCCCACCACCGTGGAAGCGAGGGGGAAGACAGTGCTACCATCTCATTACAAGATAGCAGCGGAGGACTTGGTGTCCTTGCAGCAGGTACAGCCTTTAACTGTGTGCTGTGCAGCGAGTTGTTGGACACTAAAGAAGCGGTTATGGAGCACTGGAGGAGTTGCCACCACTGTGAGAAACCTAGCCTGCTTTGGGAGGCCCTCAGCTCCTACTCCGGTCAGGAGGAGTGTGAGGCAGATGGGGATCTTGACACTCCTTCTCTAAGCCCACACTAACCAGCCTAGCTCTTGGGGGGCATGGAGCCCTTCACCGTGGCTCCTCCTCATACACACTCAGTCCTAACAATCAGCAGCACAGGGATGGAGGGTCTCTCTTATGTTTTTTAGCACTGGTTTCGTCTTTCACCATTTGAGTTGGTCCAAAAATAAGAAAAGTAAAACAATATCATGCCGGGGTGAAAAATTGATCTTTGTGTTACATTTCATAAGAGATATTCTCTTTAGGTCATAGAATCCAATTTTATAAACAATATTATTTTCCATGTTATTTTGATTGCACTGTTGTTTTTTTACTTCATTTTGTTTGGAGGTATGTATTTAATATCCTGTTGGAAATTAGATGATTATTTTTTTCTACTGCTTATTTAAATGTAACTAAAAGAGTAATTTATAACCAATCTGACACAGTAAAACTGTTGGTCGTTTCACCCAAACACTTACCTCTTGTGGTATCTAGCCATGCATATAATTTGGTTTCATGTGCTGAGTTTTTGAGATATCTATGCTGGGATTTCTGCCTTCAATCTCATAAAAAAAAAATAGATTTCAAAAGTTCAGCTATGACAACAGATTCTAAAATATGATTTTTAAATGCTGTGACTTCCACAAACAAAATTTCGTTGACCTCCATTGTGGAAGTGCAGGCAGAAACCTTTAAAAGGTGACATTTTTGCCATCAACTGAAGCAACCAAAATGATCTGCAAGGCCGAATAACACCATCGGAAAGTGGGAACATTTTTTTTTTTTGCTTGTAACTTTTGATTTGGGTGAACTGATCTTATAAAATACTAAGAAATGTAAATTTCCTAACAAGGGCACACTGTCTACTGTCGCACTGGCTGACAATTTATCTACTGGCCTTGGATTATTACAGGTTAAAAGAAATTAATATGTGTACAATACTCAATACAATATTTTCAGTTATGACTTGAACTTATAGTATTAGGGTCCTCTGTCAACTTGGACCCTTGAAGAAACACTTTTCTAACCAGCACCCAAGTGACATCCTTGTGGCCTTCTGAAAAAAAAAGTTCTTCATGCGTAATGTGGCTTATCATCAGTATGGTCCTCAGTAGGCCAAGTTCTATCTCCTTGACTTGTTTATTGATGCCTCTATGTGTATTCTATGATATTCCAAGGGTCTATTCACACTAGTGATTGTAGAATTGAATTTTGCATTTAAGCTTTTTAACCACTGACGGAAAACTGTTTGTTGATTTTAGTAACACACAAAGGAAACCATCGAATTGCCTACCTGTCGTTGCCAGCTCATGTACGCACCTGTGGAATTGTGTGCACCCAGACTCTGATTAGAGCTAATATAAGCCGTTGTCAAGTCCAGAAAAATATGCTATTTTATACTCTAGATTAATACAGATCTTTTAGTATATTTATGCTTGTGATTGGTCCTTAAAGAACCAGCATTAAGACATTTTTTATGTTTGCTTCTCCTAGTTTGGGGGATGTTTAACGTCTTGTTTCTCATTTGGGAGTCTATTACTACATGGCAAGTACCTCTGTTAACATTTGTCTGTGTTTATCTTTCATATAAAAAATCACAGGGTCAATTGAATGTACCTTAATGTTTTAAAAACCCTACCAAAAGTATATGCTATATAGACTTATATAGATATAGAATATATAGATATATTGAGGAAAAAACATATATATTTACATAGAGTAACTAGTAAATCAGCTGCTTTGTTCTGTCAGTGCAGGAGGGAAACAAAAGAATATATCATTGCCAAAACTGGCAACAAAAGCCATGCAGAGCTGTCCTTATGTGTCTGACACACAGCGCAGGACTGTGAATGAAGGGCAAAGCACTGATGTGTACATGTTGCACTGAGTGGATAAACTACAGTAAACCACATACTACTGTTCATTGAATGCCATTTTTGCGTGTTCATCAGTGAACTGTCCTTTGTTTCCATGCCCTCAACACAAACCAGGAAGTGACAGAATTAAGGGTCAGACTCTTCTTTCCTCAGTTAGATGAGAAACATACGTGACTGTCAGCACAAGTCAGAAAGTGAAAAATCCCACACCAGGTGATATAATGTGTTTCGCTCACTTAATATGTTGACTGTGTCCAAAAAAAAAAGAAACAAAAAAAAGACTGAAAGTGTTTGTGCTCTGTTTGTGTACCTGAAGAACCTACTGTTTATGAGAATAAAGATATGCTTTGTTGAGGACTAGTGGCTGTTTTACTAGAATACTAGATATCCAAAGTCCACTCATCAAATCAGCCGTCCCAGCAGGGTGGATATTTAAAACCTTGAAACAGACATTTGAACATGCCAGTCACCTTTTTAACCTGAGCTCCTGCCTCTAACAATGAGCTAACTGAAGCTACAAGCAACTGATAGAGGACAGGTGAAGTGATATAATATTGTTGTGTCATTCAGTTGAGTATCGTCCACGTGAAAACTGAAAAACTTTATTAAGTAGAGCTGCAACAAACTGGATGATAATAATAATGTTGATTCATTGGGTCTATAAAATTGCTTGTTTACCTGGTATAATGTTTACAACCTTAGTGGGTTAGGATGCTAATATTTGCTAATTGGGACCACACACCAAGCACAGCTGAGGCTGATGGGAATGTCTCATCCCCTGTGAAATGACAGAATGAGTTTAGGGTTAGGGGGCAGATATGAGGACTGAGTCACAATTGATATTTCACTGTGGAAAAGTGTGTGCGTGTGCGCGGTAATGCAAGGGTCAACCAATGTGGGTTAGCCAAAGGGCTTTTAGGAGCCTACATATGCCTCACCTCTGTGCTCCTCCCCTCCCAACAGATCTTCCATCTGTCTACTAAAGCATCATAAAATAATCAGATGCACAGATACAAGTGTGCAAATGTTTCTACTTTTTTCTCTTAATGCACAATGCTGTGTGTGTCTTTGTCAGATGTACCACACAGCATCCATAGTGCAAGAAGAGGTTTAAAAACGCACCAAGGTAAGACTGCTGAGGTTCAGAGAAAGGTGAGGTTGCCATGTTCTGAGAGGAGCATAAAAACAATAGCTGTACGCCTTTTGATGGCTTCATATTTAATAAATGGAGATGACATTGATAATGATCTCTATTTTTTCCCCTCTGTCTGCTCATACTTTTTTCTGCTTTACTAAGATGCATTTAGTAGGGAAACACTTAACCACTCTTCGCAAACTCTGACAACAAAGAGGGACAAATAAGTTGCACACTTGAGAATGCACTTTTTATTAGTCTTCATACCATCAGAAACAAATGCTCTGTTCTCTGTTGCAGGCCCAGATGTGGTAATCATTGTCACACCAGCGTGGAATGCAGGTCCTCAGCTTTAATTGTTTTGGAGGCACATCTAACCCTGCATCAGAGGTCAAAGGGCACGTCTAGTGTGGTTTCTGCGGCTAGTCAAACAAGCAACAGGCCCCGACTCCCCGACACAGAACAACCGTGGCTGGGTTTACATCAAGTCCTCAACTTCTTCAAACTACTTTACAGGGACTCAAAGGTTTCAAATGACAGCGATTCAACTTCAGGTGGGTTTCAGCTCCGGTGGAACACAAGATAAAGCTGCAACATCAGTACATACCGGGCCCCCAATCTAGCGTCGCCATCGCAGGCACAGATAAAAAGGAAAGCGCTATACAGTGATGCATATTTCCCTTTAATCAGAGCTAACGTGTACCACAACCGTCACACTGCACTCCCACCTCACTGTGGCTCTCAGGGGGACAGGGGAGATCAAAGCCCCCCCTCTTTCCCCACCCGCTTGTACATGATCAGTGGGAAAGAAGGAGAACTGTGGGCTGCTCTCTTTCCTTCTCTCCTTCTTTCTTTCTTTGGGCCTTTGAGTTAAAGCCCCTTCAACAACACCATGGCCCTCGACTGAGCAAGGAATCTGAGGGACACACTTTTCTTAAATCATTCTGAGAGCAATGTCGGACATGTTGATCTACTTATGACAGAAGAAATGTACTGATTTTATGTGTGTACCTGCTTAGCTTTTGCTCGTGCTGTCTTCTCTTTCATTTAACCCTGACGTGCAGACATAGCAGAGTGGAAACTAGACTGCCAAATAACACGCAGCGAGACTTGAAATAACAACACTGGCGTCGCTGGGAGAAAGCAGAGGGAGATTTATGGGACAGTAAAAATGTGACCCACGCTGACCAGAGATGGACTTGAGAGCAACTTATGTGGGGTGTAACAAGAGTGCAACATGCAGTCTGCTGGCTAACATGAGCTGCACTCCCACCTCCTCACTTCTCACTTTTGATGCATGCTCTGTTGCCAGTCTGTCTTAATACACTAACACCCGTGAAGCTTCTGTCGGCACGTGCAATATGTTGGTGATACGTGTGCACATTCATCAAAGTGATTCTATGGTTTCATCAAAGATTTATAAACCCTCCTGGATGTCAGGACTTAGATGTACAAATCGGTAATCCCACATCTATGAACTCTGCCTCCATCTCTCCCTCGATCTGGAGATGTGATCCGCCCTTCCCTTCCCTGCTGCCTCTCGATCTCAGGTTTCAAAGCGTCCCGTCTCTCCTCACCCTCCCAGATTAGTCATCTAATGAGCAGCAGGGCTGATCAGGTTAATAATTGATGACGGGCGGCTGGAGAGAGGCATCGATCCGAGCCCGGCTGTGGCTCTAAATGGTGCAGAGAAGGGGACACCTCAGGAGGATAAGCAGGTGCAGGTACATCACTGCAACACTGTGCTGTACAGGCTGAATGGGATTCAGACTTAGTGCTTGTGTCAGTTTCATGAGGAGGAAAAGGACAAAGAGACACCTCTGGGGAACATGTTATTCCCATAATGTATCAGGATCCCCATTGTTTCAGGCAATGCAATAAGGAACAATGTTTGTTGTTGTCAGTGTTATGTAGAATGGTCATGTAGAGATAATAGTCTGGTGAAACCTTTTTAAATAGTAATAAAACAGATAATAATAGTCCAGAGCCGTCCAGGGGACCTGAATTAAGGAATCATTCAGCTTGTGAAAAGCTTTTAACCATCACCTGCACTATTTATAAAAGACACAGTGAAATAAAACATACATCTTCCAGGTCCTTATCCTGTATCTCAGTTGCTCAGTTATGTCTTGGGATATATCAAATATTGGTTTAAAAAAAATCTATATAATATCAAAATAAGACAAAACATTTTGCAAATGTTTTTGATTTATCAAATCAAATGTGATTTTTGAAGACATTGGAAAATATGTCACTCAACTGCAAAGACTAGAAAAGCAACAGAAATGTGCATGAGGTCCAATTTAATTAATTTATTCTTCCCTCTCCTGACAACATGGGCTAAAGAAGCTTGGGTAGAGGCCAACAGTCCTCTATAGCTTTATATCTGTCTCTATGTATTTTCTTAGCCATGTCCACCTTTGAGCTGTTGAATCTAATCTGAAGGATCTCAATTGAATTATTTTTGTAATTATACTCCACTTATTGTAATTACATACAATATATTCCATTCAATTTCTCATAAAAATATGCCAATTATGTTGCTAGATAGGTTCCAGTTTAGTTCAGCGTAAGCTTAACTAAATTAAACTAACCTGAAGAGGTCACTGTATTGTTTTAGTGTTTTAGTCTCTCCACCATTTCTTTTGTGGTTTGTTTGCAGTGTTACTGACTTAAACTCACATTGGTCTCCAGTGTTCATTGTCATCATTTACCCAAATTTGTATGAATAACTAAAAGAAATTTGTGTCTTGCATTGTCCTGCTAAAAAATGAAGCCAACATGGAAGTGACATGAGGTGCAGTTCCTCTAATCGTTACTTGCGTCTGGCTGAAAGCAAGTGGATCCCCATAGATGTCAGTGTTAAAAAGCCCAACTTTACAGCAGAAATAAACATGTTTACAGCCTGGTACAAAAACAGGTTTTGCTCTCTATAGCTAATAGAGCAGCTTGAAAACCACTCTTCAGAAACCTGTGGATGACGTCACTGTGGCTACATCCTTCTTTATATACAGTTCATGTTTCCCTCCAGTAGCCATCAGGCAATAGTGGATGGGTAATTAAAAATCTGAGCATGACAAGCTCTTGGAGCCAGAAATAACATAATTTTCCTTGTGTCAGTCTGACAATACTTACTACCAACATTTTGTCATTACAATTAATGTCAACCTAGATAACATGAATGGATAGATGGTAAAGTACTTCCCCTCAAGATTAAAACCTCCATACAAAAGCCAGATCTTGTCTGCTAAGTGCTCTGTAACTGCTTTCCTCTTTTCTGCACCATTTTCAGCCTGATTCCAACAGTCCCATGCTCTTCAGTGCAAGAGACGACTGCACAGCAAATGGAGCCAAATCAAAAACATGCTTTGGATTTGTAGGAGAGACATTATTTCTGCCAGAGGAGTGAGTTTAACCAACCACTCCAACTTCATACATTAAAGACAGAGATCTCGGCCCTCCCTGCATATATGAAAAGGGCATTTTCTCAGTAATTCTCTGTGTGAAATGACAGAATTAGTCAAGAAAGGGTTAAACGCATTTTAATCTCAGCATCAAACCCAGCATGTACTTTATTCATTCCTGTACAACAGGGGCAACAGATCTGATTGCTCAACCCTGCGGTGGGCAATGCAGGGCACCTTATTCTTGCATGGAGCTGATGGGCAGTATGTTGGTGACATTGCTTTGAGTGAGTCTGCCTCCCCTTTTCCATGTCTCTTCAAGGGGGAATCCGCTGAGGGGATGCTGCTCATTGCTCTTGGTCCAGATGGTCAAGAGCGCCCAGTTTTCAGCGGGGTAGGCGCTGTTTGCCCAGGGGGACTCCTGCCATCTGTTCCAATCCTCTCCTCTCTTCTCATATAACTCAAAGTCTCTGAGCCTCAATATACTCAGTGGAAAGGCTTTGGATCTGGCAGGATAAAGGTCTGATTCTGTCTGATCCTGTGTTTCTCTTTGGCTGATGGGTAAATAAAATCAAGTGCAGCTCACCTTGAGATCGAAACGTGGAAGCTCGCACAGAAAACATTTGCCTTCACTCTGTCATGATGGGCCTATTTTACCCCTCTCCTGTCCTCATTCCTCTACTCTCACATCAGCTTCTATTTCTGTTACCTGTGTGTGCGGTAGCATATGAGTGTGTGTGTGGGTGTCCGGTAAAATTCAAACGAGACAGAGAGCATCTTTCTGGAGTCATGTTAGCTCCGAGGAATGTGACAAGATAACTGGATGCTAATGCCGCTCTTTGCCTTTGGGGAATTACGTCTGCCTGAGCAGTAACCTACATTTACGGAGCAGTCTTACACATAAGGTTAATGAATCAGGCCTGCTGGAGGACAAATGGACCGTCTTATAAGTGCACACATACACACAGATATAACAATCATCAATACAATCATCCGAGACGCACACAACCACACACACATACACAAAAACAAGGAGCTTTCTGTTTGCTGGAGTGCAAAAGCTAACAAGGTTAGCAAGTAAGCAGGCATCTGAATCAGTAATTTATTTATTTAGTCTGGCTCCAAGGAGCCGTGGGCGTGGACTAATAAGAGGAAGAGAGTTCTTCTGCAGAGAGCTGTGCAAATGAGGAAAAGAGATTCAAGAGCAGAGGCCCGTCCTTTCAATCCACCCTTTCTTTTATCTCCTACCTTCAATTAAAACAGACAGGTGGGGAAGTGTCTGATTTGATTGCTTAATTAGCTCGTGCTTGTGCTGTTAACTAAAGATTGAGCAGGTTAAGGAGGACTGGTCTGGATTCAGTGTATTTTGTCCAAACCATGATGAGAAGAGGCTGTGTTGGATTACAGGGTAGGTAATTTGAATATGTGTGTGTGTGTGTCATATGCTACTTTGGGGGACAAATTTCAGACTAAAGACCAGTAATTGGGGACAGCATGACCAATCGGTGGCTAATAAGCTGTGTTCCTTATTGGGAAAAGTGATAAGATAAAGGTTAGTGATAAGATAAAGGTTAGGTTAAAGATCCTATATTGTATAAAGGTAGATGTCCATGTCTTTTTTGATCATAAGCAAGGCCCAGGTTCAATATTGATAGTGTGAAACAGTATCAGTGTGCAATCCACAGACAAAATGCACACAGCCCACACTCAAAAAGTGTCTTATAATGAGTCGTCAGGACTTAGCTTTGTGATGTCACAGGAAACAGTCACCACTCTTAATCAAGGCCTTCCTGACCCAGTGTCCAACCTTGCAAGAATTAGTCTGATCAAAGTGCTTACCTGAAATCTGCTACAGTTTTATTCAAATACTTAGAAGACACTAGGCTACGTCTCCAGGAAATGGATTTAAGTCTATGTAAAGTCACCCATGATTATATGTACATGTGTGAAACAGAGAGACAAAGATATTCTACACACCTCCACCTCCGTCTCATCCCATGTCCCTTCCCCCACAATGGTGACTCTGGCAGGAATCCGCTCACCATTCCTCCCACCCCCAGGGAGGACCGCCATCTGATTCAGGTCGTCAAAATCAATTATACTCATCCCCCCTTTTTCTCCTCTGCAGCGTTTACATGAGTCACATTTTTCAGGCCCTGTCTCAAGCATCCACTTTTCCTTCCCTTCCTTCTCCACAACACCGTCCCTCCACCCAGCCCCTGTCAGGACCCAGGAATAATTCCCCTCCTTTTCCGACGCTTTTGGGAGAATACAGCGTAAGGTGATAAATCTGCGGTGATGTACTGTAGAAAAAAATTAAATGAAGGAGAAGAGAAGAGAAGCCGCGAGGCTCGACACTGCTGCCTGCCTGCTCAGCACAGCAGAAAAAAAAAAGAACAGTCCGTCCCTGAAGGACGGAGATGGAGGGATTGAAAAGAGGAGTGGCAGAGTGAAACAGGACGTTAAAAGAGAGTTATACACCTTGGACCCTGAAAACATGATCCTGAAGGCAGCTGAGTTTGCTCAGAGGATATCATACAGCTGGAAGCCTTCAGCACTCCTCTGAGCCAGAGCTGTAAAAACATCTTTAAACATAAATGTAAAGCAGAATGAACTTCAACCTGTGATGCTCAGATGTTGAAATAAATGCTCAGGTATCACAGATATTACCAAGGAGAAAACAATAGATCTGTGACCCAGGGCTGATGCGTGGGAGGGTTTGTGTCCATCAAGATAATCAATACCATGTTATTCGCTAGAGCAGAGCCAAGGAGGGGTTGTGGTGCTCCAAACATTTCTCATATTTAATGCCTGACTGGTTTTAACAGCTCACACACCTCATGGGCAAAGAGAGGAGGGGTTCAGTACCAACTGCACTGGGCATCTGCAGCCACGTCAAAAATACTTCAGAAGCAAACCTGGAGTGTTTACCTGCCCCAATGAGTAACAGAAAATACAAACAATGCCGGGTGTAATTGGCATTGATGCACTTTAAAAACCCTCCTCCTCCCCTACAAACACCTGCAGTCCATGAAGCTGGGCGGCCCTGTGGGAAATCACACATTAGCATTTAGCCGTTTCATCTGCTGCACTAATCAGAGCCAAACGTTTCAATAATACAACACAAGAGCAGTTACGCAACCCAAAGAAAGAGAAAGAGAGCACTCAGTGAAAAGGTATTTCTATAGGTTGCAAAGCATTTAGTACCTGCCCCAGATAGGCTAGCTGGATGGTCTGGGAGGGGTTCACAGTGACCCAGTGACCCTGACTGACCTCCCAGTTGATTTTCATGTAACTCTGTGAGATTTACCAAGTTGCACACACACTGCAAAATGATTGCAGCTCCAACCAGTTCGGGACTAAGGTCTTGTGTCTCTGTGACCCACATTTACAATGTTAACGTTTGCTAATTTAAACACTAAAGGCAAAGTCCAGCTGAGACTGATAGGAATGTCATTAGTGTTGCAAGTTTTAGGTAAGATAATTGTCATACATTCAACGTTGAACACCAAGGTTATTACCATTCATCCCAACAGGAAGTGGCAAGTTACTGACATATTTCACTCCTCACATGTCGACCTAATGGTGGCACTGGTGATAAAGTCAGGGGATCAGCAAAGTCCCATGAATGTACATATAATGTATAATATATATAATGGCAGTTCATTATTCATAAGTATATATCAAGGTGGTGGACTGACAGACTGATATTACTATCCACAAGTTCCCCCACCCACCCACCCACCCACCCCCTGTGCCTGCCGCTTCACAATGCAGCTAAAAAAGTCAAAGAGGCGCTGAAGTTATGGACACGTGTTTCTGTTCAAATCAGACCTGAAATACACTCTGCGGCTGTTCTTGCTCACACTAACTGGCAGGTTAGTTCAGCTTGCACCCACCCTGGAACCACCTACCCAACAATTCATCAACTTCATACATTTCCCCCCCTTTTAGACGCCAACCTCTCCTGCAGTCTGTACTCCCTTCCTGGGGCTTGGCAGCCCCTGATCAGCCTCTCTGGCCTGCAGCAAGCAGGAAATGACCTATTGTTCTGAGATAATGTGAAATATAATGTTCCCCTGCACTCTTGGAAGGCATTCTGCCCTGACAGCCTCATCGCTGTGGGCAACAGTAGGCGCCAAGTATATGAGCACCTGCCAAACAGAGACGTCCATCAGCAGTGCGGTGATGCTGGTTTACAGCAGAGAAAGGCGAGGGGAATCCCCTGAAGACTTGTGGGAAAACAAGCACCTCTCACACAGCCGTTTCACGAAAACTCACCTCCGCCTACTCAATACAACCTGAGTGATTTTCTATCATCTTTCGAAGCACATGTGAAAAAAACACCTCAGAGTGCATCTGAGGTGACGCAAAAAGTCAGGGTGAAACCAAAACGCTGAAGGAGAGCTTCTTCGTTGTTCCCGGTGGAAAGAACCAGAGTCAAACACTTACATCACTGAAGCATCTCTGCCCGGAAGATTCATTCTTTTAAAATCAGTTCATCAATCCACATGATAAAAGCTGTGGCACACAAGGCAGCGGGAACCACAGCTTGTGAATTCACACCCTTACACACACACATGTAAAAAATTTGAGCGTTTCCTCAAGTGACAATGTGGGCCATGTTTCAGAGGGGCCTTCGCAGCACAGCTCAAAAGTCCCTGCATTTACTCAGATGCTAAGGCCCTCATTGATCATTACAATACACTACGGAGCTGCTCTCTCCCTGCTGTGGAAACAGTGAGGGAGTTTGTTTATTTGAATGCATCACTAGCCAGAAACTCATAAATATCCTTGGCAATTTTACAGATTAACAAAGCAGTTTTCAGAACAAGAGACAGGGAGCAGGACCTTCCATGTTCTGTAATGGAAATAGAGCAAAATTTAAACCTGAATTCCTGAACAAATAGGTTCATGAACACAACATGAGTAATCACAATCTGTCAGTCTCCTTTATTCCCTTCATCATGAGTATAAAGTCTGTAACTTGTGCATTAGCAGGTTATTACTGCCATCTTTCCTAAATTTACAATATTAGCTCCTCTGAAGGATAATTGTGGGGTTTGTATATCAAGTCCTTTTGGAATAACAACTGCATCCAAGAAACTTTACTCAGGATTGCAACTCAACATCTGGCAGGACTTAAAAGTTAAAAGGCCTTTGCTGTTACTTGAGGTAGCGTTTCACCTTTTTCCACAAAGTCTATTCAGCTGTTGTCTGAGATAACGTGTTCTCAGAAAGCATGAAGAAATGGTCCTACAACTTAAACATTTTCAAATAGGATTCTCTGTGAGGTGAGAAATGGAGAGGGCGGCATATTCAGGTAATAAAAGGGTGTAAATCTGTCAGATTAGTGGCAGAAATGAGAGTGTGTGGGATTAAGGTAAAGCATGGATGTGGCTCCTTTTGCTTTATTACTCATCTTACATTCAAGGGATCTTTTTTGGAGGAGGTACGCAGCTAAATGGATTAAAGTCACAATTCACTCCTTATACAAAACAGACATTTAGGCATATATCCTCTTCACTGTATCTTTGTGACTGTATGCTTTGATGTTCAACCAGCCGCCCACTGTGACTTTCTTACAGCTCCTGAATTGTCTGTTCAGCAGAGCTTAGGCTCAGACATTTGGAGGTGCCTAACACTGCCATCTATTGTTCTGCATTTAAAGGCTCTTAGGCTGTGCTTCACAGTTGGAAATGTATTGTTTTCAAAGATTAAAGGAGGCTGTCCACGAGGCTTCACAGCACAGGGGACAACTTTTGTAAAAGTACTTTTATAACAGTCTATCTCACCTGGGCCCTGTAGTTTTTTTATGTAGTGAATTATGTGGTTTTCAAAATAGTTGTATTAATGTTTTAAATTAGTTTACATGTCCAGTGAAAATGTTGCATCTCTCAGCTGTAACTGTTATAAGAAAAGCAGGTTTGCCCTGAAAATCCATTACAAGTTTTTCATGTTATCCAGTAATTTCAAAAGCATTGTTTTCTAATACTGATGGCTCTTTTTAAAATCGGTTCATAAGTTGTTACTAATAGCATTATCAATAATCAATAGGTAATTTACAAATAGTTTACAGATCAGTTCTAAACCATTACAACAAGGAGGGCTGACACTATTTTAGTACTCAGTAGGTAAGAGAAATCCATTCACAGTAATGACAACAACCTGTTGAAAATCGTTCAAACGCCTTTATAATCTTTATTAACTTACAAACCTTTAGATTTGAGGTTTATCAGAAAGTGAGAAATCCATGAACATTTAGTTTAAACACAGCCTACATCCAGCTACAGCCTATCCTCCAACACATTGTAGAATGAAAAACCCCTCTCATCTTGTTAACTTGTTCACATTTTTTATATGATAAAGGACATATCCACAATGACTGATTATTTCCTCCTTACTGTACCAATGACAGGCAAATAAAAATTCAGATTCAGACGGCCAGGGTTTCATACATCATAAACCTTAGGCAGTCTTAGGCATCTGATATTTTTTATGTTTTAAGTGTTTGTGACCAAAATAATCATATAATTCATATATTCATATAATCTATCATTGTACAATTTACTGATGGAAATATAATGAAAATAAATAATTTTGATGGAGACCTATAGGAAAGCCCTCAAGGACCCCTGGTGGCCCCCACTTTGAGAACTACTGACCTAAGAAACCAACCAGGGCAAGAAAAAGAAACCTAGTCCATACAGAGAACGAGAGTTTACTTCCTGCGTCAGCCACTACCTGTTACAAGATAACAAACAGCATAAACAAATAAAAACTATAACTTACCATTCTGATAGGTCTGCTAGTCACCAATTCTGTTTGCAGGTCCTTTTCTTTTTTATGAGTGAAAACCATATTAAACAAAATACTAATCATAGCAGCATATTCTTACACACTTTGAACCACGTCCTGCTTCACTTTAGTAACAAGCTAATGTTGGTTGCAGCCTAAAAAGACAGCAAACAATCAATGTTTTTCCACGTGTTCAATCACTGGTTTTGACTCCAGTATCCTCCCTCACAATACTTTTCCAATATTTGTAGTGTTCTGGAGTGTGCTATTCCATTTTACATTTGCAAAGACACTAACAATATTCAACTGGCCACATTACGTTATGTCGTTTTATAAGGCTGCCCGCTTCAGTACAGGACACAGCATGTTAATAGTTTATAACTGTGTGTGGGTGTCTAATGTCTGGTGGTTTGTTCTGTCACACAACAACACTTCCTGTCTCTCAGTCACATGTCACTTAACTAACCAATCAAAGGCTGGAAGGACTTACACTGAGTTAATAAGAGGAAAACTGCAGATCAAGTCTCTCCTTTTTTAAAGCTGCAGATGTGAATATTTAAACTTGTAAAAATGTAAATAACAATTGTGTAAACATGTAAATACTTGACTGTGTGAACACTAAATATATTTTAAGCAAATTAACTCAAATATATAGTACGAATTAATGCCTTAACCTTACATAACTAATCTATAAAGCCTTAGCAAATTATTTATTAACCATCAATGAAGCTATGGTGACAACTTATAAATTCTTACTTGGTAAGAAGGAAAGAAACAAACAAAGAGAGTGGTTATGATTTTTCAGTTTTAGTGAAACAAAAAATATAAAAAATGCATAATACTATCTTGGAACTTGCAACAAAACAATATAATTCTTAAAATACTGGATGCAAAAAGGCCATGTGTGTGCACACGGGAGCAAGTAAAAGTGAAAACAGGCCCATAAACTTGTAAGCAGACATAAACAACAAAGCCTGTCGTAGCCCCTCTCTGCCTCACACGGTTAACTCAGCTATAATTACTGCCCCGTGCACCAGGCTCTGTGAGATTACAGGAGTGAGTTACACCTGATGCCGAGGGAAAGGACTCCATACTTTAAATATTTAATCAGCCCCTTCACCATGAAGCAAATGAGGCGATGCAAAAGTTGCTGCTCATGGCTACAGAGAGGTGGGAGAGAGGGAGGGGGCTACCCTGACTGCATTTTGTGCATATGTGAACATGAGCGAGCACACACATAAATGTACCAACACACACGCATCACACACATGCACACACACACACCAGGGAGTTAAGTATGTCATTACCCTCGTGATGTTTCTGTTGATAGATCTTTTGCCAGTCTCTTGTTTCAGAGGAACCTGAGAACCTCTATGAGTATGTTTGTGTGTGTGTGTGTGTGTGTGTGTGTGTGTGTGTGTGTGTGTGTGTGTGTGTGGGTGTAGGTGAGGGAATAAGAGTGTGAGGGCAGGGGGATCGGGGTGGGGGCAGTCTGCACACCTGCCCAGGGTCAGGGTCAAGACTCAGCCACATAAAGCCGCCCGCCGTGAGGACACAAAGGAGAAATTCTTCTCACCGCTAAGCCGGTTAGAGCTGAACCTGCTTCACTTGAGCAATACAGGAAGTGACACAATCAGGTGCTAAATCCTACACGCCTTGTATGTTGCCTTGTATGTTGCCTTGTATGTAAGTGACCATGAAATGAACCATCCACAGAGGTATATTTAAAGTGACACAAGATATGGTCAGTGGTGCAGATCATAGAGAGGGCTTGTCTACAAGGTTCAACCTGATCTCAGCAGTAAATACAAAGAAAATTCTTACCTTATTGGCACAGAAGCCATATTTGAATTATTTCACCTTTCTTAGAAGATGCCGTATCATTGATCACTTCCAAAACCAATTCCTTCAACAATATCTTTTCATTCTGTATATTTTTCCTTCCTCTCTTAATGTTTTACCAGCAGCGACAAGAATGTGATCCCTCACAGGCTTCTCACCAGGAAATATGGCTAATTGTGTTTACTAGGACACAAAGACAAAACAAAGGTACTGTTAATTGAACCCTAAGAATTCTGCACCCACCTGTAAAGGTTAGTGCTAGCAGAGGTTAACTGCTTGGCTAATCCTGACTTTAGTTACAGTGAGGTTGTTTACAGTCTGACACTGAACCAAAACAGCAGTTTTTCCAACTGTGAAACCAAACAATGAGCTTATAGATGCAACTATGTGTATAGCGTAGGGACATGTACCTACCAATAACTATAATCTACCAATAACTATAATCGTTTACACAATGTTTGGAGTGAAGTCATTAAATCATTTCGATGTCTTGAAATTCTCTCTCCAAGAGAAACTATTTAGGTATGATAGCATTTCATTGGCTGAAAGGACAGGGACTATCTGGAAGCTAACATCATGTACAAATATTGCTCTTACTGCCAGATATGGAGGAGGTGAGTGGATGAGTGTGCTGCCAACAGTAAGTGAAAATAAGCGTCAGTCCATACCTAAAAGCATTGCCGAAAATTTGTATTTCAGATGATTCCATTTCCTCAAAGGCCCAAACTGAAGCACACGTGACTTCATGTTGTCCAAGCCTACACATTTTGTACTTTGTAGATATCGTCGTCCAACAAAGAGAAAGCCTTACAGTATTAAATTGTTAATACTGATGCACCATTGGATTAGCAGCAATTTGCTGTTGTAGCTGGTCAAGAGGCTTGTTTAGCTAGGAGCTAGTTTTAAATGTGAAAATAATTTTTTTGGGTGTATTTTGAAATGAACATGTAATTTCTTTAAGTAATTTCCTTCCTCTTTAATCTGTTACTGTTTGTAGTTTGTATTTTAATGTAAATACAGATCATATGTGTTATAAATTATTATTAATAAATTATAAATTATTATTATGAATTATAAATTGTTTATTAGACAGCAGTAACACGTGTGGTGGCAGGGTTGTTGTGTTCAAGGCTGACACCAAACCTACATTCATTCTCTCAGCTCTGGAGTTGGGTGGTAGTGCTTTGTTCTTTGCAAAGTGACAGATTGTAAGCAATATGATGCCCTGTTCATTCAAAAACTTAGTGTAGTTTTTTGTCTGAAAGTTTATTCAAATGGTTTTGCAAAGGATCCCAGTTTTTTTTTTTTTTTTCACCACCAATCTTCAAAAAGACCATTCATCTACACCAAGACTGTGATTATGTTTAGGAAAACATATTGTAGTCATGACAAATGAATTTAAAAAACATGGTCATTGTAGTTTAATGTAAATAAAAGGCCAAAGGACGGCTTTAGAAAAATATGAGCAGGTGGGAGCTCATCGTATGTAATGGATAGAAACACAAGAAGGTGGAAAACAGTCCCACAATGCTCAGTCATGCTGGGGCCATGCTGACATCACACACTGGAAGAGCCCTCATTATGATTTCATCACACGCTGACATCACCTTGCACCTCTGTCAGCCGAGAGTGATGCGTCCGAGGTCTGACGCCATCCCTGCTGCGTTTACTGGACGGCTCTGTCTGTCAAGATGATATCAGTGCAGCTTCACTTCCCTGAAACAAGTGAGTCAGCCGCTCCTGTCTGTTTGACAGAAGGAGAGGAGAGGGAAAGCAGCAGAAGCAGAAAGATATAAATGACAAGGACGAAAATGGTGTGCCCTTCGGAAAGGTTTGGAAACTGAAGAGGTGGATTCAAAAGATGGATGATAGAGCACACGCTCAGCGTTTTCTGCCGTTGTTTTTAATTCAGACAGTTGTCAAGTTTCCATCCAAGTTTAGCACAAATTAAATTAATTAGATTAAATTTCACTCACTAGTGTTGTGCAAATATTATTAGTTGTTTTAGCAAGATAGGCAATTGTCATTATTAAGACATTGCAGAAGAAGAGAGCATAACAAAAGTGCAATTAAACCAAACAAATCAAAATGATGTGAAAAAAGTGATGAAAATGACATTTCTGTTAGTTTTTGTATTGTTTTTCTCTCTTTGGAGGAGCAGTATCTTGAGTGGCTTCAGTTTTGTTTGATCAAGATGCCAACTTTTTCTTTTGCCGATATTTATTTATAAATGTTTTACACTTTATCAGTGTTGATAAGAAGATATGTTTTTAGTAACAAAACCATCTCAAAGTAGTTTTACATGCTGGAGACACACTGGAATTGTTGCTTTGCTGATTTGCTGCAGAATAACAGCTGCATTTCTGCTGATGCCAGCTCCTACTCTCTGCATAGAGTTTGTAGGATACATGAATGTTCAACTTCTTTTTTATAAATTAATTTGGGATTTATTTTTCACAGATAATTTCACAGCCAATGTGTCCTGCTAAAATGTTAAAACAATATATTAAAATTATTCAAATTTAAAAAATGCGACACAACCAAGAGGCAACATTATCAGAAGAGAGTCTCTGAGCCTCTTTGTTTTCTAAGTTATTGAATAAAAATACAGTAAATTTCAGGTGAACTCCAAAGAAACCAAACCAAACCCAGACCAGCCTGATCTCTTTGTAAAGCTTGGGCAATGGGTCCAGGTGAACTGGGCTTGGGGCATGGCTGAGGGCAGCGTCTGCTTTGCTTTGACATCACAAAGTCATAAAAGTCCTCACAGCACGTTTTAAGGCCCAGTCTCTGAATAAAAGCTGTGTGCATTTTTCTGTGAATTGAGCGCTTTGACAATTGATATATATCAGGGAAGGTGGACATGCTTGATAATCAGAAAAAACAGGGAAATCACACTTTATACAATATGGGACCTTTAAGCTTTAAGCTTTCTCTTGCTGCCTTTTCTGTTAACAGTTTGTATGATCAAATTGTACGTACACATAAATGACACATCCTTTCATTATTTCATTGATCTCTCCTTGTCCTTTTCTCTGGCTATGACATCAGAGAAACTGACCTCAGGACTTGGAGCTTCTGCATGGGACCATATCCCTTCTGTGGGAGAGTTGAGGGAAATACATATGAGAGAAAAAGAAGGTATTGCCTACTTTATAAGAGAGGGAAAGAAAGCATTTAGGTCATTAGTTAGAACAGGAATCATTCAACAACAGTGAGGATTATCCGCACGAGCATGATCCAGTCATTAAAAAATTTCCAATGTTCACTGTGCACCATTTTCTCCTGTCCTGTCCTGGGAGAGGGTAAGTGGAGATGGGTGGAGGAGAGAACTGCTCTTTGGACAGTGGATCAGTTATCACTGAGCAGGGGAGGCAGACTCTTTGACTGATGCTGGTGCTCAGGAGAGATGTGTTCATGAGAGATGTCTTCATGGAGAGAAAGACGTTGATGAAGAGAGAGGTGAAGAGTTTAAAAAGAATCTGTGAAGAGCTTTGTCTCTTGAGACTTTTCCTCTGCTGGTTGTTTGTGGCTGTGGGTGACTGCGCACTCTTTATTAATGAGAGACAATTTACTGTTGAAGTGAAGTCGCAGGAAACACGATGTCAAGTACAGTGTGATCAAACGAAGAAGTCAATACCACTGAACTTGGAGAAGCAGCCTCCTCTCTCATGTCTTTGCCTCTTTCTCTTTGTTTTCCTTAACATTCTCATTTGTGCCAGTGTGTATGTCAAAGGGAAGAAAGGCAAAGGGTTTGTTTCTGTACAGAAACTCTCTATGATTCATGTTTCCTCTGCTTTGATCTTCGAGCTGTGCACAGCCCCGGGATAAACCATTTCAGATTGTCTAAACAATATCCAATCACTGTTTCCATATTTAGGTTCTTATATGGAGGAGAGAAGAGAGGGCCTCGCATGCTAACACGCTCCTCACAGAGCAGCAAGGAGGAGGGGAGAACTTGATTCTATCCATTAAGAGTGAGGCAGACATTGATTTGTGCAGACGGTACACACATGCACAAACAAACACGAACATGGGTACATACCCACACATCTGCACAAGCATATGCCCTGTGAGGTCAGTTTACCGGCAAACTGAGAGCTCCGTGAAAACACCCACCTCCATCTCTCATCTCGTGCTCCAAACACACATCTGCGCGGCCCCTGCCCCCCCCTCCAGGCTCTTATTAGTAAACCCCACCCACATTTTCTCTGCTCACCTTCCCAATTACCCAGCAACCCACTCTGTAAAAACCCAACAAACAATTCAAAAACTGCCGAGCAAACCAGAACAGCACTTCAACTCTGACTCCAGAGCTCGACTGTTTGGACGGACAGTGTGTGTGTGTGTGTGTGTGTGTGTGTGTGTGTGTGTGCGCGCTGCATGACATCATTCAGCTGTTCTTCTAGGCAGGACTCCATCCAACTAAATAATCCAGGCCAGCTCCATAAAGCAGGGAGTGCCGCCACATTCTCCCAGCCATGAAATATCAAATGGTATTAAGTCACTGTAACTGTCAGCCTCCTTCCTTCCTCCTCATGCTTCCTCCCGCACTCACACATGCCACAGTCCTAACACACAAGCATGCACAGTGGATTTACTTCTATTTAAGTGCGACTTTCCGTATGCAACTTGTAAACAAATTCACAACAACAAAGAAAGAAACATATTGTCTCTTGACAATTTATTCTTTTTTGTTGTTTGTGCTGTATCAGATGTGCAGTGTTCATGCAGCAGGTGGCTCCACATTAACCTTCGCCCACAGCGTGAGCAGCACACCACAGCATAGCGCAGCGCAGGGATCTGGTTTCAGCCCCTCACTCTTTCCTCATCCCTCCATTCCTGCATCCCTGTGGACTCCCATTATACATGACATCAGAGCCTTTCGACAGCCGTGCACAGCTGTGGCCAGAGGAGACCAGAGCAAGACCCACAGAGCTCGCCACCTCTAAATCCTCCTGAAACAAATCAGCCAACATTTAAACTCTGTAATTCTCATATGTGAAAACTTGTGATTTTTTATGTTGTGAATTAGATTTTAGGATGAAGGGTCTGACTGCTTGATGCTGACTGACCGACAACAGCAGCTTTGCTAAGACCTAAATCTGCTGAGTTGATGCTTCCCAGTGAAAATGCAGCAAACTGTCCTCACTGAGAGGACTGTAATGATTTATTGAGGCCAGCCAATCACATTCAAGTCTGTTTGTGATGCAGGAGCAGGGGTTAGCGTGAACAGCTTGCAGTAATTTCAAAACTTTACTGTAACCACATCACATTTTACCATCATTTTAAGCCAGTAGGTTTGATTATATAACTTAATATATAACTTTAAAAAACAATGATTTCTCTTCTTGAATTTGTGGAATGTCAATCATTTTCTTTCAGTCCCTGTTAAACATCAGTGTTTCTTCTCTTTTCTCTTCCATTTCTCTTTATTTCACAACCATTGAGGAATGTTAACAGGTGCTGGCTCCACTTTCAATCTGCAAGAAGCGTAATGAGACAAAAGAACAACTGGCAACAGCACCTGTTTTCTACCAGGCTGGGAAACTGGATCCTGTTCCCAAATCACACTTGAGAGTCAAAAACAAAGCGCCACTATCCCCCTGTCTTTTCTTTCTTTTTTTTTTTTCCACAGCTGAAGATAAGTACATACAGTTTTCATCCAGTTAACCCCTTATGCTCTATTTGATTACAGCCTGTGAATTTTGATGAAGGAGGTTACAGTTTCATTTCCCCCGATGCGCTTCACACCTTTCTGGGTTGCACCACAGAGACACCATGTGGTGACAAGTCACAAACCACATCCCAGCAGCAACAGTAAACATTACACGGGTGCCAAAAGAATACCATAGACAAGAAAGATCATCATTGGTGCATTAAAAATGTATTTATAAAGGATATTCAATTCCTCTAATATTGTCAGCATCTACTATGTTCATGTTACGGAATAAAAAAAATCTATACTTGAAGCACAACTATATCAAACATTTTAGGACATAATATTTCTTACTTACTTCTAAATTATGTGAAGTATTGAGTATATGCTGTGGTCTCAATGAAGGGTGTATCACACAGATCTGCCAACAGCAAAATGGCTGCTTGTTAACGTGAAGGCTCCTTAGCTTTTCTCAAAGATGGTGGTTACTTTCGTGGCTGGATCTCACTCAGAAAAAGGGGCAGCCAGAAAACACAGAACCGAGGCACCTCATTTAAGGCTGACATGGCTGAAAAAGTATGACTGCTGTAATTGTAAACTTGTGTTACTACGTGTGAATACCAACCTGTTAGCGTGACTGCAACATGACATCACATTAATGCTAACGTACAAATGCATGTATTTATCTACATGTGCGTTTTCATGTGCTGAACTAGGGTAATAGGTTGTGGGACAGTGTTTTTTGTCCATGTCGGATGTAAATACAAGTACCTTCAGGGGCTGCACAACGTCTTGAATATTATTAGTGGAGCGGTTGCGATGTCATGCCACAAGACAAAATTAAAAAAAACACAACAGCAACAATCTTTTTACTGCTCTATCTGTATCGACAAGGACAGCCAACACTTACAAAAGAATACCAATACTTGCATTTTGATTGGCTCATATCCTGCCATGGTCACATGACATAAGAAAACCTGTGCTTAGAGTAATAGTACTTTATCATCAAGAATGCAGAAACAGTTTTGAAAAAATCTTTTACCTCATTATTTTGCACATTCATGCACCAAGACACTTGAAAGTCTAATCGGATCATCTGCTCCATGTATAGAGTATGATTTTTCTATTATATATTATTCTTGAGTTAATGTGTTCACAAGAAAAATCAGTAATTAAACAAATTAGCCTTAGCATACTATATGTCTGTATCTATGTCAATGAAAACTAAAGTGTTACAGAGTTAAAGCTAATTCTGGGGAAATAAGTGTTATTAGCTGTTATTAATTGTTTTAACTGATGCAGAAATCTATACCCTGTGTAAGTATTATTATACTGTCCTGAATTATATTGTTCACAAGGATTCACAACAGTGTTACAGGCAAGCCCAGTCCTGAAAAATGTTCACCCCAATTGACAGGCACACAGAGTAAGAACTTTATATTCGATATGGCGGCTTACTGGGATAATGTCGCAGAGGAAGAGGAGGAGGAGACTAAAGAGAGCATGTCACTGTTTCTTATGACAGGGGTGGACACTCCATCTTTCTGGCAACATGCCATGACGTACCCCTGTTTGTTTGGAGTATAAACTCCACAGTTGCCCAACTCCTACACATTGCCCCGTTAAATCAAGATTACCTCAGAGGCTTAAGGTCAGTCATTCCCCAGAGAGCTCTGCAGCAGACAACTGTTATAGCTAGACTGTCCACACACACACACACACACACACACAGGAAGCCGTGATGGCTGGATGGATCCTCTCCAGGGGCATAGGTGCTGTGGAGCCATATGGTTGTTCTGGGTCACCACCTCCACTCAGGGTTCAGAGGTGCCTCGCTTCTCATTGACATTAGATTAGGCACGTTTAACAGGATTAAACCAGACACAACCCACCGTGCTCCCAAATTCAGTATTCCTCCTGCTTTGATTTGATTTCAGTGTTTATTGTAACAGTCAGTGATGTCGCCAAAGAGAGTGCATGTCAAAAGAGCTTTCAAAGGCTCGAAAAGCCTTCATTCCCGTCGTCCAGGAAATTTGACTTGGTGCAGAAGAGCAATGCAAATATGAATCAGAAGGTAAAGCTCTTGTGTGTGTGTGTGTGTCTGTGTTACTTCACGTGTGTGAGTGCAGCTTGCATGCAGAGAGCTGGCAGAACATGGCCCTCTGAGGTTAGACATGCTAGATGGAAAATACCCCTCTAACACCTCCAAAATAATTCAACAGTCTCTCCTTCTTCCTCTCTTTTCCACACTATCTTTGATCTCTCCAACCCAAGGCTTCTCCTATTCCTGATTCATCTGCCTGTACCTGCCTCTTTACGGCACCACCCTCGTGCTGACTCTGTCTCTTTTCACCGAAATTGGATTCAGAGGCTGCTTTATTCACAGAGGGATCGACTTCAATGCCTGTCGTTTTTTTTTCACCTTCTTCCTTTTTCCTCTCCTGTCAAATGCCACAGTGAGAAGAGAAAAGGGGAGAGAAGAAGTGGGAGGAGAATGAGGGAGAAGAGCTTCTTCTGGATTGTATCTTCATCAACACAGCCTGGTGCTGTAGCTGTGGCCTGGGGTGGCTCAGTTAGGCAGTCGTCTGTGCTTTCTCTCTTTTCAGTCTACGTTCTTCGTGTGAGATCAGTAAATAATAAAAATTTTGTGAATAAGATTCAGATTGTAATGGAAAAGATACATTTCACCTGGGCTATTTTCTCATAAGACATATATAAGCAGGGATGTGTTGTGCTGGCCTGACACCTCTAGGGGGTTTTGCTGATTGGAGATGATCGAGTGGCACTCTTCCTCATCTTCCTCTTTGCATCCAATGAAGTGGCCCACATTTGGCCTCTTGTCTGCCGCCATCTCTTGATTAGTGCTCCTCATCTGTGCTGGTGGGGAGAATGGATGGAGGGAGAAGAAGAGGGAACTGTGTGTCTATGTATGTGTGTCTGGAATAATTAAAACAAGAAATTGCAGATGTGTCTGTTGCGAACACGACCAGTTTAGTCACCAGTTTATTAGGTACACATACTGAAAACTAAAGCAGTGTAAAACAATGGCCCTGCAATGAAATCTGCCTCCATGAATGTTATAATGTTCAGTGAAGAGATTTTTTTCTTTGTTTAAAGTTTGAAAGTAATTTTAGTGCAGCTTCATACTGAGAGGTGTTTCAAACATAATAAAGAGAGACAATATTAGAAACATGACTGAGTATTATTAAATAACGGATTCATTTATATAGCATTTTTTTCATCACTTCAACAGTTCAAAGCACTTTACACCACAAGGCACATTCACCCACATGAATTTGCCTCTTTAAGGAGACAGACAGAGGAAAGGTCCCGCACTGGATTCACAAGGGCTGAATCTAAGTGGGGATGTGTTGTACCAGGTGAGCCACCATGATGCCCTGCAACTCAGGGTTCAATGTCTTGCCCATTGACACTTTGGCGTGCAGACAAGACACGACAGGAATCAAACTGCCAACAATGCATTCAGAGGAAAACCAGCTGCCCCAGTAACCTTTTCTATCCCAAACCCTAAACTCATTAGCATTGACATTCGGCCGATGCTTATTTCTGCCTGATGGCCATCTGTGTGAATTGTTGGTGCCTTCCAACGGGAAATGATTTTTGTTAATGTTCAGGTTGTACTTTATTAATCTCTCAAGCAACATCTTCACCCTCTGGTCTTGCTCTTCCATGGACTATTTTCAAACAAGGAAATCATCAGTGATGTTTATATCATCTTGACCTTCAGTCATCTCTGTTAAAGCTCTTTAAAACACCTCTGGAGCTGCTGAAATCCCAAATCGCAAATGCAGAAATCTATATCTTCCTATGGGAGTCATCAGGTTTAATGTGCCAGAAGCTCTGATTAGCATTGGTAGACTCTGTATAGCCATAGCCTCAAACCTGTGAGATATCACCCACAGGTTTCTGACGAGTGGTACTTGAAGGTCACCATTTTGGCAGTGTCCGACTCTGCAAACATCTCACCTAATCCAAAAACGGGTAAAGAGGTGGGGCGTGTGTAGGGATTGACTTGGAGCCGGTATCAAGTAACCATTTGAGGAACTGCAATTTTTGCCACTTCAGTGTTAGCTTCATTTTTCAGCTCCAGAAGTTGTGACTTGTTAGCACCTAACACGGATATGTACTTTGCATTTGTCAAACAGGAAACTACTTCCACATAATGCTAAGTGCCTGTTTTAAGTCTTTAGATCCATGCAGATATGGATTTCCCCGGCTGTGACCACAGTTACCACACTGTTAAGCCTCTTTGTGGGCTCAGTCTGCCTTGCTTCTACTCCCAATCTTCCCAGTGCGCTGCTGTTCCTCATTTACTCTGTCCCTGAGTGCTACTGGACTCCTACTGGGGGCACAGCAGTGTGGTCAGTCTGTATATGAAGCTAACCAGGCAGGCAACCGAGTCCATCAAAGAGATCATTACAGTCAATCAGTCTCCTTTCCCACATCATGTATTCTCTTTCTCAAAACAAGTGGCTCCTCCCAGTAAGAGCTGGAACATCTTGTGTGATTTTAAACTCAGTGTTGTGCTTTTGGCCCTTGTACTCACATTCACGCTCTCTTGCCCAGTGGTACTTTTTTACTTCCAAAAAAAGCATCAAGTTTGCTCTTCCTCGTTCTCTGTGTTAGAGGCAATCTGTAATTGTGTCCAGTTTAAAAGTCACGACTTTCTTATTTTTTCTCAGGCTTTCAATGCACTTTCCTTCCTCAGATTCCGTCTCTGCAGACTCCATCACCCTGATGTGTTTTTCATGCTCACCTTTGACTGTGCCGATAAACATAAACATGTCATCTCCACTCTCACTTTGCTCAGTTTGCACGCACCTTCTTTCCATGTTGGTGCTGCTGATCCTGTGATCTACACATCTTGGCAAAAATGATTTTTCCCGTGACATGATTTACACGTCTGGCCAATCACAGAGCATTTTTAAATTCAGTGTTTAAAGCCACATCTGCTGCAACTTGACTCGTTTTGTTCAGGATTTCCTGTGTTGGCTTTAACTTTATTGTCTTTTGGCCCAACTTTTCTTCAGTTCACCTCAACTTCCACTGTCAGTGCTTTGACTTGACTGGATGGAATCTCACTCACTTCTTCTATCTGTCTCTTTTTATGCCACTTACTCTTCTGTCACATACCAGAGAGTCATGCAAATGTCCAAACTCAGTCTTTGGCTTTATCTTTTAAATGCGTGACATATGTATCATTGGATTCTGACTGTTTCTGGGCTTGCATGAAAAACATGTGGTCTATATAAGGTAACCTTTGGGCTCACAACAGTTCTTCCTCTTCAGCATGTGGACTGAGTCTCTTTCTCAGTCCAGATGAAAGTATTACTTACTTCAATGGCCTCAACTACCTCATTGTTACACGTTACACACTGCACCTTCTCAGCTGCCAGTAACCTTGAAAAATCAAACTCAGTGGAAGTTGGACCTGTGGCATATTCATATTCTTATCCACCTTAACCACCCTAACCCAACAATCCTATTTTTACATCTGCCCTACTGTGCACATATCAAACTATTGGTATTATAGGTTTTTAATTGAATTGTTTATTTATTTATTTGGGAATTCAGTTGTTGTCATTGGAAGGAGGTTATTCTACATTTAATCTTTGTCAACTACTATTATCTCTTATCTTCTTATTCCCATCCATCCATTAGCCACACAGCTTATCCTTACAGGGTTGTGAGAATTGAGCCAATCCTGGGCTGAGCGACCATTCAGACTCACATTCATAACTAAGGGAAATTTAGAGTCACAAATTAACCCCAATGTGCATGTCTTTGGACTGTGGGAGGAACCTGGGTTGCAGGGAGAATATTCAAAGTCCACACAGAAAGGCTCCAGACCACAGGTTTGAACCCAGAATCTTGTTGAGAGGTGACAAAGCTAAACACTGTCCCACCATGTTGCCCTCTTGTTACCATCACAACAATAAACACAAAGTATGAATCATTGAAAATAACATTTTCATTCTTTGGTGTTAGCTAATCACCCCCTTGAAGAACATCACTTTCTCAATGTTATTATTGTTGTAGCTGCTGGTCTCGAGCTAAACCAAGAACATTAGCTTGAAAAAGGACACTAAAAAGAACATTTTTCATATCTGGTAAATGTAAAACAAATGTTAGAAGCTGATTTGTGGCTGAAATGTTCAGCGACATTTCACACTTCTGGACCAGAACAGGTTGAACCCAGACAGTGAAGTCCTGTCTGATAGATAGAACTGATAACTGCAGTAACACAGAGAGAGCAGGTCTGTTCAACCTGCCAGTTTGGGAATAACAGTTTATGCATTACAAAGGAAAGATTACTGCAGAGTTGAATGAACACGGTGTGTGTGTGAGTGTGACAGAGAGAGAGAGAGAGAGAGAGAGAGAGAAAGAGAAGGAGCCATTATAGATATAAAAGCGAAAAGTGTCTTTTCTGTTTACTCCTGTAACTATGGTGATTTTAAACATTAAAGGTAGAAACAGCTGTAGCTTAAAAAAGCTTAGAAGAATTTAATTAAAATGCATAAATGAGACTAAGATTTAACAAATAAGCTAACATGTCTTTAATTTTTAGTGATGTAAACTAACAATAATCTAAAAGAAATAAATATTTCATCAAAATTCTAAAATGTATTGAGTAAAATGTTCTTAGAGAAATGTGTTCTGTCAGTATCACGCCTGAACTCGCTTTGGCCATTTGACAGCAACTAAAAAAAAACTCTAGCTTCTATTTATCTCCACAAACACTCACCTTGCTCCCAACTTCCTTCCTCAGTTGTCTAATCACTTGCCACACTTTGTTCCACACTCCTGCAGAGATAAGTTATGGAGCAGCTGCTACATTTTAAGTCCATGGTCTGTATTCAAAACAGGAAAATAAAAATAAAAATCTGTGAAAGACAGCACACACCTGGGCAGGATTCTGTCTTTGCAGCTACATTTTTTTTCTTTACAGCTGAATAAGATCTGTGTGTATAATGGGTTCTTGGGCTACCTGTGTGTGCTGATAAACACCAGCAGACACAGGGAAACGCAGCAGCGGTGGACCGTCAACTCCAACCTGTTCACAACGCCGAACGGCCTCCATCTGTTGCCACTTTTGAAAAGAGTGCCTGAAAACACGTTTGTGTAATTTGGCATGTTCTTTCAAATGGAAATAATCCGCCTGTTTTTTTTCTGTCTTAGCTTTCAAGGTAAGATTAACAGGACGTTTTTATCGCACAGGGTTTAGCTCCTTCGCTGGTGATTTCACTGCCTTCAATCTGGGCTGTTTGAAATACACAGAAGGCTTCACAGAGCGACCACTATCAACCTGTGAGGAGAGGACTGTGAATGTTAAAACTGTTTTATCTAGAGAGAAATAAATGAATAAAATTAGATAGAAAAGATGTAGTACAAAAACCAAAGAAAACTAAAAGAAGCTCTTCACTATTTCTGCATCCACTTTTCTCCATGAAGTAAATAAATGTGACTGCCATGAGTTGTAGTTAGTGGTTTGGTGGATGAATAGAAACAGTGCAAGTGCAACATTACAGCTTCAATGTATTATATTTGGCAAAATTACAAATATAATTGCATTCCATAAGATGATGCGTTTGGTTCTTTTTAAATTTCTTTATAAATTTAATTCTTTATTATATTGACATATACTGACTGGTTATGGGATGGTATCTATGGATATATTATATTATATTATATTATATATATAACTCATGTCTACAATAAAAGCAAACATACATATACATACGTATTTGTATGGGCTAGACATAAATGCCAACATATGAAATAGTTTCAATATATATTTTTTGACATGTTTCATATGTACATATGTTTTATATATGGAAATTTAATATGGGTACATATATTACAATTTAGCATGGGTTGAAAGAATATCATATCAAAGCTGTTGTAGCTTCTCATGCTCTCATTTTCTTTTTGAGAAACATAAAATGCCACAGTCTGAAACTTTAGAGCATAAAAATGTTGACCCAGAGACATTTTCTCTCACCTCCTGGCCTGAGAAGGGGCTGAACAGATTGGTGCTCGGCTGCTGCAGCCAACATGACCAGCAGTGCAAACAAGTGTGACTCAGATAGGACCATACGATAAACAATCTGATCCCACTGATGAGGAAAGTGGAGGTCATGTTCTGTGTTGTGTGTGTGTGTGTGTGTGTGTGTGTGTGTGTGTGTGTGTGTGTGTGTGTTTGTATGTGCGCTATGCTTGAAAAGCTGTGTAAGGAAATATTTTCATTTTCGACACACAGGGGCAGAAAGTGTTATGTCTGCCGTCAGTGAACACAACTCTTTTGCATCCCATTAGAGGCTCACAGTGCTGACAGTATGTTAGCATTTCATCTGCCCAGCACAAAACTGCAGCACTGGCGGTTCACCATATTCTGTGACATCATTGAATTTCAACTTACTGTTACAAAGGCTGTTAACCATAATAATGATCCCATAGTAATTAGACAGTGCTTTTCTATTTGGTTGTTTTCTGAAATCAGAGCCACCACACTCCAGTGATTTAGCTTGTTACAAAAAAGAAACTCGATGTAACTGAAACCAAGTCATCCTGACTTTCAGTTCCCTGATTGGGTCAAACTCAACAACAATAATAAAAATACAAAAATACAAGTAGATAGAGTCTTTCATAATAGGCTGTGTATACAACAGGCATGTTTGAGCAGCATTTTTCAGTTGTCCAGTGTTTCACCCTCATCTCATCATATCTGAGCATTCCAGACGTCAGATGGTCAAACCACTGGCCAACTGTATCTTTGCCAACCAAATAGTTGTGAATGCAGGACGTGCACGATGCCGTTCTCTCACATCCATGATCCACCAGCTGCTGACATTTAGCAGCAAACATCACAGCTTACAGTGTTCACACAGATGTAAACACACTCAAGCAAGCATTCATACGCAGGCAAACAATCAAATCTCACACACAGCCCCAGTTCTGTGTGTGGGAGAACGCTGACGTGCTCTAGCTCCATATCACAACCACATCACACACTGAACTCACGATAAAACCACAGCGAGACTGTGGCGGAACGACACACAGTCACGCTACACTTCTCAGAGGTTTGGACGAGAACCTGGGCTCCAGCCTAACCCAGTCAGCCGGTTCTGACCATGCTGCAGCAGCAGATGGGGAACAGCATACGATCTGCTGTTTGGGCTCCAAGGTGGGGGTGAATGCCCACAAAGGGTGTTGAAAGGTATGCCCGTGTGTTTCAGCGCCAATAGGCAACTTTTCCAACTCAATCACTGAATTTGAATGCACTGGGGGGATGCGCTCAGCAATCAAGTCTCCTTTCTAGAAGCTTTATTCTTCCACTATTTGCCTCTGGCCTAATGAGGCCATTACAGTCATCATTTTTGCCCTGATGTGACATCAGAGGGGCCACTGAGTGATTTAATGGCCCCACTGGTCTGCAAAAATCTTGTCAGTTACGTTATGGTGCTTGGTTAGTGAAATATTGTGGTCTTAGTCCAGTTATGTTGGTCTGAATCAAGGGAAAAAAAAGACACAAACATGTTGTATTTTTGGTTCTGGGTCATTTACTGTTCATAATGACTTATTAGAAACAAACCGAGAAGAGAAACATGAAGATAGATTGACTCATCCACTCATTCAGTGGACAGTTTCTGTGACTGTTCACTGGATGGTAATGCTGCACTTCACTAAGCCTTATGTGTTTATTTATATTCTCTTGTGTTACAAAGAGCTCATGTAGAAGATTTGATTATGAGTTTTATTAGTTGAGACTGTGGCTGGAGCTCACACGTCAAATAATGATGAACAGATAGAAACAGGTATAGTTATCATGTGGCTCTACATCTCAATTTCCCTCTTTAAATGTGGAACTGTTAAACTAGCAGAAGTGTTTATAATCCCCTTCACTCTCTGATTGATCATCTAAAATCCCTGTGCTGCTGACACACGCATGCTTTCCCACCTTTTCAGGCTCTCACACCAGTCCAAGGAAACTTAACAGGCAAAAACTGCAGAGTTCAAGTTAGGAGTTAAAGCGCCAAAAGCCAGAAACCCACACAGCTCTTTTTAGCTGTGGCAGTGTGGCTCAATGTAAAGCTCAGTCTGTCAATTCGTCCACCACTTTGGTTCAGACTGAATTATCTCAGTATCTATTGCATGCATTCAGTACAGACATTTGTGCTCTCCAGAGGATGAACCCTGATGACCTTTTTGGTTGCCTGACTATCTCCAGAAACACGAGGGTCATATTTGTGGGTCACTGAAGTTGCTTTTGTTTAAAGGTTTTGGACTAAAATTAGTTGGAGTTGGAGTAAATACTAAAGCATGAGCCTCATTTTTACTTTGTGGTTAGTGCTAATTTTTAGGATGACTAAAGATGGTGAACATGGTAAACATTATACCTACATTAGCTAAACATTTGCATTGTCATCAGGAGCATGCGGACGTTAGCATTTAGCCTCACAAAGCAGCTGGCATTGCTGCATGCTCATTTCTCTTTGGCCCCTGTCCCATAGAGACTTTGTGTACACCACCAAACTTCACAGTGATGAATTGTGACATTTTGCAGTATACTGTTAACTGTGGCCATGACCAGTGTTGAGGTTGGAGCTAGCAAACAGAGTATGAAAGTCAGCTCACTGATAGAAACACAGCAAGAATGAGACTAAACATGGAAAACAAAGCCTGTTCAAAATCAGAATGAACATCAGAGTTGTCTTTTTTTTTTGTCTATTTATTTTTTGTGTGCTTGTGTTTTCCATCTGTCTACAAATCCTAGTTGACTCAGCCGCATGTTAGATGACAGCTCATCAAGATGAGTGGCAGGCGTGGGGATGCTTTAACATGTGGATGGGCCCGGGATACGCAAACAAGTCAAACACTCATACACACACACACACACTTGTATGCTTCTCACCTCTATTACTCCTCACCTTCTGCTCCCTGCAGGACAGCTGGATGTGAGCCTTCATCTTCATCTAGTAAACATACACTCTCACTGTCAGGATAACATGCTTTCCAAAATCCATGCTGAGCCTGAACCAATGCACGCGGCCTCACAAACGAACACCCCACAGACCAACACACAAGTGCACACACATGCGACCCCCACAGAGGAAGTGAGATTAGCTTTTTCTTGCTACTGTAATTCAGTTATCCCCTGCCGCCAGAGGCCAAATGGCAGGCAGGGAGTTGGATTCTGCTGTGTCTGTACTTTGTGTGGCTGGCGACTTGCTTATCCCTCCTGTACACAGGTGAATGCCTTTTTTTGCCTGCCTGTCTCTTCTAACACCTCATCCCCCACTGTCTTCCCACTACCTTAGGACACAGTGGGTGCCCCTTGCTGCTAAGCTGCCATCTTAAATCCACCATTGTGAGGGGGTAATTTCTGACATGGTCCCCCCCCCGAGAATTTTACCACCGGCACAGTGTGTTCACTCATGCCACCTTTTCTCACAAACAAGCGTCACAAATGCCGAAACATAAGTACGTTGGCAGAGGGGAGGCTTTTTGAACCAATATGGTGGTGGTGGTGTTGTGACAAAGCCCACCAATGCTTCACAATTAAGTAGTGGATCCAGCGAGTGCCTGACGTGCCAGAGCCCACATCATTAAGCAGCAAACTTGCATGCAAAATGCACACATACCGTCCACATAGTGAGTCATGAACACATAATATGCATGCATGCACACAGTGGGAGGCAGCTTTCTGGCACAGGTTAGCCACAATCCGGGGCTTTTCCTCCCTCCACCGTAGACCCCTTGCCAGGCCAGGCTTGGAAAGAGGTCACATTCTCCAAGGTGTGTCTAAACAGAGATGACATGTGGATGTGCTGGCACGAGACGCCGCTCTCGGCTCCCCTACCACCGCATCTCACAGCCCTGCCAGAAAAGCAGCCGTGGTTGTTTTCTTTCCCTTCTTTTTTTCTGCTCTTTTTTTCTTCTCTTTCCCCAGCAGCAGATCTCTGCCAGAGAAAACAGAGTCATTGTTTGTTTTAATGGTTGTTCCATTCCTCAGGTTTATCCTGACTTAAAAATACCAATAGAGTGGAGAGCGGGCTCGACAACTGGAATGATGCTTATGTTAATTTGGGTACGCTATTGCTTCTATCGCCCGAGGAGTTGTCTCTGTCATTTTTCATTAAACAGTTTTTCTTCTGACTGACGTGTTTGTGGAAATGAACCCCCGTGACTTATTACCTTCATAACATGACAGCGTAGTATATACAGTGCACGATGTATCATCTGATCTTTCCCTGGGCAAACATCTAATTACACACTGATGGACAGTTATAACAACAAATGCATAAATTCATGAAACGTGTCAAGAAAACACACAAACTGGTGTGGTTTAGATTTTAAAAAATTATCTGTATGGGTGGATGTTGATCCTGGCCAGATTCCTGATTCCTTCAGGCTGTGTGATTTAGGAGTGACACCTTCCTGTGAAACACGATGTCTCCATTTAGCCTGACTCACAACACAAGGTGAGCGGCACACAATAAATATCCCCTTCAGACATGTTTAAGACAGATAAAAATACTCCGAGTAATAATTTTTCTCATATGCTTCTGGTGTGTGTGCTTGAAGTTTGACATTTCAACAAACTACATTTAAGTTTCATATTGGATTGTTATTACCTTAGACCAGGCCATGACAAACGAGTGAAAGGCACACAAACAATTAACAAATGATTTATCTAAAAAGGAAAAACAATAAATCCAAGAGGAGAACTTTAACTAACAAAGCTATGTGTAATCAGTAAGATCAGCAGTGTAGGTGGGTGAAGGCGGGTGAGTGAAATGTTGCAGCAACAAATGCCAAAGAAAACCAGTTTGGTACCTCAGGGAGGAGAGGGAAGCAGAGCTGAGCTGCAGCATGGTTTTTAACAGGAGCACCAGGTGCTGACTACCCTTTGCCACCGCCACCTCTAATGCCTGCATAGAAAATAGCCCCACAAAGGGCAACAGAGAGGACTCAAACTACCTCTTATGTCATCAAATCTAATTTAAACGTCGTGAGTTGAAAGTAACTCTCATCAAAGGTAAATGCTGACTTTTTTAATATTCTTAAAGCTGCAGCAAATGATTGTTTTGGCCTCTTGGGGCTGGCTGAACAAATATAAGCTTTAGCACTGTCAACTTTTAAAGTTGATATTGGAGCAAACAGTTGTTGTTCACATAGCCAATGGGCAATAAAGCAGTATTACTCATTTAGAATTGTGTTTCTTGGAGTTCATACGGCCATATTGCAAATCAGAAGTGCTAATAGTTGTTCCAAATGGCTACCGCACACAAAGGCGGAGTAAAAAACCTAATGTCATTGCAAGGGAGCAGATGCCATGATGTTAAAAGTGGCCACAACCACTATTTTACACTTTATACACAACAATTTATACAATGACAATATGAAAACAAAGGGGTCACTCGTATGATGAATCTACAGTAAATTATTCTCTCACTCTGCAGCTGCAGTACATTGTTAATTTAAATGTACTGATCTGGTTCACTCACTTTCATCATGTTGTTTTCACACAAAGCAGTTTTCAGCAAAAAACCAACTGCAAACTACCTAATGAGTATCAGACATTTAGTGACCGGCTGATGAACACAGTGGAGACCAAAACAGGACTAAGGAAGTGAAAATAGGACTTGCTGTACATTAGCCAGGTGACCAAACAGGACTCCAAATGAATTTGTCATTTGACCCATTGTTGACTTAAAAAATATTGATCAGTGCAGCTTTAAATGAAAAAAGGGAACTTCAAATGCTATTAGAATGAATGATACCTTAATTTCTGTGTCTTAGTCCAGCACTGCTCCTGCGCCTTCTCCACTGATAAGCTTTTTAAAGCTGACAGCGCAGGATCACGGCTATCTGGTAAATGGAAATGTGATGAAAGCTACCCACACTCAGCGGATTGCTTTGGCTTGCATCACTTTGCCTTCTTGGCTGAATTAGTGCTTACTAGGTGGTAATAAAACAACTGTGAGCTGTTACATTGAGTTCAGCATGAAGACGGCACAGTGCAGACCTCTGAGGAATCTTTAAGCCTGTAGGTAGGTATATCCTCAGGTCCTGAGTGGGTTTCAGGTTCGTCACAGAGCTCATCAGAATCAGACCTGTCCTGGTTTTAATTTACTGCATCCCTGGAAGAGTGCACAGAACATCACCTGCATCTGGTTTACACTAACAAATCAAACCCAGTTGTGGTGGGAGGGCATGGAGTGAACCAAAATGGGGACTTAAATCATTTTTTTGGATGGTGGGAGTTTACAGGTTGTAAATACATATTTATGTGTTCTGGTCCTGAGGTTCTGAGGATAAATCACAGCAGGAATCAGGCTGGGAGAAGGCCACAACACACCAGGTAGCAGCCAGAGCTCAACACACACAATAGAGATGAGGTGTTGTCGAACATGAGGTCACTGAGGACAGCGAGGGAGTGGACAGGATCAGGTTGAAGTAAGAGGTGCTGTATATGTTTCACAGAGGTGCAATGGGTGCACAAAGTGAAAGATGAGATGTTATTTGATTACTTAACTGTCAATACTCTGCATGTAGTTTTTACAGACAGACATTACAGTAACAATAACCAGTGCAGGATTGTTATTGTAATCAGAACATCATCTAATAAACAATGTAGATGATTTATGGACACAAATCATCCCAAAAAGGGAGCAGCTTTAGTTGAAGTGAAGTGCTCATATATTTGTAGTTTACTGTGATTTTTGTGTATATCAAAATTAACAAATATTTGTTTTCATAGATTTATCTCTTGAGTTGAGACTGAAGGTTGGGGATAAATGAGGCAGATCAGAATCAGAATCAGCAGGTACTGTGTTTTCCTCTTGGGCGTCATGTGTCAGTGACACAGTGATCGCACAAGGATGAAGAAGCTTGTTCACGTTAGCATGTTGTCAGAGCAACATGATCATTCAACTCAGATGTGTCAGCCACTCAAAGCAATATTTTCTATGATATAACAGGGTGTTTATGACCGAGACAATTTTAGCTTTAACATGCAAAAAGTTGTTTTTAAGGTTTTTTGCTGTACCATTAGCTATTCAGCATTTAAAAATATAATCTCCAGGCTTTCTGTCATTGTATTTTCCTCACTGCTGCAAAAATAACCTTGGGAAAGGTGGGGCCATGAAGGATCCACTCGTCAGAGCCTTTGTTAGGAAACAACGGGCGCATTACTCAGGTGCATTTGAAGGGCCCTTCAATATGGGTCTGCCCAGTTGTACTGTTGTGATGTAATCAGTTTTCTGACACAACCTCTGAAGGATGTGGTCCCTGAACTGAGACACAGCTACTGTTTGTTTTGTTTCTGGAGTGGAGGATGACTGAAGAATTGGCTATAAAAAGGACCCTATTTATTCAGGCAGAGGTTAAATAAATAGGATTTTATTCAGCTTAGATGTGTTTTACTGTGTGTGTTTAGCATTTAACTACAACTCTTCACACCATTCAACAATCTGTTTTCCTGTCTTGTTGGCTCTCAACACAAAAAGTTTGGTTCCCCAGTTGAAAGAGCTTTGGAGGACACATGCAGGTCACACATTTTATCAGTCCAATCAGTCTGTCAGACACCACTGATCCTCCTCTCCTCTCTGACTAAATTCATTTAGCTATTGACTATTGAAGGTAAGTCCTTATTAGCCTCTTTTATTAACCACTAATTATGCTTCAGACAGCACCCAGCTGTTTGCACACTGCAGCTGTCCCTCCAGTTAGTGTCCGGGCCTGTTTATGTGCGTATGTGTGTGTGTTGGCGAGTGGGGGGTGGGGATTAAATGAGCTTGTTTGTCACCTGAGGGTGAACTGTGCAACAACGGATATGAAAATGTGCAGTTGAGGGCCCAGGAGTTTTCAGCTTGTCTCCTCATCACTTTGTGCTCAGAGTGAGCAGTCAAAGCAGGACAACATCCCAGCTGGAGTTGAACTGAAGAGAGGAGCAGTGTTTTTGTTTCCCCAGCTTTGGGTTTTGGAGAGCACAACAGCGAGAGAGCAAAGTCCTGAGGCTGAGTCACTCTCTCCTCTTGGTTACGCCGCTTTGTGTTTTTGTTTGGATCCATGTGCGTCTCAAATTATACACCTGACCCTCCTCTTTTCCCTGCAAACGTTTGATGTGAGGCTCATTTAAGCTCTGCCCGGCACATGTTTTCTACATGACACAGGCAACCTCTTCCTGCTCCACAAATCCAAGATTCCACCTCTGGCTTACAAGTCTAGCAGAAAATAACTTCTACGGTGAGCTGGTGAACGGAAAACAAACCACAAGCATCACGTACATCAGCGCAATTTCAGTAAACTGCTCGCCTTCCTTACATCGTCTCTAAATTCTCCACCACCCAGCAGTCTGTCTGCAGAGGAGCAGCCAGGTCTGCATCATCACCCACCTGGTTAGCAGCACCCTCCCCCACCTTGCAAAAAAAACACCCACTAGTCTGCTCTCCACAGCGGGCTGCCAGGCCCCAGGCCGGGCCACAGGATGGAGAGCTGGAGGGGAGGAGGGGGTGGGGGGGTGGAAGAG
>CM076667.1:7049288-7245131 GCA_038496675.1 Rachycentron canadum
CACACACACACACACACACACACACACACACACACACACACACACACACACACACACAGGCATACACAGGGACACACCTACTGGTGAAGTGCGTGGTAGGGGAGCTCCTCTAAAAGGCTAAGATACTTTTGATTGATTCAGTGATTGGCAGATACTTCAAGCAGCAAGTTACCCTTCTTCAGACTGGATGGAGGGAATAATGTGACCCAGACTGCTGCTTTGAACATCCATCCAAATTTTCAGAATAAATTCTCTTTCTGATCAATATGTGGTACCTGTATAAGCTACTAAAATACAAAATCGATCCTACGTATTTGAACTTCAGTCTCTGTGCTTCAGTACATTCAATTTAAAATAAAATAATAGATACTTCATTAAAAACAGCTTTAGAGTTGAGTTTGAGTAGGTTACATTAGGAAACAAGGTGTGGGAGATACATTACTTTTAACACACGGTGCCCTTAGCGTGGGAGAAAAATCATATAAATATTGTAACTGTAACCTTGCCGTGGTAGTAGTTGTTAGTTTGACAACATAATGCTAACTTAGTGTCAGTTTGCTACCTTTGTTTTATGGTCTTCAGTAATTTGGTTGATCTTAATTTTATAGGCCTCTAAATGCTGTTGTGGTTTGTAAACTGTTTTGTCTTGTAAAATGTTGGTTTTATGTTTGAAATGCTTTTAGCACTTCCTGTTCTCTTGTCCTGAGGACTTGAAAAGATTTTTGGTTAGATGTCTGAAATCAGGATTGTGTCAGGACATTTTCATGTTTTGTTCTATGACAGAACAGATGTTGTAAAATAGACTACATGTTTTGTTTTGTTTTTTTAAAGCTTTTATACAATTTAGAAAAGGTGGTTGCTAAAAAGTGGCTAAATATAATAGGTAAAATATTACACACTCACCAGTCTGCCTTTCCAGCTTGTTTATACTCACGCCAACAAAAAGTATTACTAACATCCAAATATAAAAGGCTGCTGTAAAGGAAGTAAGAGCTGAATTGGATTCTTGCTGGTGGTGCTGTTGAAGTCATGCGACAATGCTATAATTCATTGAAAGCTTAACATTTTCCTTTTATTCCTCACAAAAACTATAAAAGTGGTGTTCAACAAAACATGGAAGTACCATAAACTTTAGTTTGTTGTTTGTTTTCTGCAGTAATCCAAAAGCCAAGGGAATAATCCCATTGGTTAGCTAGAGTGATGCTAATGTCCACATTGGCCTGTAAAAATGCACCATCCCTGCAGCACTGTATTATTTATAGAATTTTGCAATCTAGCAAAAATGCTCAATTCCTCTAAAGAAGAGCATGTATGGAGTATTTGTGTAGTACAAATTTTAGCCACAAGATGCTGAAGTGCATCAGCACCAAACAGGACTAAAAACATTCACGTTTTCCTCCAGGTGATATTTAATTTCCTCAAGAAAAAAAAAAAAAAAAAGGGAACTTTGTTTTTCTCACTTCCCTCTCAGGGCTTCAACAAGAAGAATAAAGTTTCCAATAATAAATGAATCATGAATGAGTAATTACTTATGCTGAAACAAGGCAGGTTGTTTCACAGACTTCCTCCTATAATTAGCACCCGTTCAGATCATAGGAAAATAAGGAATTATTACATGACAGACCTATAAACTAAATCAGTGTTTCTTTCTTTCTGTTTGGGAGGAATTTGGCTTCCTAAGCGTCATAGGTCATGGCTGGTCACTGTTAGATTTTGTTTTCTAAGCATTACCAAACCTCACTGTGACAGAGGCAGTTTTTGTTAAAGGAGCTTTTAGTATTTTCACTCAGTGATAATGACATTTCAGAAACTCCTCAATCGAACTGGACATGCAAAGTTGCTCATATACATTAGATGGAATTAGCAAAAAGCAACTAAAGGGACCAAAGCTTATCTTGTAGGGGGAAAAAATCATTAGTTGCAGGGCTACCCCACTTTCTATTACTTTTAGTCAAAGTGTCTGCAGAGGAAAAAGGCTCCTTCATAAACCTGTGGAATAAAGTCTAAACGTCATCTGTAGAGCTCATGCTGTAGTGTGTGGTCCCCTTTTAGCTCCAGTTTAAAAATGACTGTCCAGGTCTAAGTTGGACTGCAGAGACACAGAGTGAGCAAGGGGACCTGAGGCACGTGGCTGCACTCTACATTGTATAAATCCACACCACTTTTATAGGTTCCATTGGGGTACAGATCTAAATCTGGGTTAACAAGCACAGCTTACCACTAAAAGCCCAGGGCACCAGAAAAGAGAAAAAAAAGTTTTCTTTCTGAAATTCATTTCCCATAAATCATCTCGACTCAGTCTTTGAAGTGGCTTTCGTAGACTTTGGACAGGAAGTGTTGGGCTTAGAGCTTTTTTCCAACCTGAGGAGAGGAGAGACGAGAAATCAGGAGAGGAGGAACTCATAACTCTATTGTGATGCTGAGTGCAAGTGATAATCCACACATAAATAGAAACTCTGAACAAAAAGGAAACATCCAGCAGAAGAATATGTGCTGAGCCTTATTTGGACTCTTATTGTTTGCTGCTTGTCATCTTCTCTGGATTGAGGAGAGGAGGAGAGGAAGAGAGGAGGAGAGGGGAGGAGTGCTGTTGGGCAGGCACGCCGCCAAATGCAAATATTGTGGAATAAATGGTGCTAAAGCTCAACTGTGCCACTTCGCACCTAAGCCTGTGTTGAATTAACACTGTTATCATAAACAAAACATTATGTTAGCGTGGAAGTGGGCTGAGCGTCGGCAGATGGTTAAGAGCATTAGGGAGATACCTGCCAGCGGGCGCTTTTTCACCCCGTTTGGGCTATTAGAATTCACAGGCGAGTCATGGCTGCAAAAGCACCCGTGGCATATGGCCCAGTAAATATTGACTGATATTTTAATTGCCCCTTTCATAATCTAATAATTAATCACAAACATTACAGTTTCACCTTTCTCCTGCACCAGTGCAAAGGTGCAGAGGCTCAGGATGAAGCGCTGTCACGTACGATGGTGTATTAACATTATATGTATTATTTTATCATAATTAAAGGTTAATTTGTAAGCAGGCTGTTGTTGGGTAGGTAAAGTGAGCTTATATTTTGGATGTAAAATACAAAGTATCCAAAGTGCAGTTTCACTCTGGTGTTAAAGGTGCACTCATCAAATTTTACACTTATTGGTTAGTTAATTTGCCACAAGGAGCACCACTCAGCCAGTTCTATAATTGCTATTTTGGCACTGAAAGGGATCTTTATCAAGTTTAAATAAATAAATAACCCTGTCAGATTTCTCAGCTTCAGCTCAACAAATATAACTAAGAGCCTGTGTTACAAAGTGTGGGCAGTTGTTTGAGAGAGATATTGGCATTAAAGTGCAGGCAAAATAAATGCTACTATTGGTTACCAGAGAATAAAAGTCAGAACGTCTTGGCCTCTGTTGCATCAATTTCTTTTTTTTTAAACTATCTTTCAACCAAACATTAAAAATCTGGCATTCCCCTTTAAAGGTCATCAGTTTCATGCTAATCCACTGATCAACAGTAATATGCCAACAAACATAGCAGCCAAGAAGAAGATGTCTGCAAAGCAAACATAGATGTAAACAGTGCCAGAGCTTTTCAAACATTTCAAAAATAGGTGCATCACATGAGGAGGTAAACAACACATTTGCTTGAAATCAAGAGCACACAGAGTGTGTCTTGGTGACAAAGACTGATCATCACAGGGCACCTTTAACTTATTAACACTGCGTCATACAGTATGTTATAATCTGATGACAGTCTGCATGTTTGATGTAAATCTTAGGTCAGTAACCTCTGAGTTTCTTTGGACTCTGATCTTAACTTTGAGAGGATTGTTAGTAAAGCAGCCTGTAATCACTTGAAAAACATATTAATTCAAATTGGTTCAGAGAAAACTGTTTATACATTTATCTCAGAACCCATTCCTCAGAATACACATCACATCAGTACTAAAATCATTTAATTGGCTTCCATTACAACACAAAATCAACTTTAAATAAATACTTGGTCACTCTTCACAATCCAGTCAGAGTTCTCAGGTCATCAGGTGGTGGTTTTCCAACTGTACCTTGAATAAGATCCAAATCTCCTGAGGGTGGTTTTAGTGGCTGGTTTTAGTGAGCTCTGTCACAACTGTGTCCACATTCAAAAGGAAATTGAAGACCTTTCTATTTCTCTGGCATAAGATAAGTTAGTGTATGTGTGTGGCTGTGGTGTCCACGTGCTTATTCATGCAAGTACACTTAGTTTACATATAACTTAATGTCCTGTATGAAAGAAATTGAATTGCTTTTGTAAGTACAGATAAGTAAAAAAAGGACAACACCCCCCTTTAAGTAATGTTGTACAATAAAAAAGTAACATAGCATACAACAATAATATTTGTTTCCTCTGTAGCCTTTACAAGACAAGAGGTTATAATAAGCACCTTTACATCTTCAGGACACATTGGAAGCAACAGTGAGCAAAAAAGACATGACAGAGAGAAAAGTTAACATCAGTGTTGCAGCCCAGGATGACAAAGGACTGAAGTTAGATGCTTAACAATGTTTCTTCTAGACTGTTATGCAAGTAGCTGTTAATGCTACCGTTAGATATAGCAAAACCAAAATTTACAAGTAGCTCCTTAAAAGAGTTGGAGGAATGTCTTGTGTTTTCTCTAGTCTACCAATTTTATTAAATGTGCTTGTAAGCCCTGAAATTCACTGCAGGAGTGTTTTACAGTGACATAAAATTTTAGAGGGGGATTATTGAAATTATTTGAAACAAGTAATAACATTTCCCAATCTCACAAGAAAGTGATGGTGGGAATTGCCAAGAAAAAAAAAAAAGCCCCAGTAGATGCAGATGTTTTAAATACACTTCTCACTGCACATTATAATATAAAAATAATAAAAAACATTTAGCCAATCTGAAGAGAAAGCAAAGCTAGAATACAAAAAATAACTTTTAGTCAAATGCAAACATGTGCTTGTTTTTATGACTGACCTCTGCTCTCTATTATGTTCTTATTGTGCTTTCATTACATCTCTGTCTATATGCTGTTTGTGTATTAACAGATTGTTCTGTACAGATGTGTGTGTCATGGTGTTTTGCATTCATGTCTTTGCATCCTGTAAAAGGATTGTATCAAAAGAAAAGCTGGTTGAAGCTCAGCACAGAAACTGGGCTCTGAGTCAAAAACGGGTTCAGAGATACTACACACACCTTGCAGTGTGTGCACAGCAGCGTACTGTACGTCCTACTGTCTTCCTGGAGACACAGAGTGGAGGGATGGAGTGGATTAGAGGAGGGGTGGGGGGCTGGTAGTTGGAGCTTGTTGCATTGAGTGGGTGTGGAGGAGTGGGTGGGGGCAGATATGCACCGTGTCGCACATCAAACTCCTTGCAGGCCAGAGGAGTTCAGAGGAGGCATGTGTAACAGAATAATCCAGCACAGGCTCCGCATCCAACAACTTAGCATGCAAGAGAGGGCGAGGAGATGAAAAACAGCGAGAACCACGCAGCTCCTTGCCAACCTTTCTGGAAAAGGCAGCAGCTTCTTTTCTCTCTCTCTCTTGTTGCTGTTTCAGGGCAGGCTGTCAGTGAGGCTGTTAAAATATTGAGCAACACTCGAGCAACAGTTGGATGGACAGAAACCTGCTGTGTATATTGTTCTACTGTGATTGCATGAAATTCCCCTCTAATTGCTCTTGTTCCTCAACACAGGCCAAAGGCTGATATTGAGAACATCTGAGAGCTTTCAGTACAAGTGTGTGTGTGTGTGTGTGTAGAGTTGGAGGACGGCCTGGAAAATGAGGCCGTGAGGTTTAACAGGTTGGATGGATGATTGTAGCTTTCACCTGTGTGTGTTTGTGTGCACAACTTCACACAGGTAATTGAGCTTTTTAACAGAATCTGTAAAGCTGCCATATGTGGTGCAAACAGACTAAATGGAGGCTGTTACTGCATATCAACACCAAAAGGACAGAAGCGGTAATAAGCGTGTAACATCTACACACAGTGACATTTTCATTACATTGACCAGTATTAATGTGAGGTTCCAGACCCATGTGCTCTCATAGTCACTGGGAATTTACACGTGTTTTTTGGTGCCCATGGATCTTTGGCTTTGTTAGGTGACCTGCCTCAACCAGTGTTTCCTGAACCTTCTCTGTCCTCCTCCTCCTCCTGTGGAAGCCATGACACCCAAAGAGAGTAACCCAAAGATTAAGATAGATGTCGTCATATATTCCTTTTCTTCTTCAGCTTATCCTGTATTTTCCTTTCTAAGTAAATCCTGCTAACAATAGCCTTGCTGGCATCAGGGCAGTATTGTTTCTTCCTCATTTCTAAACAGGCATTTTTTTTTCACAGAAAACATTTCAACAAGTTACAGTTGGGAAATCAGACGTAATTAATAAAATGAATGACGACTGAATTCTGATTAGCTGCCTTAGTTTACAGGTCCAGGTCTAGCACATGTGGGTTCACCGTCACACTATCATGGCTTACAGGTAGAATAGAAAAGAGGCATCCATAATGTTATTAGTAACACCTGCTTTTTCCACCATGACAAAGTCAAACTGTCTGCTCATAAATCTGATTAATTCGACTTTAATTCTGTTTCTGTCCTGATCAAGTGCATGTTGAATGCAAAATGTCCTGGTCAAGAATTCATCCTGGTAATTTTTGCATCCTTCAGGCAACTGACATCAACACAAATCCTAAAAATGTCCATGTGTAGCCCCTCTATTTACTGGCTTTGACCAAAGACTGATTTTCGTTTGTCTCATCTAAATAAGAGATCAATACATCGCTGAGGACCGGGATAGCTAAAGATATAAAACCAGTGCTTTGTAAGAAAAAAACAAAGCAAACACAAAGTAGAAAGTTTGAAAGGGTACCAGCAGTTTCCCTCTCTAAGCTTTCACATTTGTATTTCTACCTCAAGGCCCCACTGAACTACTTTATCTCAAGTTTTCTTCAGTTGATAATTCGACGATGACCTCAGAAGAAGAAAGTGGTTTTTGTGTAAATTTGTGTTTAATTTGCCCGTTGCAGAAATAAGTGCTTTACTGCCCTCTACTGGGGCATTAAAGTATTCATTTTCCAGACACTGACAGCATACGAAGAAACAGTAACTGTATTTTAGATAAAAAACAGGCAACAAGTTTTCAGTCTTTCCAACTTTCCAACATTTATTTCTCTAATATTTCTTCATATCACAAAAGTCTTCAAAATGCAGACTATGATCTGTATATAAACTGTACACAAAGCAAGGCACTATACACTGTGGGATTTAAAAATCAAATGCATGTCATCCTCACTCCATCGGTAGCCTGTATCGTTTCTTCTATCTGAAATATTAATGACACTAAACGCATTCAAAAAAAAAAAAAACTGCATCATTTGATTTAAAAATGGCAAAATGGTGAATTGTACAGCAAGACAATTTATTACACAAACCTCAACATTCATTGTACACTTTAATTTTATTTATTTTTAAGTCAGTGAATTACGCTTTAAAAAAAAATCCTATGTAGATTTGATATAAATATAAATTATTTGTACTGCATAAACATACATACAAGAGTAACAGAGTCTAAGGTGGAGTGTGTTGAACAGGTTGACAGGCCTGCTCACACCCTAACAGATGGCTGCATTGTCGGGCACTGGCTGTCTTGTGTATTGTACATATGTACATACATTAACAGTGTGTACATTTAAACAAGCACTATTAACACATCAGTCATATGTGCATCTGCCTACATTTGTCTCCTACTGACAAAAGACCAACACAAAAAGCAGATGAAGAAATCTGCAGCACAAGAAGCTTCTCTCGCCCGCTGATCCTATCTTCCATGACTTTGTAACTCCTCTTATCCATCTTCTCATGCCTCCATTGACTCGGGAGAGGCTACCCCTGAGCCTCTGTTGTGTCCAGGCGTAAACAAAAGCGGAGACACAACAACATCTCGGTGGCTTTAGTCCAAGTTCTGTGTTTCAGCTGCTTAAAAAAGTCCTTTGACTTTCTTCAAGTTCACCTGTTTCCAGACGGGCAAACTCCCATACTCCTCTCTGCTCATCTCCAGGGCTTTCTGTGGGACCAGTCATGCAAACAATTTAGCATGAAGCAGGCAACATTGTACCAGCATCCCATGGTAAGTTTACCATGGGATAAGTGTTTTACAAATCCTGAAGCCAGTATCGGGAGGAATGAGTAACCTCTGAGAACACACTCATGCATCGGTGAGATTGAAAACCACAAACTCCATTCTCCTACTCCATTAAAATATGGTCTGTTTCAAGTTTGATCAAGACCTCATATTTCCTGGCTTCAGTGCGGTGTCTGCACTGACTCCTAGACTGTGAGTGAAAAGCATGCTCTGCAAATGAGAACTTATAAACATTACAAGAGTAGTGAAGTATAGTTGGGAGGAAAATGGATTATGAGAGATAAATAAAGAGTTAGGATGCTGTGCAATGAGTCCTGGTCATCCATGCTTATCTCAGATGACTCACCTTCCCATAAGCCCCTACACCCTGGAGGGTGGAATGAATAAAATAGATAAGTTTACAAAGAGACAAGAGGATGGAGAACAGATGACAGAACGTAATAAGGGATAAATGCTAGGGGTGTAATGATATGTTTTCACAACGATATGTATCATTTTCCTTGGTAATGATGCGATTCAAGAACCATATCTGGCTAATCTAGAACGATACGATACGATTCAATGACTTGAAATCAGTAAAAACCTCAAATATGACTTTAAAATCTCTCGCTCTGCTTTTGTTTTGTCTCTTTGGCGCTGCTGGTGCATGACAATGACGTCACACAATGTGCAAATTTTTAGTATTGATTCAATCAATTATTTACCTTGCAAATCGATTTTATATCAATATACTTCCCCTGTGAAGGACAACCTGCCGAGCACCTATCGATGTAGATGGATCGTAGGAATATAAATCATTACATCAACATAGTTGATGAATCGTTACACCCCTGCACAAGATTGCAGTTAGAAAAGCAACAGAGATGGATGAACGAAGAACAGGCTGAATGATCACATGGACAAGATATTTCATTACTGAAAACACATTAATGAGCCACACTGTTGCCCTGTGTGACATGGTCCTCGATTACTCATCAGCACACACATTGTAGTTCACTTTGACTGTCTGACATACATACAAACTATTCAATTGAATTTTGAAAATGAAAATGATTTTAATCATGATCCCTTTATAGTATTTCCATCTCCAGTAAGACAGAGCTGGGAGACGCAGACGGGTTGGGCAAAGTCAGAAGGTATTGATTGATGAACTAGCACATTAATCCTTTTTGTCTTTTCGTGAAATTTGGTTGGAAGTCTGCTGCATCTTAGTTAAAATTTGTATGCCATTGTAATGGATCTTTTGTAGATGTTAGACATATAGTGATGTTGGTGATGATGATATTTATATTTATATTGATTTACTGGTAATGTGTAACTTGAACCTCCTCCTCACTAAATCAAATAAACTAAAAATAAAAATAAACTTAAAATGTTTTCTTTTTTACTCACTTATTGACAGTATCATATCATATCTCAGAAGTGTATGCACCTTTAAAGTGAGATAAGTAACAGTGTCCAGATTCCTACCTCAAAGTCTTCATCAGATAGGTAGACCTCCAGGCGAAGAGGGTCGACTCCCTCGGGCAGTGGCCGGGCCAGAAGGTCTGCCAGGGGGTACGTGGTTTTACAAAGCCTGGCCAACACGTCCTCCACCAGGATAATCTGGTTACACACCTCTGCCTCCTGAGAGCACACACACAAAATACTGTATATATCATTTCAATGCAAAAAGAACCCAGAGAGTTGGCTATTAGATAATAAACTTACTTAAACTAAACTTATTTAGGAAAATCAATAAGGGATAATGGCTTAGACATGGAATGAGCTGGTTCTTTTTGTTCAGTAAGTGCACCTATTTCAGTACAGGAGAGTGCACCGATGACTACACTGAGCAGTACTGTTTCATATCAGATTATGTAGGAGTAATCAGATAAAATGATCTGATCCACACACCCGCTCAGTGATCTCAGCGATGTCCTCTCTGTGCTCCCAGCTGGGGAACATGTTGGTGAAGGTGAGCGGCTCCAGACCAGCGTGGATGAGATAGGACTTAGGAGGCTTCTTCTCATTTTTCTCTGGAGAAATAAATCAGGAATAGGTCACTGGCTTTGAAACAGCACATCAAGATTTCCTTTTTTCTTCAAATTAGGTTACAAGCAGTCACTGGCGTTTGGTTTTTGCACTATATAAGTGTGGTTAGCACTGTGCTTTGTGGATTCTCTTCAATGCTCTCAATAAAGGTTGTGATTTGTACACGTTTAGAAATAATAAAAACAGACTAGGATACCTATGCAGTACTGCAGCACAGTCTCCATGGCACACTTCCTGTCAGAGTCCCAGCGGATTCGGGCTGAGCCGGTGCTTTCAATGTCCTGAGGCCACCAGCCTTGCCACAGGTACACCTCATGGTGGTTGTCCACCAGGAACAGGGCTGAAACAGGACAGATGAAACATGATGGCTACCTTTCACCAAATCTTTCACTAAATTCATCCATCATTTATTTGTGAAGCTAATTTTTTCCAAACATGGTGGTGAGTGAGTTTTTCAAGTAGCTAGGTTAAAGTTGGAATCTGGTTTTAGGTCAAACCTAGTGTTGAAGCACTCTTATGATTAAAAACATAAACCATCCTTTGGTGCGAGCTATAATGTGATGATTTGTTGTTTCTGTCTTTTTTATGTTATTGTAACTTGAATATCTTTTGGTTTTGGGGTGTTGGTAATAAATAGTTGACAGATTAGCTGATGATGAAAATAACTGTTAGTCGTATCCCTGGTTTAAGTGAAGTTATTAGCGTAGTGCTGAAGGTTAATGGTAAATGCTTGGAAAAAGTTTTTGGATGACTGATTCTTGGAAACATTTTCGGGTGCAACCACTGAAAATATATTTTCACACTGGCAAACAAATTTACTTCTCATTTAATCAGGGAAAGTCCTTCCTTAAGTTCCCAAGCCAAGAATATTTTGTCTCAGCCTTTACCTGCCAAACCCAACTGAAGAACATTTACAAGAGCTTAAATGTGGCTTCAGAGCTAAAATGTTTTCCACTTTGATGAGTTATTATGTTCTGTTAAGTTACCTCATGTAGTGTCACTAAATATAGTATTTACAAATGAATACATTAGACATGTTTTGTCCTTAAATGGGTAAACTGGACAATTTATCAAAACATTAAAATACAATAAACTCATATTTCTTAAAGATTAAAGCAAATGAATGAAATGGATCAAAATGATACATTTGTATGTGTGTGTTTGTGTGTATGTACCAGGCTGGGAAGCTGCATAAAGGTCCTCCTGCAGGAAGGGCATGGAGTTGACCTGCTTGGGGTCTCTGGCTGGGTAGAGGAACTCCACAGCCGCAAACTCCCCTGAGCTGCTGCTCAGCTGGTAGAGACGAGGTGTGAAGTTGAACCTGCCTGGGTCTGGGGTCAAAGGTAAAAAAAAAAAACATGACACATAAACAAGGACAAGTGAACTGCATTATTCACACCCTGCACCATGTGGAAAAAGTAAGCGTTGGGTTTTATGCTCTTTTGTTCCCCACCTTGCAACATGCAGTCGTATGCTTTCCTGTCCCTCCTCCCAAGAGCTTCCCAGAATCCCGTGGGCTCTGTTCCCTCATCGCATTCCCGGATGGTCACCTTGCTGCTGCTGTGGAGGCCTGCTTCCAGTGGACAACTGCACAAAGAGAAAGACGTCACAGCAACTAGTTACAACAATAGTACAGCAAATCAAAGTTGGCAATAACTGTGAGTTCAACAAATTGATCAACAGACACTGGCTGCTTCCTCTCACTGTTCTTTGATCTTGTTGGCGGCGGTGTGTGCCACCTCCCGTGTGTGAATCTGAGACTTGCAGCCATGCCACAGGTAGATGAGGGCTTGGCTGACACTCAGCAGCACCATCGACACTCTGGAGCGCAGGCTGCTGCAGTGGCAGGCCACCTCCAGCAAGTGGCCCTCCAGCTCCACCTCTCCACGCACGCAGTACAGACGCCAGTCATCTGAGCAAGGACACGAGCAAAGTGAGGAAGTTAGGGTGATGGACAGTCTAGCTTATATGCAGAGATGCGTTTGGTAACCATTAAAACATTGTAACTAAAAATATAAACAACATAAGCTAGTTATTAGGAGCTGTGGAAAAGAGCTCCTGACAATTTGTGTTTATTCCTATAGATGGTTTCATACAGATCATCTATTAATTTATGATTGTTACAATTGTTCTCAATTGTATCAATCGTTTAAATTGTTCATGACTACATGACGTACATAACTGGTTAATTTACATTCACAACAATCATTGCCTGTGTAATGATTGCTGTGAATGTAAATCTAAGAAGCAGCTGTAAATTTCACGTATTGAGAAAAAGAGATTACAGAGATTGTGTATCCAAATGTAATTTAGATAACAGAGAACAATAAATACACTCTTGATTGCCATTATGGTGAGTTTGTGTTTTTTGAGCAGCGGCGTCCCAACTCACTCTGTGAATTTTCCTCCTCCTCTTCTCTCCTCCCTGAGTGGACCACCATCCCTCCTTTGAAGCATTGCAGAAAACATGGAGGCTCCTTTCCCTGCTGGACTTGAACCTGGAGATGAAATGGGAGGAGTCAGGCTATCTGCACACAGAGAAAACACATGGACACACAAAGAAAACAGGTTTTGTGTACTGCACCTGTGCTCCTCGCTCTTCGTCCAGCTCCACAGTCATAAGTGCCGATGTTCCTTTCTCACTCACAGTGGAGTTGCGGCCTTGCCAGAAGAAGTAGCAGCACTTCTCCTTCCCAGCTCCCATCGTCCTCAGCTGCTCTGGGTTCTGCCTTTTCCCAACTGATGGTAAGTTTTAGTTAGAAAGACACTAATGTAGCATGTGTCAAAATACAGCTGTGGTCACTGTGATCTGCAGCTGTGATTCCTGACTAATGGAAGATTTTTTGCATCTGTTGCTGTGTTAAATTACTGTAAACAATTCCTCCACATTTATATATTTGGAATAAAGTAAAATTCAACTACAAATCGTATAAATATTAGGGGATGCTTTTAATCATTGGCCCCACTGGCAGCTGTTGGGCCAAATCCAGCCCATCAATCAAGTCCGACCACCCTGTCATTCAATTGTTTAATTACAAGTAAATAAAATTTAAAACCTAAAGAAAAAAAATTGGATTTTGCCACAACATGTCCTTTAAACCACAGAGTGGGTCCAATAATGCAGCAGCCTTTCACGAGTCCCGGTCAGTAGTAGTGTTTGCTGTCAAAATGTTACAAACATTCAACTATAATTTGTGCAACAACAAACGGGCAAGGCGGTAGACGGACTATGAGGGTGTCTCCATGTGGTTATATTGAGTTAAAGCTGACTGGCGTGATGTATGCAGAGGTGCGTGTGGTTATATCATGGTGTTTTCTCCCACGCAATTTAATGAAGGTAAAAACATGGTCCATGGTCATGTGTAATGGTGTAATGGTGTAATGGCTACACACTTATGTCATGCTGTGTCTAAATGGATACTGCGCCATTGACTTCTGAGGCTTCTTGCAATTACTGCACCTCATTTTAAGATCAACACACACATGGGCACAAATGTATTTGCTATTTAAACAACGTGGCAGCTGGGCAGGAAAATGACAACTGCAGCTTGTGTTGAATTCTGTGTGAGATAAGGCCCTGAGCGCCTTTCTAACTGATCATGTAACAACATGTTACAGGGGAGAGGTGGATTATCAGATTGCCAGTGCTTTTTTATTATAATCACGCTTTTAAATGAGTCAGTTCTCAGCAAAAAAGACTTTACTGTACAACTGTATTATTTTGTGGAGATTGAGTCTATAAAATGATCATTACAGCTCTTCCTTCCATTGTTGGCCATAATAATGGTGATCATATGGCCTGTAGAGCCACTTCTAACTAGCAGGCTGAACTGTTTAAAGCACACATAAAGGGATTTGGCTGGAGGAGGAGGATTTGTGTCTAAATCAAAGATAAGCTTTGAAATTCATACATACTCAGAGTGAGTCAGAGGGATACAAGGAGCAGAGGAGCTGGACTAGATCTACAGTCACCCACACACAACCTGGGATCATGTTGTGCTGTGGTTTCTGCAAACTGGAAATTAGCTTATTAGTGGTGTCTTCTATCTAAGCATCGCATTGTTGCTTTGCGGCCTCGCAAATTCTATTGTATTGAGTCTGCACCTTCAGACATAATATTTTTTGTCTAAAAGTGTTTATTGTGTCAAATGAAAATGTTCTGAATGTCTTTTGTGCCATGTTCAGCCTGCTCATTATATTCTGCATGTGAGGACATCTCACTAATGCAGCAGGAAATCAACACTAACCTGCAGCGCTGACCATGTACTTCCACTTCACCACATAGGTGTCGCCTTCGTGGAACTGCCCAATACTCTGGCGCGGCAGGCGGCTGTAGTCAAACTCCAGGATGTGCCACACTTCCACCGCAAGAGTGCTGACTTCATAGCTCCGCCACTCCTCTGCCTCTACCAGGCCGTAGCCCCGGCCCACGTTAAAACCATCCAGCTTGGTGCTGACAGGCGCCTGATGTAGAGGCATCATCAGGGAGGCATCATACGCCCGTGGCTGCTCGGAGGCAGACTGCTCCTGGTGGTGGAGAGAAGAGTGGTGGCAGATAGGCACAGAACTGCATCTGATACTGTGTATAATCCTCTATGTCACATTAATGAGAGGATTAGGAGTTTGATGGGGTGAAGAACTTCCGGATACCTTTTGATCAGCGACCTGGTCGTTGGTGTTTTTTGTGGGACTGGGTGTTTTCCTGGAATCACTCCAGTCCAGGAACTTCTCTTTGAATAGAGTCGTTTCATTGTGTTGAGTCAGTCTGCCAAACACTGCCCAGTCAGGTCGGCCCTGGCCTTTTCTATAGGTGGAGAGGATGCAGTTTGTTAATGACACAGTCAATAAAAATGTTCAAATGCACTGATAAAACACACTGAACATCAACAGATAAATGTTTTTTGCTCAGAATTGATTTTGAAAAGGTGGAGAATGCCAGCACACTACCTATGAATGATCAACTGCATATATCAGAAATCAATAAAAGGTGGACCGTGGTCCACGTTAGGGCACAGACTTCATCCTATCTTGACCCAGTCATTTATGTCGAACAAATCTAATATTGGATATGACTAAATTTTGATGGGACTTTTCTATTTCACCAAGCATAGCTTTTCTAGCATTTTTTGACCATGCTTCTCAGCTGTAGTATGTATAGTGTTTCATTACTTGGGTATAAGTGGATTGCACTCCCCCGGGTCGAGTGGGTTGATGTCACAGTTTGTGTAGTCGAAGGTGCCGTTCCACAGGTGCTTGGCCAGCTGAAAGGCCACCTTCCTCTGCGCCAGCGTCACCTCCTTCCCGTGCCATATGTACATCTCACTGCCGAAGTCAAACACTAAAACCTGCACAGGAAACAGAGAGAGAGACAGGGGTATTTTATACAAGCCACCAGCAGCAGGATGTGTTACTGTCTGCTTCCATGTCTGTTGTTCTGTTTTGTTTTTATGACCACTTGAGGGAACCAAAGTTAAACATTTTAAAATGCTGATTTGAAATACTTTTTACAGAGCTGGGACTCATTTACTTTTTCATCTATCCAAAATGTTCAGACTTGTCACAGGGAAAAATTTAGGTTGTCTGACCTCCTTGGGGTTAAGCAAAGAACAACGAGGCATCTTGGCCCAAAAATCATCATCTGGCACCAGTTTATCATCCATCAGGCGGTAAATACAGTTTGTCTCCACAATGGCACCCTCATACAGCTCATCTTCGTCTGGGGTTCCTGCAGCTGCAAAGGAAAAGGACGAGGCCATCACTGCATTTCAGCACTTCAGGGACTGTGTGTTTTTCTCCAGCTTCAGCCCAGATATGAGTCACCTACACTGATAATTTGACTGTCCTCCCAGAATCTTCCAGAACTCCTTGGCAGCGTGGCTATATGTGTTGACGCACTCCTCAATGACCTGGACGTAGTTAGCCCGACAACCCAGATCTCTTTTGCTCTGGATGAAGTTGGCCAACTCTGAAGCCTGAAAGAATGAAAGAGAAAAACTTATTATAGATGAGTTCCTGAAAAACACAAGGGATTCTGTGCCTTTTAACAAAAAAGAGAGAGTTAACATAAGTTAATTTCTTAACACCTGGATATCGTGGGGGAAAAAAAATTCTCAAAAGACAAAGAAAAGTCTGTTTCAACTTTCCCTTTGGTCAAGCAAATTCATAATGAACCAATCTAAATGACGTGGGCCTCAGCTCAGTGCGTTCCTCTCTGTCAGATTGAGGTCAGTACTCTGTTCACTCAGTCAAAAGTCAGCAGCCAGTCTGGGATTTGAACAATAGCCTTGTTTTGTGCGAGTTTCCTTCAACAACCTCACAGACACACACTCCCCTTTACACACACTTCTATCTTGAATGTTTGCCAGTGTTGCTTCCTCCCACAACTGCATTTACATTCTGCACGTGAAGCCCACCTGCCTCACACAAAACATATGACATGACTTAATCTGGAAATTTTACTCACAATACCTTTTTTTCTAATGTTTTGTGTTTTTAAAGCCAGACTAACCTTGTTCCTCTCAATGACATTGGCAAACTCTCCTGTCCAGATGAAACAGTGGTGTGGCGCGATGAGCAGGAAGCAATCGCCGCTGTTCAGGGAGGATGCTCTGGGCTCCACTAGCCTGGTCTGGACATGCCTGCGGCCTGGTTTTACACATAAACAGACAGACGGGTGGCTCATCAGTGACAGCTTTGATTATCATGTCAGCATGCCTGGGTTACCTCACTAAGAGTGTCAGGGCCTGCTGTCACCACCCTGTACATGTATCTGCCATGTCATTTGAATTTAAATCTCAACAAATGCAGCCAAGATAGTATGCAAATACATATAAATAAGTCCAATTACAAATTCAGACTTGTCTAGGGGCTTTTGTGGTTCAGATTCAGGTGCAGGCTCATCAGAGACCAGCAAAAGCTTCACAGCTACACTGTCAGGTTCCAACAGTCCTGACCTATCAAAGCAGCTCCCCCCGTCTGGTGGATTTGTTTTCAATTACACACAGTGGGGTTTTGAGGAGAGGATCAGCCCAGGATAGTGTGAGGTGACCTGGGGAGAATGATTTAGAGCCACAGCTGTCACCAGCAGACTCATGGAGGAGGTGCAAAGACACCAAAATAGACCAACTCTCAGCTCCCGTTATAGATATCCTCTGGGAAGGACGGCATCCTCCAGAGCTTTGTGTCAAACACTCGCTATTTGTTTTTCCATCCACTTGAGCAACTGGGTGGAAATGCTACTAATGATACTGATTCACTGATACTGTTTCCCACAAAGATACATTTAAAAGATAACATGTTTTATATACCTTTCTGCCTTAAGTGTGTAATAAATAAGCTTCAGCTTGTTGAAGGTGGGTAATTTAAATTTATAAGGCCAACAGAGGATTTAATCTTGGTACAGCATGATGACCTCTGAGGTGCCTCCCTGATGTCTGGTTGGACTCCCAGTTGTGAGTGGTTCCTAAATGGTGGGTTGAGTTCAAAATCTTTGAGATTTAAACCAGGATTACACTATGTTTTAATTCTGATTTTTGTGATTTAGCACCACCTACTGAAAGCAAGAAGGTTGTGGGTTCAAATGCAGTGACATTGATGAATGCAGATAAAACTGACAGACCTGGGACATCAGGTTTATTTTACAGGTGAGTACAGTTGAAGAAGCCCGCCCACTTAACTGACCTTTGACCTGCAAGAGCATGAGCTTCTTGTAAGGCACAGCGCTGTTGTTGGACATCTGCTCGGAGATGTTGACACTGCGCAGGTTGACATTGCTGAAGTTTTCCTTGCTGGCAAGACCAGCCAGAGCCACCTCAGAGAAACCAGAGTTCTTATTCACTGCAGTGAACAGAATATAAAGACAGAGGAGAAGGGAGAGGGAGAGAGAGAGAGAGCGAGAGAGCGAGAGAGAGAGAGAGAGAGAGAGAGAGAGAGTGAGAGGTCACAACACAAAACATTACATCATAATATGTAGATAGATACATACAGAAACAGCAGACAGATGCATATGATCTTTCAGGTACGACAATGAAAGCAACAACAAATTCTCTGGAGACATTTAAGTGTTTTTATTGCTGTCAGCGGAGGTGAAGGAGGAAGTTGCATGACTTTGACTTTGTGGGTTCTCTGACATTACTCTCACCATGTGCAGCTCAAAAACAATGATGATTTTGAGGACAGCTCTGCACAATGACAGGAAACGGACTCCCTGTCCCAGATCTGGTGTTAGAAGTGGGTCAGTTAAAGTCCCAAAGTGGCTTGAGTGGGTTAACTCACAGGACAGAGAGACTAATTGTAGACTGCATAATATGAAGGATGCTAAATTTGTATCTGATTGACTATGATGCGTGTTTGGTTCCAAACACTGGGCGTTAATAGCTCAACATATCTATTACATTACGTAATTTTTGCAGGGTCACATCAAGAAAAGTTCACATATTTTCCGTGTTCAGCAACTTTCACAGCACAACACAAAAGGGAAAACAGGCTTACAGACAAACATTTGGTGCACTTTATTTGATTCCAATGGCACTGGCTAAGACTGCTTATTGCCAATGGAGAAGAATTTAATGTTAATTAGGAACAAATTCAAAAGATTGTGATGTAAATTAAATCACTTGTAAACATTCATTGTTCAATAGTGTAACACCAAGAATTGTTTTGTACAATAACTGTGCAAATTTAGACCCATTTTCAAGAAAATTGGGTCACATGTTGTTGTAAAAAGTGTCCCTGAGTATTTTCATCTCATGTTTTCTCCAGCTCCTCATCCCTCCTCACTCACTCTTCTCAGCCTTCATCCTCTTGCTCTCCAGCAGCCCCACATTCAGCCTCTGTTCTGTGTACTCATGTCTGATGTCCTGCCTGGCGGCAAGCATCTTCAGAGGGTTCCTGGACGACTGGACGTTACGCGCCGGGCGGACCGCCCGCTTGTGCTGCACCATCTCTGAGGTCAGCCTGGGAGAAGGGGAGGGTGAAGGGTCATGATTAACAGGGCAGAGCAGACTGATGGCTTGATCAGGGTTATTAATGCTTGGCAGGGTGAGCTTACTTTGGCACCTGGGGACCGAAGATGGCATCAAAGTCCTCATCTATCTCCACCCTGTTGGTGAAGGAGGGCAACTCCTCCATTTGACGGTAGAACTTGGAGAAAGTTTCATCTTCGAGCATCATCACCTCCTTCACCTTCTTCTCTGTCACTGTGATGGTAGCTTCTGGCAGTCCAGACACTGAGTAGGGACAAGACACTGCATCAGTATAATACATTATCCAGAATTCATTTAATAGCCTCATTCAATAGCCTCAGAAGTACAGACTGTTTGTCAAAGCTTGTGCAAATGTCACCACACTCATATAATGCTAATGAAAGTAAATAGATTAATTTATCCATGAATAAATGTCAAATTTACAGTGTGACTTTTCTTCATTGAGAAAACTTTACAAGTTGTCATCTTTCTGCTGCTACAGTGAATAGTTACCATCTGCATATTTGATTTGGCATAGATCTTAACACCAGGAGGTATAGAATTATAATCCTCTTCACTTTAATTAGATCAAAACTAATTGCTGACATTGTGTCTGTCGGTGTCACAGCTGGTCTGAGTCTATATCTGCACAGACTTTAGATCGTCAACAAAAAACCAAAGGATTCACAGCAAATGACATGTATGTGCTGGACATAACAAAGGCTGGTGTGTGCGTCCATTTCATGTCATATGGAGAATCTTTAGTGGAAGTGCAGAAGATGGCAAACAAGTGTATTACGTGGCCACATCATTGGCTTATCACAGTGAGAAAAAGCATATACAGAGTTTTAGAAGAAATTTATATTCCTAATCTTCTTTTTCACAACCACATCTTTTCACCAAAATTGTACTTCTGCAATACCTTCATGGACCATGAGTGGGCCCCAGGCCGTATGTTGGAAACTACTGATGTAAATGTAAAGGACATTCACATCTGTTACAGAAAGCACCACAATGACTGCATGACATTTGGTATCTGATACATGAAGGGGAGCTTTGTATACAATTTAATAATTTTGCTGTCATGCAACCTCACTGAGGGATTAAGCCTTAAATGAATGACCCTCATGAGGGACCCTGCCCTCCTCTTTTCATAACAAATCCCAATATTTTCTCATAAGTTCCATCACTACATGTTATTTGATCGCAATCCCTGCCTGTATAAAATTAACTGATGATAAAGAAAATACAAAAAGACAGTAATAACAGGGGAAGAAAATATAGAGATAGATTTGATATGAGAAGAATCACCTCCATAACTTTAAATTGGTTCTTTCACAGTGTTTCCTGGTTGACAGATTAATTTTCTCTGTACATAAGTGATGATAATGAAGATAATGTCACAGTGCTCTGCTCTTAAAGCATTAACAACACACCAAATCCTTGTGCTGCTGTAGCCTTTCCATTACTCTGACAGACATCTAATTCAGACCAGAGTGGAAATGTTCCTTCGTGATTCAGACATGAGACTGACATGTTAAAGCGCTGTCACATTCACATATAACATGGTGCATATCTGAGGGAGATTGAGTTAAAAGCTGCTTACTGTTATCACCACTCACCAAAAGTCTTGCAACATCAAGCAGGACTGAAATGTAACAGACTCAAACTAGGAAAATACTAAATGCCTGGAAAAATGCAACACTAATAGATTTTCTCATCTCAAATCAATCATAGTGAACTGGAGAATACTGGATTTAATGCATTACGTTTGGTCTTATACATCTGATGAGAATAAGATTTGATTCCCTGTGTGAATCCATGATTGTCTGCTTGATAATAATAATGTGGCAGTGTGACGGCCTGATTCCTCACTCTGTGAACATGTACTGAGCCGAGCTGAGGCCTGATGAGCTCGTGTACTGCAAACCGAGCAAGACTGACCTTTACTGTTGAGCTTGCCTAGGAATGACTCCAGCTTATCCAGCTTCGTGTCTGACTCCAGGTTCAGATCTGGTATGGCCTTGATCTCTGCACAATACACAGACACACACACAGACACACACTTGTTAGAGCCATAACTTGAGATATGGTTTTATTTCAGCTCAGATCTCATCTATGAACAAGCAATTTAAGATTCTGTTGTCACACTTGACATTGATGCTTTTGTTGTTTCAACAATGACTGAAGATGGTGAACAGTTGCACACAGTCACAATGAAGTTAATGTGAACACAGTCACAAGCATTTCTCAGTTAACAGCCGCTGAATATGACGACTTCAGACTCATGCATGTCCGTCTAAGTCAACACTGTACCATGGTTCAGTTTCTAGCAGGATTTGTGACCTAATAGAAATCTCACAGCAACAACAGCCACATTAGTGTTGATGATATTGGTGGTAATGATGAATTGTGCATACAGTGCAACACATATAAAAGTAGGTAAACACCTTCAATATCAGACATCTCCTCCATGTCTTTTGAAAGAGAAGCAGAGGAAATCAGTTAGATGTTGTCCAAATAAGAACTGAACCAGAATCAATTAAAAAAAGTGTCAATTTAGTACCAGTGGACAAATTGTCAACTCAACAGCTCAGAATGAGAAACAATATGTTAAACAGGAATTTCATTTCAAGATTTCAGTTAATTAGTTGTGAGTAGAGTTAGTTTTGGAAAAATGTCTGGTGAGAGCTGAGGACTAACAGTTGTCAGTTCACTCACTGGTCTTCAATTACCCAGCTACACTAAGTAAAAGGCTCTATGTGATAACAGGCAATCAGAGGATACAAGAGTGTAGGAGGAGGCAGAAAATAACATGTCAGTAGACATTAAGTAATGCGAAGTAGAATTAAAGAGGGAGACAGTAGGAGGGAACTGACCTTCTTGTGGTTTGGAGATGGCCGGGCTGCTGTTCTTAGGTTTGGATGGCACTGGAGATTGGAGGGCAGAGGGGGAAGCCAACCCTGATGAAGCAACACAGACAAGCATGAACCAAAGACCCAAACAGGACATTGTTACACTGATTATCATTTTCAAATGATGAAACATCCTAGGAGTTATTAACATCTTTTTATAGTTTTGTTTCATTGGTATGATTCAGGCCTTTTAACTTTAAATGTAATGTGGCACCAGTGAGTGTGTGCGTTAGTGATATTTTGGCCTCTAGTTGGCAGCGCAACAAGCTCTGAACACAACAAGTTATTATAACAAACATATTAGCAACCAGTTGTTTGGTCACACGTTCAGCAGACACAGAGCAGCATTAGCATCCATTTGTAGTCCTCTTTCTGACCTGGTTAACATCAATCCACCATTTACTGCTCGATTTTGGTTCATATCAACTTCTGAGGAAAAATATCTGCTGCTTTATTTGCTACATGCTTCACTATGTCCACCAGCCACTAGCTATCTTATAGCTGTAAAAACAACTCTAAAAGTACTGCAGATGAGTTGTCTAAAATTCCTTTAAAAAGTGCATTCCTCCTTCCATATCTCTATTTGTCATAACCACCACCACCCCCCTGGCCAAGCCCAGAACTAATAGGGAACAACACCAACCATTCTGCTCAGACAGAAACTGATTTCCACAGCTACTCTGCCTTGTGTATCTGGGCCTGATGTGGGGGTATTCATTTTCCCCCAAGCTGCTAATTCAGAGGGGGGCTTTGAAGGATTCATGAGATTGAACTATGGGCTTAACTATCTATGGTGTCTGATATACAGTCTGAATACATTTCAGTGTCTGTGCACAAGAGAGGGAGGAAGAGGATTGTATAGAAAAGCACTGGTGTTCAGTTTGCCCTCTGACCTTTCTTCACCATGCGTGCTGCCACAGTGAACTGGGTGGAGTCGTTGGCAGCTCCATGGCCTTTGGTCTTCCAGGCCTCCTCTTGGGCCACTATCAGCTGCTTCCTCTCCTGGATGGACATGTGAGCCTCGATCCTCTGGCACTCCATGTCCGCCTCAGCTATTCTCTAAGAAAGGAGAGAAGAGAAGATGCTGAGTACTTTTGACAGAAAGATGAGGGAATACCTCATCCACCTTAGGAAACACTGTAAAATAGCCTCAGTTTGTGATGTTTGATGTGTTCCAGTAACCACTTCAGACTTTTGAGCCAAAATATGAAAATTGATATTTTTAGAAATCTGCATTTATACAAGTTGTCAAGTTCCATTTTATTTGGACTCAAACAAAAATGGAACCAGGACAGCATCTTACAACGTGTTTAACACTGACAGTGTTAAAATTTGGGATTTTCCTTTAACAGCAGGCCACATTCACAAAGAGACAAAGTAGCCAAGCAAAACAAGGATCAAAGGGATGTGACTAAAAAACATGAAGCACATTAATCCGACTCACAAGAGTCACAACAAGCCTTTTACCAACACCTGGAGACAAATGATTCTGCTGGATTCTGAACAAAATGTTAGTTAAGACAGACAGACAGTTCCTTAAATAATGAACTACCCTGGGGCTAATTTGGTGTTAATTTGGGGCAGGTGGGGGTGGAACTGGGGGTAACTGGGAGCGCTGCATATAGGATTGACAAGGGCTGGGTGAGTCACCTTCCGTCTCCAGGGGTGTCTCTCATCCACCTGCATGGGTCTGGGAGATCTGGTGGCCTTCACAACCAGAGGAGGGGATGAGGAAGGTAAGAGAGGATGAGGATCATGAGAAAAGGATGAAGAAAATAAGACAGCAGCTGTGTCTATGGCAGAGAAAGTCCACAAGCCAGAAGCTGCAGCGTTGCCATGCAGCCATCATAGTCAAAGTGACAAAGCTTTGGGAGAGGGTTGAATAATTAGTGCTATGAAACAATGAGCACTACTAATCTTAATGTCCTCTTGCTTTTCTAGCGCTTCTGCAACTAAAGGAGTAGAAAGCATTGAAGGTAGTGACATAGATATTTGTGGTGATACTGAAATTTTACAGACTCTCTTTCTTAAGAACTGATTAAAGTCTAATAATGACGTTGTCGCTGAAACAATAGGGTATGTGATTTGTGTATGGAGCATAGTGAAATAGGAGATGTGGGGGAGGGAGCAAGCGAGGGGGCAAGCGAGGCAGGCAGAAAGCTCTGGTGCAACTTTGTACCTGACTGGCTGACTCATCAGGAGAAGAGGTATGGAGAGAAGGCTCAGGAGCAGCAGAGAAGGTAGTAGCAAAGACTGGCTCCTATACAGGCCACAGACAGAGAAAACACACACATAACATCAAGAGTAGAGCAGCTGTAGAGTCGTAGCCAGGATTTCAGCCCCAGTCCCTCGTAAGCAAGACACGCCACTGATTTTAAACATGAAGGCCAGTTGAAGAGTAATGATCAGTGTGGAACAAAAATGAGATGATTTGTCAAGTCTGAAGCTATAACCCTTAATGGTGTCATTATGCTTATCTCAGCGTGTGACTGCGTGGGTCTGCATTTCAAACTGAAGGTGTGGAGTTTAAATGATGTGCATGGTCACTGTTTTATTGAAAGGGTAGTATCCATTGTTTTTGGGAGTGCAAGTCAAGATAACAGACTGTCCCTGTTATTTATGTAACCATTATTTTTTATCCATTTCACAAACTTTTTTGAAGTGCATCATAAAGGAAGAGTTACGTCAAAAATAAAAATCAAATTCAATTTTATTTATTTATTTTTTAATTTTCACTTTTATTTCACTGTTCGATTACATTTAAACTGAACCTTATTGTCATGACATCAAAGTTATGGTCCATATGTTGTTTTGAAGCCTATACCCTATAGTTTGGTTAAAGAATACCACATTTTTGGTCACTTGAGGGGAGCAAAACAAACTGTAAATACACATGCATATTATCAATGAAAAGTTTTTCAGGCAACAATTGGCCTAGTTTTACATCCAGCAGACATGGGGCAATATTATTGTTCATTTTGAGTTTCTGGCCACCTGATGAACGTAAGCCTCATATTCACTCTGCTTTTGGCTCCGTATTGGTCTCCACCAACTCCTGGGAATTGGCTGTTTATAATGCTAAATGCTCCACCTTGTTCAATTTGTATTATTACAATGCAAACTCATCTTCCTGTTATTAAAACACTGCATTCACAAAAATATTACCAGGGCATGAACTCAATGACATTTTAGAACAGGTGATTTTAGTCCATGAGTAGAAGTGGGGTGAATTAGAGAAAACACACTATATGCACAACACCATCACTGTGAATGTAAATATAGGAGTACCACCACCAATAACACCACAGGTATACAGGCACACACACATGCACACAATCAGCAATGGTGCATTTATCAAGAGAGTGTGTTAGCACTCAGGAAATTCAGTTAAGGATACACGTTTTATACCACTGCCCCAATTTAAATGCACCACAGTGTGTGTGTGAGAGTATGGCCTTTTACACTGGTCTTACCCACAGCTGGTCCGACACAGCAAACTCATCGATCATCATCAGTGTTTCATCGTCCTACAGACAAGTAATGGCAAGAGAGAAGGGACATGCTTTCTGAAGGTTGTGTTGTCCCGAAATTAATAAATCACCTGACCCACACCCTAAAAGTCCATTTCTGAGACCAACATTACTTAAATGCTCCTTTCATTTTCAGGACTTTAAACAGTATTTCATCGAAAACTGTGGTTGAAACAATGAAAGGCTTTGTTTGCTCTGCTGTTGGTGTGTGTTTGACTGTGCTCTTCTTTGATCAACAACAGGAACCTGGCTGAATTATTTCCACTGACTCTGATGAATAGGAGGATAACAAGATGAACATCAGCTGTCCTAAACACTTGACCTCCATTAGTGATCTCATGAACTTGATCAAAAAGTATTTATTTTTCCTGATTTCATTAAAATATCATGTGGGGGAAAAAAAATCCAACTCCACCTCAGTTTACTTTCAACAATATTCAAAAAGGCATCAGACCAATCAAAGCCAAGCTCTTCTTGAACTTCAATGTAATGAAAACCTGACATCACAATATGTACAGGCAGAGCTGAGCTGTGGAGCAGAGCTGAACAAACCCTGATAAGCAGCTGGAAACAACAACAGCAGTGGTAGGTGGCTGTTGTGAATATGTCTAAACAGAGAGGTACATGTACCGTCCCACACCGCCCCGCCCTTCAAAAACACACCAGGATGTCACGACAGAAACCCATGCAACATGCAGAGGAAGGAATGACATTTATTTAGGTTTTTGGAAGGTAAAGAACATGCAAACAGAGATGCAATCAAGGACAAAGGCAAACAGAAGAATGAAAGGTTACATGTAACATGCAGTTCACTGGAAATAATAAAGCCAGACATGACAAAATAAAGAGGCTGCATTACCCTGGACAGTTAGTCAAACTGTAGCTGTTTCAGAATCAGGCTTTTAAATCCATCTTAATTGACTTATTTTTATCTTGATCATCTCTAATAAAAACAACTATACCATGCTTGGTATAGTTGTTTCTGATACATCAGAAATTTAAGAATGTAGACAACAAAACGTATGAAAGTCAAAAGCTGCCGCGATTAGAATAAAAATAATTTTTAATAAAATGTAAATATAATTTTCTGTTTTAGTTTGCAGGCTGATTTTCACTGATCAATGCAGGTTTGGAGTGGAAAATTGACAAGAAATCTTTCATACTGGCTGTTTTCACAAAAGAGCCCAGAGAAAATCATTCCATTATGAAAAATTTCATTTTCATTAAAAAAAGAAAATCAGGACAGAATTTAAATATACAGTTTGCAATTTCATTGCCATGTTTAGGCGGCACATTAAAAGCTGATTTGAAAATGGAAAATCAAAGTTATGTTCAACTGATTGAATTTCTTTATCTCTACAGCAGCGGCATTCCCATTTTATTTCAGTTGTGATTGTAATCTATACACTTTTTTATGTTGTCGTGTACACAAATGGAAAATGAAATCAATTTAAGTGACTCATTTAATGAAATATTGACAGCCATGCATTTCTATATATAGATATCAAAAAAACAGCATGAACCATGTAAAAATGTGTAAATGATCCACATTCTAAAGTACATATACTATTGTCATGACTGGAATAAATGCAGATGAACTCTTGATACAGTTCAAGCACAAAAAAAATGCAATGGCTTGCGAGACAGAAGAGAAATAAGAGAAAGAAATCAAGACACAAACATGGACAATACACAACCTCTCTGTTTAGAGATATCCTAAACTGTTACCACACGAACTCTGCAGGTTTATTCTGCAGAACAGGTTATTTAAAGGTTGTGAGTTCTCTGACATCTCTTTGACTTTACATCAGCTAAAGAAGAAAACAGAAAGAATTCTGTATAACGTAGAGCCTGACTTCAGAGGCTGATACAGGAAATAATGTGACATGTCATAATGTGTAGCTCAAATCCAATTACTGAAACCTAGGTGACATGCTGCTGTCACTTTATTAGAGCTGCATTCATGTCTCATGGGCATCAAGCGATGGGGTGAGTTAAAAGCTGATTCCTGGTGTTTATGTGTTGGAATTTGTTTGAAAATAAGTTGGATTTCTTCTAAAAGTGCCACACCCTATTATTCTTTTGATGTGACATGAATGCAGCAGACAGTGATGAAAAAGATGATGCAACAGACAACAGACATAACAGTCACAGGCTGATGACTGCCTGTATCAGGCCTGTCTGTTGTGATCAGTCGGGAGTGAGTGTGCAGGTCAGGTGGTTACCTTCTTCTTGAAGTTCTGCTCCACCTCCCAGAGCTGAGCATGCTGCTCGCCCACAGCAACCTTCACCACATCCTGCTTCTTATTGATCCTGTTCCTCCAGTCCTCCTCGCCACTCTTCTTCAACAAGGCAACTCTGGGGTAGAGAGTGTGGAAACGTTAATACAAAGTTCATATTACAGGGTTTGAAGGAGAAAGCTACTTAAATATTCAGTATGCTGAAGCTAAATGGTATGAGATGTAGTGTTTTAATATCACCTCATTTAAAAACCTGATTCACATGATTCAGAACCAGAAAATAAGGCCTCAAGTTGAAAATTATAAACCCCCCAAAAAAATACCAAACTGCATTTTAAACAGTATAACACCACAACACACCACTGACATAAACAAATTGTGTTGTTACAGCATAAATCAAGTTCTGGGCGAGCTATGAGCGAGCCATTTAATAAAACAAATAGATGAAAATACCTATAAAAAATCCTTCTGCCAAAAAAAAAAAAAAAAGCCAGTAAAAACACAAGGATGTTCCCATGTGCCTTTTGTAGCCTTTCCACAGGACAGTTTGCAGACACGATAACAGCAGAGGCAGCCAGTGTGTCATTTCGCACACAGACAGTTACAAATATTATACAGTTCTGCACCATGGATAAATAGACTCGTGACAGCTACAGTACAGTCAGAAATAAACACCCCTTAGTGATGTTGTAACTGGAGCTGGGACAGTGACACGCTTCGGTTAAACCAAGGAGTCAAAGCAGAGAAGGTAGGTTTTATTTTAGATTTAGATTAAATAGTGAAGGAAGAGGGCTATATGTGAAACAGTAATATAAAATCATTATTTGGACGTACAGTCTTTAAATTAAGGAACAGTGGAAAACTGCAATTTCATATAATAAAAGAACAGAGGTTCAATTATTGAGATCTCATCTCCAAACAGTAATATCCATATGGGAGAGGTCAGGGTGTTGGCAGTGCCCTCTGCCCCTATTACAACCATCCCACTGTGACCCAGTGGTGGGACATGCTGTTCTGCCCCAGGGGCGTCTCCTCAGTGCCAGACACAGAATGAAAGTAATACTGAATACATGTCACCAGCTGAAACTGGGATACTACAATAAAAAGTCTGGGAAAAACTTAGAGTCAAGCTGGAAGGAAGAAAATGTGGAGATGTAACAGACATCACAAGCAGACTGAAACAAATAACACACGCCCTTTAAAACCAGTTTACATGTAATTCCATTATGTCATCAATCAATTTTGAGTGTGTGTGTGTGTTTACCCGTCAAACCAAAGGGTTGTGCATGCTAACACAATGGGACGTAACTAAACTTATGTAATTGTTTCATCTGTTGTTGAATAATACTGGACCTCAGTTAAAAGTTGTACAAATCTATCAAAGCAAATACCAATAATTAATAGATCCTACAAACACCATTGTGTGTAGGTGTATCCAAAGAATGATTGTCTTATTCCTCTGATTCCATTGTGCTCCATCGTGAGTTGCACTTAGTGAAGTGCTCCTTCATGACGATAAACACACACTGTAGTTTATTTTGACTCAATCCCACACACACTGTCCTGCTGCAGGAAACAATCACTAGAGGACCGAATGTGTCTTAAAGCACAGATAAAAACAGTGTTTCGCAACATTTGTGGACACTGAAAATTGCTGGCTTGAGCATTTAATGAGCTACAGAGTAGATCTACTTATCTCATTAAATTAGCTTTTATGGCTTCCTGCACTGAAGTCTGACTGTTCCATATCCAGCAAACTGCTCATTTTAGAGAGCCCAGCAGCAGTGGCTGAAAAAAAGACTACACTAATAACCCACTAACTCATTCTTTTCTTGTCCTCATGATCTCATTTTTGCTTCAATCTGACCCAGAGAATAAAAGGGAATCTCTTCTCCTGTCTCAGTTTTATATTTACCAATCAAAGGATCCAGAAGGAGTGTATTTTAAGCCAAAATGATGTAAATGTCATTGGCTCACCTCTCTTTGATGGACATGTGTCTGGCTGTCATCATGTCATTCAGATCATCTTCTTCCTCAGGCAGAACCAGGCTGTCTGGGTGTGTGTCCTCTGCTGCTGCTGCTAGGGGCTGACACAAAGTCTTCGGTAAACCAGATGCTGCTCTGGATGTTACCAGAGTGGGCTCCAGCAGCTCTGTGAGCACAGGGAGACAAGTGCACACAAAGGAGTGAGTAGAATCAATAACCTGAGAGCAGCTACACTGACGTTAACAAGATTCCCACTGTGGGCTGGATGGTCTGCTTAGGGATGACTTAAATTAGGTGAAAAGCATTTAAAATACATTTTGGAAATTGATCTATTTATTAAACTGTCTTGAACACACACTTTAAAGGTCCCACACTGTACATACTAAGATTTCCATGTGTTTGATTACAAATGATGTCTAGGTTCTATATTAATACTGTGAAAGTATCAAAGGTCTCAGTCCACAGAGAAATACTCACTGACTGTATCCAGAAACTGAGCCTTAAAACCATCTGTCAGTTACTTCTGCAACTTTGTGATTTCACAACAAAACAGTCACCACTCTCAGCCATGCCCTCGGTCCACCTGGACCCACCACCCAATCATCCATCAGGATTTGGTTTATGTCAGTGTTTACCTGAAATCTTTTTATATGGACAGAAATCAGAAAAGTGGCTCAGGGCCTCTCTTCTGATTGGCCGTTGTTACTGGAACGCCAAGGATAAGCCTAAATTAAGAGACGTAAAACTACACTAGATAGTTTTTAGTACTTAAAACCACAAATAAATCCAAATAAATAGTCAACATTTAAAATAAAACACCAGAAAACTCTAACATATTGGACCTCTAAATACGAAGTATTCCTAAAATTCCATCACTACATCAGTTTGCATAAAAGTGAAGTCACTCAGCAGCAAGGCCAGCGTTTTTCACTCTTACCAAGAGGCTCTCATCGGCGCAGACACTTTTCACAGCTTTAAAGGTTCCTGTCACAGCTAAAATCAAATAACCCACACTGGTTTGTACAAACACTGGAGCTCTGATTCACTCCTGCCAGATGTTCGTCGAAGCATCCACACTCTTCTATCACTCCGATTTCCTTTGTTGTTCATGAAACTGATTTCTACACTGACTGATCAAGTTGTTCACTGACAAAGACAATAACCACGTCTGGTTCAGTTGCTGCAGCTCAGACACAAAAAGGAAGCTTGAAAACCACAAACCTGAACCTAACTTGATGACAAACACACACACAGGAAATGTGGTTGAGTGAGAAATGTTGACTGAAATTGACACCAGGGTTTGTTTAGCCTTATTATTTGCTCTTTAAATATTCAAAGCCTAGTTCGGTCTCCTAGAAAACAAATCCTCACTCACTTTTGTGAGTAAAATGCATTTTTTAAAAAAAAAAAAAGAAAAAAATGATTTTTTGCAAAAAAATAAAGCATAAACTTGAAATCACATGTGGGACTGCAGTGGCTGTTGTTGCCAACTACATCTGTGCATAGGAAAAAAAACAGATCAGTGTCATTTCCTTTAGCATTAAAGCCTGGTATTGTCAGAGTGCAACATGTACATTTGTATAAATTATGGAAGTAATGTAATTTGTAATTTCTCAAAAAGATAGTTCACAGTAAAAAAAACTATGACTGCAATGACATAACATAAATAAATAATGATAACATAAAGGAAGCAGAAGGGGAAAAAAGCCTTCAGGTTCCTCTGTCCTGTTCTTACCTCCACTGATGGTGCTGCTCCTCTGGTTGTCAGGGTAGTGCCCTTCGTCCCTCAGATACCCCCTCTGCTCCTGCCTCTCCAGAAGCATGTGGCTCTCTGAGCTCTGCACGACCCCCTCTCCCATCCCTCTGGGCTCCTCCTCCTCCTCCCCCCTTCTCTCTCTTCCAGTCTGGGGCTGTGGCAGAGCGGCCTGCCTGACTGCTCCTTCAGGAGAGGCTAGCTTCCTTTTCCCTCCACCCAGATCAGCCCTGTCTTCTTCCTGGGGCAAGTTTCTGTACCTCTGGTGGTCCACAGAGTCCTGGGACATCCAGGCCGGGACATCTGGCTGCCGAGGGGGCAGAGCCCTGTCAGAGCTGGGAGGCAGGTTTTCGACCCGTGCTGATGGTCTGGTTATGTGGATGTCTCCAGCATGGTCAGATGATACGGTGCCTCCTTCCCTCAGTGCAGAGGAGGACGATAAAGAGGGGAGGTGTCCAAACCGAGAGCCCGTGCCATTTTGAAGCTGTGCAACAGTGAGGTAGGAAGACACACAGAACAAAGAAAGAAGAGGGTCAGTTTGCCACAGAGGCTGAGAAACAGGTCAGGCAAAGTGCAGACGCACACAAAACAGAGAGAATCACGCTGACTAATCACTGCCTGCCTGACTCACTGCACTTCCTGAGCATCAAAGGGCAGCCTATCTCGCCGGTCAGTCGCAGCCCACATCACAAAGCCATGCCAGCAAAAACCCCCCTACGCACAATGCAACCAGCTTTGGCTAAAAGAGAGTGTCTCTTATAACCAAATACAAGTACCAACATGTGACACTAACCTTATATTTTTGCTGAGCAACAAATGAGCAACAACAGTAAACATCCATGGAATAAACAAAAGTGTTGAGAAAGCTTCAGTTTTCTCTGTCACGTTTCATCTCCCTGAAACTGCTGCTAGTTTCCAGTGAGCTGATGACGAACAGCCGCTCTCAGTCCAAGCTGTGGTGAACAAGAGCTGAACTACTTTTGTTCTCCTCTCTTGCTCCACAGAGGCGTCTTTCAAGCCCTCTGCCTCGCTAATATATGGCCTGCAGCATCATCCATCCAAACATCACTGCCTCATCACTGACACAGTGGGATGATGAGGAGCTGAGTCAGAGCTTATCAGAAGCGAGGCATGCACTGTGCATTCATGATGAAATCACACAACATAGAGATGGGCCAAAATACAAGATGCCATACAGCGTATGATGTTCACAGAAATGTACGACCACTCCAGCTGCGTCAGCCTCCAGTGTCTCAGGCAAATGCACAGTGATTGTTCGCAGGAACCTTACTTGTGGGTGCTCTACTGGGCTGTCACACAACTCTTGTTCATCCCTTATGTCTATGTCTGAAGAGTCCTGGAGCAGAAACACGCACATGCTACAAAAATTCACGTACTTTCTATTTTAATAAATGGAATATGTTATACTGCCTGAAAACTATTACACTTAATAATCATATAATTTATTTTTCCCATGTTATTTTCTACATCTTACAAACAAATTAACTATCAGTAGTAACTTTGTGACTTCAGATCTCTCCTTGAGATCATTGACCGTCTCAGATGCTTTACATGGGAGTCAGTCAGTCATCTGGTTCAAAATGCAGCAGAAAGGCTGGTCTTAGCTCATATCTCTACAGTCCATGTACTCAGTACAGTCTGATCAGTTACTTCTAACAATTTTATCTCCCCACCTAAACTTCAAAGGTGTATATATGTCAACTATTTCATGCCTGTCCATTCTGGAGAAGGGATACCTCTCTTCCTCTTGTTCAAGCTTCTAATTTTTTCATATTTTTCAGGTTTATCTTATTTTGGGGAGTTTCTCCTGATCTTAATTTTGGTCTGAGGATAAAGGATGATGTCATTTTTTGTATTTCTAGCCATATAAAGTTAGATTATGTTTGTACCTGTTTTAAATAAATAGGAATAAGAAACAAGATGCGAGCAGAAAAACCTTTTATTCTTCTGTTTAAACTGCACATTTACTTGCTCCTCTCCTACCTGCTCCATATCTCCCAGTGTGATGGGCTGTGTCTGGTAGCGAGCGTTGGCCCTGCGCTGGCGTGTGTCCCCTCTGGTGCGGGTAACCCTGGATGGAGGCTGAGCCAGTCGGTTGAACAGTGCCATCTTTTCTGCCAGACTGAGGGTGCAGAGGTCAGGCTCTTCCTGACCCTGACCCTGACCCAGACTCTGACTCTGACTCTGGTCCTTCCCATCTATTGTGGACACTGGCTTGGAGCTCTGGGCCTCCCGTGTATCCTGCGCCATCTGCCGCTCCCGCGCCTGCTCCTGGGCAGCAGCGCTCTGTTGTGAGGATGCCTGTAGGCTGAGGGGAGGATAACAACAAAATACAAAGACATAGGAGAGAGGGAGACTTCTGTTAAGTTTTGAAGGTGCTAATGCAAGCTAGCAAGTGGCATGTTACGTGGCAGCCAGCATTATGGAGCTGTGCAACATTTTAATGAGTATTTTTAAAGGTCCCATATTGTAGAAAGTGAGATTCCCATGTATTTTTTATTATAAAGCAGATTTGAGTTCTAAATTAATATGTGAATGTATCAAAGTACTCATTTGACAGAGAAACACACACAACCCGTATTCAGATACTGTATGTATATCAGGACTTGTGTAACTTTGTGAAGTCACAACAAAGCAGTCACTGCTCTCCCATGTCTCGGGCGCAGACAAACTGGACCCACCATCCCAACCTTGGTTTCCCTGGGTGTTTATGTGAAATCTGCTATATTTTTATTTGATCACTCAGAAAACAGTCAGCCTCCAACGTGTTGTTACTGGAGCTCCAGTGAGAAGTCTGAGAGAGGAGTTGTAAAACTACACTGAGATGTTTTTTTAGTGCTTAAAACCATGGGTATCAACACTATGACTTAGTAAAATATGTGACCTTTAAAAAAATAACAAACACAGGCAGAGTGAGTCATGCCCACTACAAACAAAACAGTGACCTGAGTTAAACCCTTCTAGTCTTGTAAATCAGTCTGTAATTCAGTCCTGTAGTGTCCTCCAATCACACAGGAGGGCACCAAAACATCAAAAACATTGTGCAACAGACATTAAAATACTGAGAACTCGATTTACATCCATTTTAATCTGCCTGTGAGAGAATAACTCCAAAAAAAGCTGTGCTGTCATGAATGAGCAGTAAACACGTTAGTTACACACTGTAGGTGTGAGCATTCACATCCGTGCACATGGACGTGCCTTGTACCTGTACTGTGGGATAGTGCCGCAAACTAGGGTGGGGCTAGGGATGCGTGCTATAGCAGTGTGTACAGTCATCGTTTGTGGGACATGAGAGGGGACACTACAGAGGTCGAAGAGAGAGAGAGAGACACACACACAGATGACAGAGGGAAGGAAATCAGGTGACTTCCAGTCCATTAAGAAAAAGAATAATCAAGCAAATGGAGAGGAGTTTACAGCATGTTGAAGAGCGGACAGTTTGCAGACCCAAAACAAAATCTCATTTGAATTTTGCACACAAATGAAATTTTGAATCATGCCCAAAGGAAAGCATGTGATGGATTAGGTGTCAGGTTCAGAAAATATAAAATTTTATACAAGGTTAGCATTGTGTAACCATGCAGATAGTTTTGGTTCAATGGAGATATCCAACTCTGAGATTTCTGCCCCCAGCCCAATAAAATACAGGTGAATGGAATTTAATTTCAAAATGTTCTCATTATTGAATAATCTATAAACATGGGGAAATAAAACAGATATTTGAATGGTGAGATACTCATTAGGCAAGTGAGAAAAAGTGGAAAAATGTATTCCGGCCTTCATGAAGATACATGAGAGGCCACTTACGTAGCAGCGATGACTACTTCCTCAGTGGTGACTGGCTGAGTTCTGGATCGGTCCTGTGTCCGCCTCAGTCTCCTGTCCACTGCTGCATTTCTGGATCGTGGCTTAGGAGCACCGCCATCAGTGCTCTTCTCCAGTTCCTGGATGGAAACATTTAAAATCACTGCAAGTCAATAGAAGATTTCAGCTGACATCAACCCAGGTGGGATAAGCACCGTTAACTCACTTGTTGTTCGGTCAAACATGACAGACTTAAAGGAATATTTGCATTGAAAGTGACAGAATTGTCTACTGGAGTCTATAGATCAGCATAACAGTAACTTGAGATCATAACAAAGCTCTTAGGCAACACATTTCCTGACTTAATGACTTGAGCTCAAGTTTCATATATGTGGAGTGAAATGTTCTCTTTAGTCTGAGCTCTCCCTGCTGAGTATTTACAACTTCTCAGCTCAAAACCTTCGCAGTGACATGAGGACAAAAGAGAAAAAATCTGTCAATTTCCTCCCAATTGATTGGAATCATGTTTCTCCTCGGTGTCCAGAACCTAATTTACAGAAGTGAGAGGAAACACAGCTGATTGAAGTTGAAGCTCACCCTGAAGAGAGAGCGCTTGGCTGCAACGCTCAGCTTGGCCCGTTCATCGAGCTTCTCTTCATCAGCTACAGAGGGAGAGGAGACATCTGCACATTAGAAACATACAACGTCTTCTCCATAAAAAAAAGATCAGGTCAGATGTTTCTAACTCACAAGACTTCTAAAAAAGATAACAGTTTGTAAAGATGCAAACATGGCAGGTTGTGTTTTGAGGAAATGTCTTTAGAATTATTATTATCACTATCTTATTTGATGAAATGGTGTGTTTGGGTTTTAATAATTCACCCCAGTGTAATCATGACATGGTTTCAGTAACATGTTGGAAGTAGCAACTTGGGATGATTAAAACTGAAGGTTATTGAAAGACAGAAAACATTGAGGGGTTTTAAAGGGGAATTCCACTGATTTTACACATCACGTTGTGCTTACTTGTCATGGAGAGTGAAACTTATGTCTCCTAAAACAATTACATAATGTCTTCTTTGGAAAACAGTAGCCCTAAGTATCTAATGCCATTAGAGTTATCTGGGCTTATGAAACTGGAATGAAGTTTTTTTTTTTTTTTTTTTTTTTTTAAAAATCAGAAAGCCTGTGTAATACTCAGAGGAATACTCAATGCATAAATGCAACTGGAGGTTGATACTTGTTTGCTCTCAGCATAATTTGGATGTAGTCTAATAATTGTAGTCTCATAATTTGGATGTAGAATACAAAAGTAATGCTGCTGCCCATCATTTCTTACCATCAACTGGTGACAATGATCACATTTCAGCTGGGACCTGCAGCTTTCACCCAGTCTATTAGCTTTATATTATGTATGCAGCCAAGTGTATATTCAAGACCTTTTTCCAAGTCACTCATTTTAAAACGAGTCTGTTGAAAACTATCAGTTGGAGACACGGTTTTAAACTTTAAACAACTCAACAATAATTTGTGTGTAAAGTCCTTAAAATCCTCCATCCACCATTGTTATGTTTTCCTTGATTGTTACCACCGCCATCCCCATCTGGCTTCATCGCTGGGAGCAAAAGATAAACCATTTAACATATGACTGATGTCACTAGAGGAGACCATGCAGAGCTAGACAGGTGTGAGAAACATTGCTAGATGCACACATGCTCCGTCTCTGCAGGACATCTGACATGACATCACCAAATAACTATTCCCTTTGATTGACGCCGCTGTGCTGAGCTCGGTTCTCTGTAATTTTTGTCAGTACAGAAAGCATCCTGGCTGAGTTTGGGCTTATGAGAAGCAGATGAGCTGGTTCTGCCCTCAGTGAGCTGCTGTGCTGTTATGCTACTGTGAGCACCAGTAATGACTCTATAAACTCTATGATGCTTTCCTGTTTAAAAAGATAAAAAAGACCTTTAAGGGGAGATTTGAATCATTTGGTCTCCGCCCCCCTGTCTATTCTTGGGGCTTTGATATAAAGCCACTGGAGTCACATTTTAATCATTTGTGGTTGGCTCCAAATAATCACATCAACTGTGCTCTTTTCATTGGCAAATCTACTAGATCAGTAGTTCCCAACCTGTGGACACCTAAAGTATTGCAAGTAGGCTGAAAAATAATTTGCAAAACAGTACAATTTTAGTTAAAATATTATATCATACTATATTATATTAATAGTCTTTAAATAGTCTTAAAATATTTAAAATGTAAAATAAAATAGACATTAGTCAGCCTCCGTATTGTTAGATGACAGATTTGGTCAACATTTGAGATTTTCAAGTGGTTCATGACTTGGAAAAGGGTGGGAGCCAGTCATCTAGATACTGTTCATTACTTTATATAACTACTTTTTACAGTTTACACAATTTACTATTTCTAGTGAAACACTCAGCTGATGCATAAACCTAACTGGGTGTTTTTCACATCACCATAATCTCATCAACTCAGCCCATCCCAGGACAAAAGACTGATGAAATTTACTACTCAGAGAGCTGTGCTGTATCTGTGAATTAAAAGTTGCTCAGCTATTAAAGAAGCCAAACACAAGGTTAAAGTTACATTTTTTTGGCAGAAAGTTAAGTCCAAATGATGCCATGAAACTAAAAATGTAACACGCACATGAATTACTAGTCTCTAACAAATCTGCCTTAGTTACTCCATTGTGAGTATTCCATTGAACATTATGAAACTGAAGTCCCAGCCAAGAAAATGCATTGGTCAAACATACTGAAACTCCACATGCTGATTATTCCATTAAAACAAGCCAGGCCTAATCAATGACTTCATCAACACTGAGCTTTACTACTACAATGTAGTAGCATCTGTAAAACCTGTGTTGATTGAAATAAATCCAAAACATCTATAAGCTTATCCATCAACAAATGTGTTTGCATTCTATATATGACTATACTGCGCTATAACTTACTATGTTCTGAAACTTAAGCTCCAAAACCCTCAAATCCTTGCCAAGACAAGTTGTGTAAAGGAAAAAAAAAAACAAAAAAAAACAAAAAACAACTTACCCTCAGTGGAAGCAAAGTCTGAACTCACACAGGACCTTTAAAAGCGCAGAAAGAAAAAAAAAAAAAAACAGTGAGCAAAAACTCTTAATATCCGTGCAACAAAGCATAACACAGTAATGTCAAAGCGTGGTGAGGTGAGTCAGGGACAGGAATGAGAAAAGGCTAGGCACATAGGAGGCGAGGAGATGCAGTGAGAATCAGCCATTTCTGGTGAGCTGGGGAAGTGACAGTGAGCATGTGTTAGGAGAAGAAATGAAAAGGCCCAGTAAAGCAGACTAAGTTGGAGAATTAGACGGCATTACAGAAGTCTGTTCAGTTCCATGGTCTCAGGGAGCGATTACCAACAAAGGCCAATTCATGCCTCCTCGGTATGGTCACATGTGATGACCACTGCCAAGGCCCAATCAGGGGACCTTTGGCCTTTAAGCTTCACTGTTTGCTAATGTTGTTAGAGTGAGGGGCAAAATCAAGGAGAAAGTGAGTGTATGCGTGTCTAAGTGTGTGTGTCAGATCCATTGACCTGAGGTAAACTATGATCCAACTCATGGTATTAATGTGCTTAAGGACTTTGCTACATGCTATAGAAATATTCATTGTTCACTAGACACCGTATACTTCATGATGAATCAGTAAAGTGCATTAAAACCTGATTAGAATCAGCATTTATAAGCATCAAATGTGATAAAATCAAAATCATCTTGTGATGTCTGTAACATGCATGATCTTATGGACATTTCCAGCATTTGTCACTTGCAGCCATGCATTCTTGAGTCTGGAGCAGTACCTATCAGTCTCCTGGCGCTCAGCAGAAGTGATGGGCTGAGTCCTAAACCTCTCTGAGGTCTTTCTACTCTCCCCAGGATAGATATACTGCCGGGGCCTGCGCCCCCTGTGCCTTTCCCCTCTCCAAGGGGCCTCGAAGCCCACGAGTGCCCTGTCCCCTTCAATCTCACTGGAGGGGTCACCCAAGGAGAGGGATCATAAGACAGAGTACCCAAAAGAAAGAGGAAATACAGTATAGTGAGGGAGAGATAGAGAGGGACGGGTAGCAAAAATTCAACCGTTTCAAGGCAGAGGTGTAAGTTTGATTATTCAGCCACACCCCTGATTTTTAAATTAGTATGTGAGCAAGGCCGTGCAGATTTAACAACGGTTAAAGCATGCACATGTTCATTGGCCGCAGGTAGTGACTGAACAAGCCACAGTGCCAAAAAAAACAGAAATACAGCCGGAGGCTTAGTGTTAGGTGATTAATGCATGAATGCAATTTCTACAGATTAGAAGCTCTGCAATAGAATCATTGTGCTTGATGTTAACTTCACACCAGACTTGCGTTGCTTGTTAGTCAGTCAGTAGCCAGCCGATGTTAGGTAACAAGCGTCAGCATGAGTTCCTCAGCAGCTAGCGTTGTAGCGTTTTACTTTCCACCTACAGCTCGTTCCTGCGCCTGGTTGGAGGGGTAGTGGTGTTCTCCATGTAGGAATGTCTGAGCTGGGCCACAGACATCCGGGTATCTTGTTGATTCTCTCCATTACTGAAACCTTCACCCTGCCTGACCTCCCGAGTGTCATGGGTCTGGTGCTGCAGGTTCCTTTGACTAGACCCTCGAGGATCCTCAGAGTCTGACACTGAGCGGCTCAATACTGTGCTAGAGTTGGAGTTTCCTGGGGCTGTATGTGTCACCCTGGGCTGGGCATGGGTTGCGGCTGCCCCTTTGTGAATATAAAAGGCATTTTCCCACTCTCTGGGCTTGTTATCTCCTGCTTGCAGACGGGAAGTCTGCTCTGTTTCGTCCCACCTGGCTCTGCTTCTGTGTCTTTCCCTCACAAGATCATCTGTCTCAGCCTCTCTTGGCTGCCTGAAATTTTGCACCCTGGACATGCCCAGGTCCTCTTCCACCCTTCCTCTCCGTGGGTCTTCGGTGCTTCTCTCCCTACGGCGGATCTCTGAGGGCAGCACTGCTTTCCTACTCCTCAGAAGGCCCTCTGTCTTCACATCCTCTGTCTCCTCAGTCTCCTCCTGGACCTGCTGCTGCTGCCCTCCTCTGGATGTGGGACCAGAGGCCATGGAGAGGTAACTGGGGTAACCAACAGCTTCTTGTCCTCCTGCTTGCCCAGGTCGGGTGGGCTGAGCCTGGGTATAATGATGGGGATGGGTCTGGGACTGGTGCTGAAATTGTCTGCGGTACACTGGGGCCTCTGTAACATTTCCCAGCTCTGGGCTCCTCTGGCGGCCCTCGTCTCTGGCCAGCCTTTCCCTAACTCTGATTCTTCAAGGAAACAAATTGCCGGTTAACATTCATACAACAAGAGTAAATATAGTGTGTTAAACAAAGAAAAATAGTAATTGTTTTACTAACACAAAGACAAAAACAGCACTCAACTCCTGCTCTAATGTAGATGCACCTTTGTCTGAAATTAGGCCGGTGTACAAACATTTGGGAGAATTTCCTGTGTTTGAGCTGTTACAACACTAAAAACTAATACATTAAGAATCTTGAATTTTTGTAGATGTGTAAAAGAGGAAAAACACATTCCTTTTAAAAGTAGGGCTGTAATTAACAATTTTGAACCCTGTTTTTTTTTTTGCTTAATTTTCACTCACTTTATTTACAGGGTTGAGTCTTGGCCTGAGAAGTTGGCTCGCCTGTGTTAAACCATTTTATTTTTTGTGAAGTTGTTTAACCAGCGTTATGGAGCCTCTTGGATGACAAGTGAAACATCTTCAAGCATCGACAGCCAAGTCAATTTGCCCTTGATTCAACCTTTCTTGGAAGATAACTCAATAAAAAAAAAGAGAGTGGAAGATATCTATCTACAAACCCCAAACTATAGTCACAGAGGCCAGGAAAAGAAGTTATACTGCAGCATCACCACTCTCTTTTATCCTTCATTAGTAATGTGGTCCTTTAAATATTTATTTTCACAAGTATTAAACTCAACACAGCAATATGTGCATGAGAAATGAAGTTATGGTCCAAAGCAAAGGCAAACAGAGCTTGTGACAATGGGGAGGATGATGAATGATATGTCAGCTGACTCTCAAAGCTCAAAAGCAGAGTTTCTTAAACATTTGCGTCTTTTAATCAGCCTAGGACCCAAACAGAACAAATGCAGTTTCACCCTAAAAGATGAGATTATTATAAAGGAAAAGTATTTCAAAGAAAAGTGAGGAAACCTTATTTGGTCCTGTCTTGACCCACAGTTTAAGAAGCACTGCTCCTAAGGGTTGAAGGGTTTTGGTAAGTCTAGCCAAATGGCAGCACGGCAGGTGACATTGGGTGGGACAAAACCAGCCTGGGTGTACCTCGATGGCCAGTTGATGAGAGAGTGGGTGTCACCATCAGCATCAGTCTGGAGGAACCAATCAGTGTTCAGTAATGCCCTTGCACTGTGTCAATGGAAACCCAGTGGGAGACACGAGTGAGTGAGTGAGTGAGTGGGTGGGTTGGTAATAGTCTGGTAATGGTGTTTAGCTCTTTTCTTGGAGCACACACAGGCACATTACTACATAACACACACCACTGACTTCACCTTGAGCTCGACCAGAGTGAAAATGGGCTCGGACACCAGGATCCTACTAAGAATACAAGTTCAAACCCCTAGTGAAGAATTTCTTTGTTGTTACAGATTTGTCTTGTTAAAAAAGCTATTTCTAAGTTTGGCTATTGCTACATTGCCAAGTTTAGCATTAACAGCTGTTTGTCTTACCAGTCCAGAATAAATATTTCAAATTCAGGATCAAACTTCATTCCTTCAGTCAAGACCTATCTCCACTGGTGAAAAGCAACCCTTATGTTTTGCTTCCATTTCTATCACTTCTTTTACACTTCTTACATTAGTATGTTAATCAGCTAGCCTAGGCCTGTCTTGACACTTTCCGATACAGAGTCACTGTCATAGCAGAAGTAGTGCTGCTCAGAGGGCATATTATATCCCTGTCTTGTAACACAACAATGGCTAAAGCTCTTGGCAAGAATGGGAAGTAAAGATCTGTTAATGCTAATGTTGGTGAGGTAGCAATAGCAAAATTTAGATACAACTCATCCCATGTGTGTTAAATGAGGTGCAACTTCTACAAAACTTACTTGTTTACTATGTTATCAATGACTCAATATATATAGAGGGAAGGTTTTTTATTGTCTGGTCTGATCTACTGCAGCAGATATTCAGAGGAAATGCCATCTCACTAGAACCAAAAGCAGATGAGTCATCCTGGCCCTCTGATGCCGAATAAAGACAAATGGCCTGAACTGTTTCATTAAGCACCAGCAGAGTTCAACATCAAGGAGAATATCCCTTAGTCATAAATACAGAGAGGAGAGGAGCTGAAACCTTTTTTTTGGGGGGGGGGGGGTGTGTGTCAATGAGACAATAAGTTATACCTGATGGGAAAGTAACACTAACTATCAACTCATAGACCAAAGTGAGCAGAACCAGCCGTCAGTCTTGGTAGCTTAGTGATGGAGTCAAATACCACGTAACTGCTGTGTCCTTGGTTCAATTCCAGCTGTGTACCTGTCTCTCCCCTTGTTTCTTGTATGATGCTAAACTGTCCCATTCAAAAAAAAAAAAAAAAAAATCCAAATTACCAAAAAAGAAAAGCAATGATAATAATATAATTTTGTTTCAAAGTTGATGCTCTTTCTTTCTACTCGGGTCTATTTGGTTCAACATCATTTTGTATCTGGTCCTATTATCCTCATCTACATTTAGGTCAGGTCTGATTGTGCTGGGGTCCCTCCCACAATGTCCTTTTTTAAATTTATTAATGCACATTGGGTCAAGGCAGTTTCCATGGGCCCTGTTAGGATCAGGTCCAAATGAGCTCTCACCACAACAGTTTTTTAGTTCCTTTTAAATTATCAAATTCATTGCAACAACCAATCTTAAAATTAACTGCTGACTAAAGAAAGACACGCCTTATCATACTGTCATAATGACATTTTTCAATGCTACATGTAATCAAGTATATGTCCTGGTGGAGAGCTGTGCTTTTTCCTAAAAAACACTTAATTCAGGGAAAATTAAGCTTTATTTCTATTTAAATGGGACACACAGTCTTCTTGTAGGGAAGATATTTTTCATACTGTAAAGAATAAATGACCACAAATAGCTCATATACCACCAGGAATGATGTTGCCAGATGATGCTGGACCACAATGATGATTAACAGCATCTTAAAACACCATTTTTGAGCAACATTGACTGTGCCGAGTGAAAAAGGGTAGACGTGGTTAAAAAAAAAAAATCTAATATTTAACAGTTCATGTCAGAGTTGACTGAGAATGTTAAAGGGCCCACAGATACCTTGAGAAGTAAAGGGAATACTTCTTTAATCTCAGGCCTCAGTGGTCTTGATCAAGCCCAGCTGTGGGTCAGAGATCTGACTATTGGAGTCACACTGAGCCACCCAGTAACACAACACCCTCTCTGCATGACAGACACATTCATTTTTAAAACCCTGAACGAGGGGGTGATCCAAGAAAGAGCATAGACTGATTCAAAGTCCCGAACATAGAATAAATTTCATCTGGTCTTCAGCAAAAAAAGACTACAGGCCATAGCCTGGTCAAAACCTGGGCTGGGCCGGTGGATTGTTACAGCAGAATTAAAGAACAAATAAAGAAGCGCATGTGCTGATACTATCTGTTATCAGTAGTTGAGTCAAAACACTCCTTAGTACTTAATATAATTAGAAATGATGAAATACTAATACATAATAAAAAATAAACATTTGCTGTCTGCTGAGGTCTTAAAAATCCTTTTTTCTACTTTTGAAAACAAATCCACGTTCTTGTAGCCACCATGGGCTACATTGTTCTGTTGGGAAAAGCCTACATTAAGAATAAACATACGTCATGCTCATAATCATGTAATTAATAAATGTCTAATTTAGTAATGGCTGTGATCTGTGGACAGGATAAAGTCACTGTAACAAAGCAGTGAATAGCGGTATTGCCCAGCTCAATGTACTGTGGCCAGATGAACTCAGTGATCATGTGAATGTGTAAGGTCTGCTTGAACAGTCCACAGTCAACAGTTAGACTATGGGAAGATGGTTATGTCACATGAACTCTGGGAGGGGAAGTATAATTTTGGCTTAATCTCTCATTGCGCAGGAAGCTCTGTGTGAGTGTGTTCATGTGCCAGAGCTGAATTAACACACCAGGATGCCACAGGGCAGAAATTAACTGTAGGTCACTGTAAGTACCTGTTTATGACATATTCTACCCATGTATTTTACCCTTAAACTGGAACATCTCAGTTCTCATTGCGTTTTACTGGTGCGTAGTTTGAAACAAATATGTAAGTAATCAAATTACCACATGATAATTACCACACAGACAATCTGGAACCTTGAAAAGCCCCTATTGGTCTTGGGCCGTTGGGCGGTTTCCTACCTCTCCTCGTTTGCTTCTACTTTGTAAACGCCATGTCAGTGGATGCAGTACAGCAAGTCAAAGCTGAACCAGGAGCTCAGTCTACAGACTGCTGGATGTTAACAGACTCTCTGGCTAACTCTCTTGGATAATATTAACAACTGGAAGAGTGCATGGGACAGTACAAAACATTGTCAAAGCTACAGAAATAAACACCAGTCGTAATAAAATCTGTGCACACGAAGAGCATGTTTTAGAGATGAACTTCTTGTTCTGGTAACTATTGATGAGCTCCTCAAATAGGAGCAATTTTCTGAAAGAATGTGGGATCAGCTACAGAGCCAGTGGTTTTCTTCATCCAAACAGACTTGGAAACAAGTCTTCATAGGAAAATAGCAACAACTTGGCCTGTCAGAGTTTCTCTGGGAATTTCAAAAGTACAGCAATTTGCTATTCTCAACTGATCCACCTGAAAACTCTGGGATAGAAACATAACATACACAGATTTTATATTAATCTTTGTTTTTTGCAAGGTACGTCTCAGTGGGAGATGGTCTTGCCAACAGGATGACCTTGGACATGGGTGGATGAGAAGAGGGACAGAAACAGAGATGGAGGTAAGGAGATTCAGTCTGATGGATAACGCTGTCATAGCAAATCCATCCATTAAAGAGAATGATGCACCAGTGTTGTGGCCCAGATGGAAACAATGATCAAACCCTGTGTGTATGGATCTGAAGGGGAGCAGACGTCTGAACCTTTAAAGGTAATTGTCTGCTAATGAGATATCAAATACATAACAGAGCTGACAAGTTTCATAGCCACGACTCTCTCTTTTTTTACTATAAGGTTACTAGGGAGATGATTTTTTTTTATTCATCCTCCCTACATGGGAGGATGAATAAAAAAAGTTGAAATTCATGAAAGCCACTCACCCCTGTCTGCTGAGGATGTTGTGAGCCTGCTGCTCGATGAAGAGGTCCCCAGGAGATGCACCATGTTTAGGTGAGGAGAGGGAAGGCTGCCTGTTTAGCTTGGGTGAACTGGGTGGTATCCCTGTGGCTGAATAGTCCCTGGCGGGCACCCTGGCAGCTGTAGACAATGATGTCACATCCATGTATGAGGAGGAGGATGGCGGCTCTGGAGGAGCAGCCCTGCGTTGATTCTCTAGGTTCATCAGCCTCTCCCTCTCTGAGAACGAGTCCACCCTGGTTCGACCCATCTCGTAGGCCGGGTCAGTGGGGACATGGTGTGGTGCTGCGCGTTCGGGTCTCGGGCTGGTGGCAGATATACCGGTGTAAGAAGTCAAGGTGATGTCTCTCCCTTCTTCTCCAACATAATCCCCTCTGTTCTGCCTCTCTGAGCTTTCAGACTCCTTTCGGGTACGGGTGTAGCGGGAGGGATACTCAACATCCGGCTCTTGATCCAAGGAGATACCGTAGCGCTCTGCCAGCTGCCTGCGACGCTCTGCCTTGTAGCGGGCGATTCTTTCGGCCTTGGACTCCATCTCCAGGCCACTGGTGGTGGAGCCTGAACTGTAGTTTGGCTCTGTGTGGACAGAGGACTGAGGATCAGCCCTACATCGAGGTCTGGACTGTCGCTCTGGAGCCGTGAGCTGCATTTCAGGGCTTTCAAATCCCTCCAAGCCATAACGCTGGACTGTAACTGGAAGACAAAGCGAATACAAGTTAATACACTAACATAAGCGCACAAAAGAGACGAAAAATGACGCAGGTCTGTACAAGTCTTACCACCACAGGGTTCACAGGGGTCAGAGGCCCTGGTGTATCTCGGTGTATCCTCCTCCAAAAGCCGATTGGCCACCAAGCTAGGGAGGAGAGACGGATGCACTTCACCCTCTATGCCCTCCAGCCGCCGAGCAATACGCTCCTTTCTAGACGCATATGTACACAAAAGAAGAAGCAGTCAAACTCAACATGGTCATTATAAAAAAAAAAAAAAGAAAAAGAAAAAAAGCTTTTAACACAAGAGTCATCACCTTCTTACCTGTTCATTTCCCAGTCACTTGCGCTTGTGCTAATGCCTTCAAATCGTTTCCTCAATTCAGACACTTTGGGAGGAATAAAAAAAAACACTTATGGCCTAATAAAAAGAAAACATGTTGTGACAAACTACACTTCCAAGGCCCTTACATTCCCAAACTTCATCAGATTCACAAGAGACAGTTTTTAAAAAGTATCACATTCGATGCTGCAGAACCAGAGATGCTGTCTTTTTTATCCCTCCTTGTCAAAATCTGGTGCCTACATTACCCACAAGGCAACTCAACCACATCAGAGGAATTTGTGTGTGATGCTAATGTGGCTCATGTAGCCTCGAGCTTCAGGCAGAGATGAGGAGCAGGCTACAGAGGTCTGGTAAGCTTCTTTCTTTTCATTTTTATCAGACAGAGACATTTAAGCATAATGTGCTTCAACATTGAAACCTTTTGTCTCATAAGAAATAAAGGAACATTGGAGGTGGAAAAAAAAACAACTATGCATTAGAAAAGCTGCACAAGACATAACTCCTCATCTCATCTCAACTCTTATCTGGACTCAAATCATACCACGCAATGATGACTTTCACTTCTGATTTTATTCATAACATAATTTCTGTGGTTGTAGAAAAACTGGTTTTAGACAAATCTTGACATGAATCCACCTGGCAAAGGACTGCAGTTGCACAACACTGACTTTCAAATCTGGGAAAGTTGACATTGTAAGGTCCATTTGCAAGCAAGCAGAATAAAAAACCCTTACTCACCTTTGGGGAGATTGGCCAAGAGACTAACATCTATATCCTTGGTGCTTTTGGCTGGATCGTCTTTTTCCTCAAAGGAGAATTCTTTCTGGAAGCTGAGGGGTGCAGGAAAAATACCAACTGTTATTGGATCTGGGCTGAGCTGTGGGAAACTAGATTTGTTTATAGGCCAACAGCAGAGGCAGTTGTGAAGGGGGGTGTGGGGCTCACTGAATGAATCTGAATCTGATCAAACATCTACATTATTAACAGGAGAAGCCCAGCAGAGACGCAATTTGAATAAATGTAATCCATCAACCAGTGGACTCTTTATGATCAGATATAAACAAACAGTTAATCATCCAAACATTGCATCTCGATTTCAACTGGTGATTTACCCGTTTCTAATGCCCTGATATTTATTTAGAAATTATCAGAAGGTTTGAACCTCATCTTGCCATTTGCCTCACACTGATACAGAGAAAATCTCTCTCTTGGAAACATGTTGAAGCCATTCATGGTTTTGATTCGAAACCGCAAAGTTGCAAAACAACTACAAAAAGAACTGGCAGTAGATTACTGATATGAAGAAATACTCAACAACTGGGAAAACGCAGCCAGAGTAGTGAGCACACTGATACAGTATATAAAGACGCAGTAGAACATTTTTCTACCATCACAGCATCTGTTCTCGTGAGTAAATACCTTCCAACATGTGATTCCAGGTCAAAGCCACACCCACACAGCTTGACACCCACTTGTCATGGTGCGTAATGGAGACTAAGGTGAGAGCACGGTGGGTTATCTGACACCCAGCCAACAACATGGTGTAGAGAAGTCCTGTTAATGATGCAGCAGGGAGGTTTCACACGGCTGAGGAGCACAGTGAACCCATCTTTTCCTTTTTCACTGGCCTTGCTTGAAATACACAAGCTGTATCTGATACCCTGCTTTCTGTTTGTTTCCACAATCACACGTACTACGCTATGGATGTGTGCAACTGATTCCTACACTTAGGTTTTAGTCCAGGACAGGGATTAATTCCCACCTAGGAGATCAGCTTTACAGAGTGACTGCATCTTTTGAAGAAGAAATTATTTGTCTTGCACATACGTAATTAACAGTGATTAACAGTGATAACTTAACTAGATTAACTGGAATTCTCTCTCTAACTTTTCTGAAGTGGATAAATATGTTTTTACTCCTTTCACAGCCTTTGCATGATTATCTCAGGCTTTTAGGGGGACAGCATGCTCCATTGGATCCCTTAGTCCTACACCTTCTCAAAATCATTTGTCGCACAGCCATTTGTGGCACTTTTCATGTGTACAAAAATGTCTGACTTGTAAAAGAGCTTTAAAGGAGCAATTTGCAAGTTTTCTCTTCTGCCGAACATGGTTTCCTGCTGGTGCCTGGGGGAGCAGATTGTCACTTCACAAGCGCTTAGGTGGTAAATGGATTCTGCATTTAACATGATATGACAACATTGTATTGAAAAGAGTGACAACCTGTTGTTCTACTTCCTCCTTGTACTGAATCTCATCTCTACCTGTTTGCTCTTTGGCACCATAAAGAAATCCATTAGCTTTCTCATAAAATCTGACAATGTTTTAATTCTAAGGAAAAAAACAAAACAAAAAAACATCCAACTTTCTAGTTTATGTTCTCATATGGTACATGCAGGTGCAGTCTATGTATTATTTTATGTGCTTTTTGTACACCATAGTCCAATCACTTTTAAAATACTACCACTAGAAGTCTGAAATTTCAAACTGTCAAAATCTTATACAAGGCATTTAAATTAGCTCTTGTAAAAAAAGGACCCAGGTTTTATTTAGCATGTCTTTAAAAAAAAAAAAAAAAGACCTTAGATAATAGAATAGAAAACTCAATAAATGAGTGTTAATAAATGAGTTTCAGTATATATTACCTCAAAGCTCTCTTCTGCAGCAATCTGGGATTGCTTAGTTTTATAGGGGTCTCACTCCCAATTCCTGTGGGCAGAAGAAAAGAAAATCATTTAGTCATGTTGCCCCATTCATTACTTGCAGTTTGAACACAAGAACCTTCACTTTTAATGAACAGACAAACATTTCAACCAAGTATCTTTAGGTGAACCAGCCAGCCTCTCTGCAGGTCCTTGGCACAGACCCACATTAATTAAGTGGACTTCCACAGAGAAAACAAATGATGTGGAAAACAATAATCTGCCTGCCTGACTAAATCACGTCAAACAACAAGCGATCTGTGTAGTTAAAAGGCTTGTACCCCTGCAGCCTCCACCCCCTCCCTCACAAACAGAAACTGACACACAAATCATCACTGCACAGACATCCAGAGACACTGTCTCCATTGTAAGAATAAGTCTATGCGCTGTGCATGAGGTCATATCTTGTTTGATAGAAACTGTAACACCTGATCACATGTCAAGGTTGCAATGCAGTGAAGTTGGGATGGTGCCAGGAGCCGAGCACATCATTGTCGCTGGGCAGGATTTCTACACCCACCATGAATACAGATAGGGGACAGTTCAGGGACACAGAGAAAGCACACTTTCTAATTCCCCAAAACCTCACAAACACTGTTATGAAGCTATGTGATAAAACTCAATTAGACACACAAGGCTTCACGGTCTAGCCTGATAAAATCTGGTATTCATTAGGTAACTGGCCAGAGTCAGTAAACAAGAGCAATGTGACATAAAGACCTGCCTAAAGAGAAATACAGGCTCATTAGCAAGAAAAGGTGCATTAGTGGGTATGAAGCATCATGAACAATGTTGTGAGGAATTTGGGTTCTGTGGAGCATCCCTTAAAGGAATGTGGACGCTCACTTCACTTAGTGATGCCAAACCTCAAACGTGTGGTTTTGGCTCCCCTCGAACCACAGAGCGGTCAGAGCCGTGCAATTTCAGGACAAACATGTGGTCCCACTTCTATCCCCTCCGAGTTCACCTCACGGCCATGTTAGCCCTCCGACTCCCCCACTGCTCAACCCAAAACCCTAACCTCTCCCTCGAGACCCCCCACCCCTAACAAACCCCAAGATCTGTTAGTCCTTATTAAGGATGTTTGGCTTGATGCTTTAAATCCCTCCTACTTAAGCAAAACACCATTTGAGAAGAAAGACAGCTTATTTGGAGAGGGCAGCGTGCCTGGATGTGTTTGGGGATCGCCGTATATTGTTTCAGCTGGGTGGGATAGGACTGGTGAAAACACGGATCATTCCTTGCGAGCCTTGACACATGATCCCAGTCATTGTGTTGTCTCAAAGATTTGGTTGACACCATTCTAGCAGATATTTCAAGGCATACCTACCTTCATATGCCTTGGTTAGATTTGAGCTCTAATACTGATTAACTAGGTTTAGAAAACGATCATGATTTGGGTACTTCCTCGACATCAGATGCTCTTTGTCATGGTTAGTTGAATCATATTAATGTAGTTAAGTTTGTCAAATGGTCATGATAGAAGATAAAAAACAAACTGTTCCTCTACACAGGAATTGAACACACTCCACTGTGCCATATTGCTGTTTTGTTGACTCATCCATCTAACACAATCTCCTGCTGACATGGACATAGCATGACATGGATCACTCATAATTTCTAGATGTCGCCTGGTAACAAAACTATAGGTCATAATAACCTGCTCCAAAAACAACCTATGGCCTTATTTTGTACAGGACAGTCTCATAATCGCAGAGTAGTTTGTGCGTTTATACTCGATTATGATTTTTTTCCTCCTCCCGTCATACATTGTTAGTGCTTATTCCGAAAATCCATTAATTTTATTATGAATGTGAATATTTTAAATGAAAATAAATCTGTGCATTTTGAAATGGTTTGAAAAAAAATATATCATTATTTCTAAGCAAAATTATGGAGCTTTATAGGTGGAGATTTAAGATACTGTCATTGGAAAAACTAAGTTCTGCTGATTCCAGTAATCTGTTCATGACTCCCATATGTTGGGACTTGAGAGAATTATGACTCTGGGGGCTGTAAATGATGACAGAAGTTGCATCAACCTGGTTCAAGAGCAGAAGATCAAAAGCAGACTTGCAAGAGAAGTTCTGGTATTTGTCTAATATCCTCTAATTCTAATGTCATCTGCTATTATAACTATTAATTGTCATAGACACTTTAAATAGTGCAATCATCACAGCATTTTACTCACCCCATGTGCGGAAATATGCAAATGCAAAGTGGATCTACTTGCCAACTTTCCAGATGGTTTATCTGCTGTGCTCATGCACAGTGGCTTGTTTATGTTATTATTAGCCACTGGTTGTTCATTGATTTGGCTAATGTGCATACCAGAGAGGTAGTGATCAATGTCGATGTGTGCAAGTTTCCAAGTAGCACAGGAACACAAGGTGCATTTTAACATTAAAACCACTATAATGAAGATTCCAGTTATTGTGCCACAATTTTCTACAACAGCTATAGGACTTTCCAGTGAAGTAGCTGTCAGGCTCCTTGCCCCATTCAACACATGACTCCCAGAGAGGTTTCTCATATTTCTATAAATGTGGCAAGTAAAAAGTTGTCATGACCACTACTCATAAAGATAAAAAAATAAATAAATAAATGAATTTTCTCTTAAGTAATAATGTGAAACAAAACCAGATGCTGTTGGAAAGGTTAATTAGCTGCTAGCTTGGAATAATAAAAGCATTTGTCCCCCAGGGCCACTGCAGCTATTGTCAGATCTACCATGTTTGCAACAACCCAGACCTGTACTCTTTTTACACCTCATACAGCCTATATGTCGTGGCATGTGAGCCATCAACGCCCCCCCCCCCCCATCCCTTCCAGACACAGGCATTAAAAACCTCCACAATGATCACAGATGTCACAGAGCCTTTGATGCTGGCTGTAATCTACAGAAACACTACGGCTGCTAAAGCCGCAAGGGAATGGGCCAGGAATTCCTCAGCACTGTGCTCCGTGTGCGTCGATGAGTCTGTAAAAGCAGCCTGACATTGATAAAACGTGGAGATAAAAATGATTTCATGAGTCAGTGAAGTGTCTTTCAGGCTCTGAAGTGAGCAAAGCCTTTTATGTGCAGGTATCAAAGGTGTGAAGCACAAAGACTGTAAAACACTGTCTGAACACAAAGAAACCGTCTTTGGGAATGTGCCGCTCTGACAGATGCGAATTTAACCGCAGGCTAAGGTCAATCCTCACAGCTTTAACACATTAAAAAAATAAACGGGGGCTCATTCACATAAAACCTAGAGTACGTGCAAGGTGTCAATCAAACAGAAACAGCTTACATCATGTCTTAACATACAAAAACACTCAGTGCGGGACCAAAGAGGCAACAGGGACTGAGCATATGTCCAAGTTGAGAGACAGGATTAACTTCAATTCCTGGGATTACAGCAAGCCCAAAAGGAAGCATGTCACTAACTGTCTGCATTGCATCACACTGCGTGTGTGTGTGTCTTAAAATCCCCCCACAGTTGCCCTCCTACTCTACCTTGCTGGGAGACTGGACTGTATCTAAAGCTTCACTGAGAGAGGCTTAAGATGTAAAGCAGTTAAAAAAAAAAAAAAACAGATGGAGAATCAGAAATGAGATGAACCCCAGACTATAAACAGTGGATTTAACAAAAGGATGTGACAATAAGCCAATTATGTTTTTAAACCCAATAACAATGAGTATACAAGCAGCTCAGCCTAAAATTCAATTGTGGGGAGGAAATGACAGCTACACTGTCACATCTAACTCCCTCAAACAAGCTTCAGTACACACCCCCTCTGCTTAAAACCAGATTCCACGCTCACATAAAAGATAGGAAACTGTGGCCCACCTGTTGTGGATTCCCAGCCAGTTGAGCATGGAGAGGCCAGTTCTCAACACTCAGCTCTCACTCAGAGGGTATTACACAGAAGGGTGGGAATGAGAAGCACTCAAAGAGAAGCAGACATGGACCTGGTGCATAATCATCGATTTCAAAAGCTGTGCTCACTAGGGCTGGATAATGTAATATATACATTTTCCAACAATAAATCGAATCATAAATATGTCTTATTACATTCTTATGGAGTATTTCCTTTCTCACGCTGACTCCCCTCTGTTATGTGTGGTCTAGTGGTACAGCAGCCCTTCTGTATTAAGGCTTGCTCACACCAGAGGGTGACACAGCAAAATTTGTCTATGCATTTCTGCATATCTGGTTCTTGGAGCTTGATGATGTAATGACTACTACCTTGCAAAATAATGTAGCTAGTGGTCTAATGTTAGCACTTTCCCTTCACAATATTTATGATGTTTTCTTTATTCAATACATAGTTTGAAGTGGCTAGTGAGATTAAAGCCCTTTTGTGGCCAGCATTAAAAAAAAAATAAATGGAGTAGTTGCTAACTCTAAATTAGTATTTTAAATTCATTAGCTTTGTCACTAACAGGAAAGTTAGTTCAGACACCTACATCTGTCTCATCCCTGTCCACAAACTACTGCTCCTTTGTGGAGCAGTTTATGTTCCCAGAGAGAAGGGGTTAAAACAATTGACAATTAACTTTCTCTATTTGGACTCTCCGGCTTTCCGTTCCCTCAAAGATGGCTGTCGAGATGGCTTTATACTGGTCTATCTTGCAAATTGGCATCTTCAAGTTCACTCAATTTAATGCTCTGACTTACCCCCATAAGACTAGTGCTGATTTCCTTCCCAAACGACCAAATGCTAATGGCAATTACATTAAAATGAATGGATTTCACTGCACAATTTTGTGGTCTGCCAGCGAATGATCATTAGACTTGGGGCTGATACAACCTCCAGTTATATCACGAAGAATTTAACGGAGTGTGCGATTCTTAATGTTGATAATTCAGTGAATTATGGTTTTTATTCAGTCTTGGTGCACATCAATGAGGGCAACTGTAGGGATACATCACGAAATGCAACCACACTTAATCACATCTGAGTCCAAATAGCTGTGGAGCACAGAAATAGCTTCCTCCCTACAACAGCCCCCTGCACTGTTAGAGAGTCCCTTATCTGTGCTACGTAGTGTCCTTGGAGGCTACAGCTGCAGTGCAAGGACAGCTGGCTAGAAAGCAGGACAGCAAGCAGAGAGGAAGGGAGTCTGCAGTTTGTTGCCTGCCAACTTTCAAGAGCTGAGATTCCCAGATCTACAACCCGAGTAACCTATCACCAGCCTGAGATTCAAATCTCAGCTCTGTCCAAAGAGCCCCTAGTCGTTTTCTTACCTTGGCTGCAAAACTTGACATGAGTCAGGTAATTCGAGATCCATGGGTTCCGGTACATTTTGGCAACAGTCAGGGAAGAGGGTTAGACAGAGAAAAGAAGTGAAAGGGATAAAAAGACAGGGTAGAAAGAGGGGCAGCTGCCTAAAAGATGATGCAGCTACAGAAACAGTCTGGGACAGACAGAGAGAGAGAAGAGGGAGTCAGGTAGAGTTAGAGAGAGACAGAGGAGGAGGGAGGGAGAGGAGAGAGCTAGAGAGAGAGACGTCCCAGCCGCAGTGCCTGTACAGGCAGAGGTGGTCCTAGTAGGTGAACAGAACAGTGATGAAGCTGTGGCTGCAGCTCTGTCTCTTCTCAGATCCACTCCTCGGCTCTGGTTTCTCTCACTGACCACTAAGGGTTAACCAGTGCCCACTACAACAATAACAACTGGCAGGGTTAAAAGCTGCTCAGCACAGGCTAAGCTCATTAGCCAAGCCAAGCAAATTAGGCCTCATCACTACTACAGAGTGTCCTGCATGCTGCAGAATGAGCCTCAGAGAGGAGGAAGAGACATAGATAGTTAGGAGTGTCCCAGAGGAGTGCTGCCTTTCCCTTGGCTCACACAGTCGAGTGGGATGCCAAAGAAACCGGTGCAGAGCGTCAGAGAAGGAGGGGGGTGGGGTGGGGTGGAAATGAAGTGAGCAGGGGAGAAAGTTAAAAATCACCCTCTCAGCCAGATGAGAAATTCCAGTCATCTCTTAGGAGGGACAAAATAAAAGGACCAGCACGCGCAGACAGAAAGGGGTGGGGGGGGGGGCACGCAAACCATAATGAGACAAAGGGATAGTGTGAGCTTTGTTATCTTCATTTGGTTCAAGTGGTAACATGTTGGTTCTTCCTTGAGCAGCTGAAAAGAAGCACAATCTCACAATTCCTCTATTTTTGAAATGTTTGTGTGTCCCAAAGCGCTAGCACACTGATATTCCCTGTGAGTCATGGTCATGGTATAAACCCATTTCCTAGTGCGATTATGGTAGTGAACACCAAGAATAAGACCAAAGCACATGCACACACACACACACACACACACCAACTATACATCAATGTGACGTTGACATGCTTATCATTGTACTGAGAGGGCACTGCAGGGAGGCTGGCACAGAGCCTAACGCTGCTTTTCAGACGCTGCTGGGAAAACAGTGAGGGGTATCTTATCCCTCTGTTTCACACAGAGTGAAAGCTGTCACTGCCAAAACATGCAGGCGTCAACATAAGACAGATCTACGGATGGAAGCAGTCACAAATGTTAGTGACTGCAGGTTGGCATGAAAAGTGATCAGAAGAGGCCTCCTGACTTTTCCAGAATATATAGATCACAGTGGAGTTCTTCTAAATCCAAACCAGGTTATTGGGGCGTTTCAAAAGCACCAACGCAGAGCAGGTTTATCAGATCAAATCACATAAATCTGTCCGGCCGAACCGTCAGGGTCTGCACAGGTGTGTCAAGATGCAGCCGACAGAGAGACTGGGGTTGTGTAAACTTTAGAGGTGGCATGTTTGGAGCCTTCTGAGATGAGCTCATCTGGCTCCGCATGTGAACTGCACACACACACATACACACATGTCACAAACCTGCCAATTCGCACTGGGGGTAAGGAGACAGGAAGAGCACTACCTGTACCCACCATTTAACTCAGTACTAGCCTGAAGGGTCTAACAGACTCCTGCCAGACAGCTGATGGGTCATAAAATAATATATTAAATGAGTGTTATTTGAACTTTTCCAGTGGTGAATTCAACCTTTATTTGTTTAAATGTTTTAATCTTTTCAGCTGATAGTTTTGACCGATTTCAATTCTTATATTCAGAGACCTCCCACCGCCCTCTGTACCTACTGCCACCTACCAAGGCAGTCTGACTTGTACTATATGTAATGTCTGTTTCTCTGGCTCATCTGCTACAGGGATGACATCAGGCCTACAAAACCGGCTACCCTGTTATTAGCAGAGATGAGTGTTCACTGCCAAGAATGGGCAAGATCTTACAGGTTGCTGCAATGACGAAACACTATTCTTGTTCTCTTATCTTTGTGGTGGATTGTAGGATTTATTCCAACATCAGTGTCAGGCCTCCCAGAGAAGAAGCATGAATACAAGAAAACAAAACAAAAACAAAGCATGTACAGAGGCAAAGTATGTGCAGATGGACTTATTTGGTGTTCAACCATGTGCTCACATATTAAGTGATAAATTAGCTATTTCATGGCAGATATGAGGAAGTTGAGTAGTGCTACTTTTTCTACACACCACAGCCAAATGGGAGTCAAATGTGAAACCACACTTCAAACAAACTGGGGGAAACCAGCTGAGTGTTTACTCTAAGAGAGCCCTGCCATGGATGATGCAATTGAAGATTTAAATAGTGTCAGTTTACATCTAACTTGGCAGAGTTTGCCTCTGAAGAAGACTTAAAACTCTATTAAGCTATTCATAATCCTTTGAACTACTAAAATTTATTAGACGAACCTTCCCACAAGGGGGATGGGGAGGTGGTCTGGAAACTGTAGGGACCGATTTAAATTTCCTTCCATAAATGCCAATAGAAGTGGATACAGAAAGAACAGTACAGAGACCTAAATGTAAAAAAAGTAAAAATCTAGACATGCTTGCTTATGCTGGGAGATGTAGCACTACATACAGTTTAAAATGCCTCTGGATGTTACGTGTGCAGATGTGAGATGTTTCTGAAGCAGCTGAAGTGTCAGTTGAAGCTTTTAGAGTCAGTGGAAATGTAAAGAAGTTGATTTAAGTTAAGGTTTAAGTATAAAAACAGATGGAATTAGCTGAATCACTAAAATATTAGAAATCAGTGGAGGTATAAAAGCTGAGAATATTTGAGATGGGATCACTGAAGGAAGCTGAAATTTCTATTGCAAGGGTATATTTTGTTGGTTGTTGTCAGTTTGTTTATAAGCCCTGGAATCAGCTTAATTACCAGTAGGAGAGTTAAAACAGTTAAACTGGCAGCTACAGTGTGAGAAAGACATAAAAGCAAACTGATGTATCAATTGTCATGCAAGTTTAAGATCTGTTTGCAGTAGAAGTTTGCATATAAGAGTTTAAAAAATTGAGCATTTGAAGATACACAAGCAGCTGAAATGTAGCAGTAGAAATATCAGACAACCAGCACTGAAGACAAGTGCAAACAATAAAAGCAAAAATTTTAAAAAATTCGAAGAATGTGTAGTAGAATAGTAGTTATAATAGCAATGTCACTATCAGGCTGATATACTGGTAAGCTAATATGTAAAAAGCCAATTGAGGATCTTGAAATTTAACAGCACCAACAGAGAAGCAGATTGCTTAACATCATAATAACAGAGGCACACCGCTCCACCAATCATCCCCCCCAGATGTTCAGTCAGCTACACAATCAGAGTGGGCGCCATTTCAGCCTGGACAAGCTAACATGTGCAGCCAGTCAGTGGGTCATTATTAGATAAACACTTCCAGACAGTCCGTGTTTGCACTTAAAATGACCTCTAGGCATCCTGATATGTCGGTTTGGAGAGGAGTGCTTAGTGGCTGCATCACCTTCACAGTCGGAAAATCTTTGAGAAGAGAGAGAGCACTGAGAAAGAGGGAGAGAAAGTATCAACAAGGCTCGTCTCCACAGCCCTCTTCGAAATAAAAGTCTAGATTTATTGCATCCCCTAGGAAAGATATCCATCTTGTCTGGCAAGAGAGCGGAGTAGGCACATAAGAGAGCCTGAACCCCTGCAGCACGGCCATAAATTCAGACTCGGGGGGGTAGAGAATGAAAGGTAAAGATATTCATATGCACACATAAAGGGAGGGTTGAGGGAGGCAGACTGAGGCTGAAACTCTTTTTGCAATGTTGTTTGATGTCCTTTACAAGGCATGATGGGATTTCAGTATGAGCAAACTGATTCTTCTTTGTGCCCTTTGTCCTTCAAAGAGTAAAGACACGGTGAAATGAATATTGAGCTGATGCTTTGAACTTCAGATTTTCTGAATATGGACTTTCAATCACTTACTGAACATGTGTTTTCCAAATCCAATATCTATTTGGGTGTGAATGCTGTCATCTGATTTAAACTACACCAAGATCATCTGATGAGTCCTGATAACCAGCTGGTTCAGGCATGTACACATGAATGAGTGTTCCCCGTTTACTGTGACCAGGGACCTTTGTTGCATGTTGTACTCCATATTTCTACTTAAAATATATAAGGCAAAAATGCCAAACAAACAATAAACAATAAAGATTGAAACACTGTAGTAGTGAGGTGTGCAGTCTGTAAAAAGTCTCATTAGTTGAAATGTTAATTTGTTAATAAAATTCAAGTAATCATCATAATAGGCTGATCTATTGGTAGGCTAGCAATGGATGAATGAATGAGTTACCAGTTAGTCCAATATAGGGAAAAAATGCTAACTGCTAATAAGAAGAGAGTGAGGAGAAACTTGAGCTTAACAAATACCCAATTCTTTTACTTACTTACTTTACTTAGACTCAACAGATGGCCATTTTGAAATCTGCTCATGCTAATTGGTTCTCTCATAAATGAAAAGTATTAACACTAGTTTGCTGGCTTAAACCAAATGGTTTCAGTGGCCCGTAGATCCCGCAGGGCCCCTGAGGTCAAATATGACCTGCCTCAAACTTCCAGAGACCCTCCTGGACAAGATCTTCAAACCTCGTTATCAACTTCTTTTCATAACTACCTCAAGTCTTTGAAACTTTACAGTCGCACTGAAAATTGACACAGCAAGACAACACTGACCTTCTCCGGTCATTGCACAGCGAATTAAAACACAAACACACACACACACACACACACAAGGTGGCATGGTTTTCCAAAATTAAACAGATAAGAGGTGTTAAGTAGGGGCCTCGGAGACTCCAAGTGGACTCCTGCAGAGCCACACATCACTCCTGGTGATGTGTGGCTCTCAGTGTATCACAGAGCTTAAATCTGGCCCTGGGCATCAGATAAACTCACCAATGTGTTCAATTGCTTATGGCGGGACTGAAGTGGCTAAGAGAACTTGAATGAAATAAAAAGGAAAAGATCTGAAGTTGTGGCTTTTAACTCCTGGTTGATGATTAATTGACAAATCATCATTGTCCCTCATTTAAAAAAAAAATAATAAATAAATTGTTTTTTGTTATTGCATTCTGATCTACTGAGGCAGCTGTTCTTTGGCAGCACTTTGACCAATTTGTTCCTGCATGATGGTGAAAAAGAGCAGCTCCAGGGAGAAATCTTGCTTTGTGACACCAAAATGTGACATTTGCTATTGCAGCTTTCTTTTATCAAAGTTGTTGAGAACATTTGAATTCACATTGTCTCATTTTGTCCAATTACCCATGGGAATAAAAAGTACATGAACAGCAAAACAGACCAAAAATGCAGGCTACAATGCCAAAACCATTTGTCACACTGATTTTTATTACTTTTTTATGACTGATTTTTATTACTTTTTTATGACTTTTCCTGCCCCTGAATAAGTATTTAACTAAAATACTAACACTGAGTGGACTGCACACTTCCCATAAGTATAAGTGCAATCATGATTAATCTGTAATTATATAAGACAATACCGCACCATCTGTTCCTCAATGATGATATGACCCTCGAGGCATGTGATGCACCTGAAATGCTGAAACACATCTGCACAATCTGATTCAAACTAAGCCCTGAGGAAGCGAGCGCACACAGACACACACACACACAGAGCCCTGAGCTGTGTGTGCTTCAGTGTGATGCACACAGCACATCTGGTCAGGAGAGAAAGCTACAGCACCAGAATTCCTCATTGATCCAGTTTGCCAGGGAGTTTGTTTCCATCCCCAGGCGCCGCTGACACCTTCCCAAGAACTGTCACTCTGCAGGGCGGGAACACTTAAAGGGATGGAGAGACACTAGTGGAAAGTTTGTGTCTCTCATTTCCCTCCAGAGTCAGCATAGTGTGAGGTGAGCCAGCAGAGTGGAGGCTGCCATTAGTGAACTAAACCAAATGTAGCTGCAATGATCAGTGCCTGGCAGGATGCACCTATTTCCAGAGTAAGAGCTGGGAACTCAGTGAACTATGAGCTCCATAGTGCAGGTCTGCTATTCCTAAATAAACACTATCAATTGCAATGACAGAGATTAGCCAAAGAAGTTGGAAACTGACCTTTACCCCCCCCCCACCCTCCCGAACAGCAGCAATTACATGTTGATGCTCTATACTCTTCAACTGTGTTTTATCTAGTGTTCATATCCATAAGAATATATATTTATAGTTTTAAGAACCATCTGTGTAGTTTCACATCTCCTCTCTCAGGCTTCTCTCTGGAGCTGTAGTAACAAGAGGTCACTTAGCCAATCAGAGGAGATGATCTGACCTCTCTCTTGTGATTGGCTGACTGTTTTCTGAATGAACAAATAAAAATATAATAGATTTTAGGTAAAACACTCAGAGGAACAAAATCCTGGTGGGCAGTGCTTAGGGCATGGCTGATGGTGGTGACTCCTTCATTGTGTCATCATAAAGTTACAGACAGCTCAATTTGAGGCTCAGTCTCTGAATACAGGCTGTGTGCATTTCTGTGGACTGAGCACTTTGATACTTTCACAGTCTGTATAAAGAACCTATTATAGAACAAAAACAAATATGGACATCCTCTTTTATGTAATATGGGAAGATGGTGTCTCTTTCTCAGCCTTTCCATACATGTCTAGCTAACCAGAGAGAAATAACATTTTTATCTTACATTATTTTATCATAATAATTGGACTAACAAGTTCTGCGATTCAGAAAGAATAATGCTGTTTCTTCTTTTCCATATCACCTTCACAAATCATTAACTTGTGAGGACAAAAACATTTTGCCTTGGACATGCAGCTTTATGCAGCCATATCATCATGAAGCCATCTAGTGCACATTTAAATTTTATTATGTAAAAATTAGCCACAAACTGTTTCTTCAGCCAACTATGAGCTGTTTTAATTAGTTTGCTCATCTCAGTTCATGAAATTTCCCCTTGACAGTTGTAATTTCACTCATTAAAATCAATGGTTGGCAGCTGGAATTGAGAAGATGCTTTTGTCTATGCCTGAAATGAGCAACTATTTGTATCAATGATAAATCTGCTACCATTATCCCTATAAACTGCATATATGCTGTATAATGTCATGTCAGCCTCTTTCTCCACAGATTTTCTCTAGACATTGTTTTTATTGAACAGTCCATACCCTGATGATTTCTTCTTTCCACAGTTACACCCTATCCAAGGTTATGTTAATTGCTCGAGAGTCCATCTACAAAGACTTGTTGACAGGTTGTCAACAGAAAGCTGGAGGCATGGCCTCACAGAGTCGCCAGAGGTGGTCTGTTCTCTCATTTTCCTCCAGCTACTTTTCATCCCCTAAACCCAACATGGAAGCTCAGTTAGCCAGACAAAAACCAATGCCTGGGAACAAGTTCCAGACTTGATGCAAAATAGGGCCAGATCTAAAGGAGGGTCCAAACACAAGTCAACATGAGACATGTCACTTTGCTGTGCTGGTTCTCTCAGTTTGGTGAAGGTTTATAATTTTAGTAACAACAACAACATCACATATGACCAAGACTCAAGGAATTCAGGGTAGAAAGACAGTAATCCATGTGCAAAGCACATGCCACCTCTAAATAATGAGAAAAGCATTTAGAAATTAGAAATGTAATTTGTTATACTTTTTCTTGTATTTTTGTGGCCGTTTGATTGTAACAAAATTAATGTATATCTATACACAGTCTGCAATGGATCTCAGTGACTGTACCTAATGTCAGAGCTCAAGTCTGAGGTCAACTCCAAGGGCAGAGACCCTAGCTCAACGTACAAACTGCTATTAGTGGCTCATCATAAATCACCACTAATTAGATTTTAAACTGGGACTTGTGGGTTTAAAATAAAGGAGAAGCTGTCATGGAGGAGTAAATACCTATGGACTTAAGACCCACCACGTGAGACCACCGGGACTAAGCCTCCTGCAAGACTTTGGGTGCTACCACAAAGCCTGCATTAGGACCATGCATTGATCTTTACATTTGGACAATTCAGTCTCATTTGATCCATGGACCACACAGACTGGATCCAAATACAGATAAATGTATTTTGACAGTTTAATACAGAATTGCTGCAAACTGAATCTTGATTTTGGACAGTTGTGCTGGAGTCACCTGTGACTAGAGGTGGCCCTGGCACACAAATAAGTGCATTGTATATGTAGCCTGTTGCCTTCAAATACACATATGGTACAAGATGCACTGCTAACAGCTTTATTATGTTTTTAGCAGAGAAAGGAGAGTGAATTTCGCATATGGATACATCAAGTAAGCTGAAATACAGCTTCAAATAAATGCTAAAGCAACTGTTTGTTAGCATGATGCCATATCAGCTTGAGCCTACAGTGATGCTAGTGTCTCTGTGAGGCTTTACTATATATCAGAATGTCTGCAATCAAAATGTAAACCTATAAAAAACATACTTATTTAGAGGGTAAAGTATTTAGCATGTCGATCACTGTAGTTTAGCATTTTAGCATGGCAACATTTACCCTAGATCAGACAGTAAATGTTGGATGTTGAGGGTCCCTAAGTGCTTACAAACCTGCTGCCCATAGACTATTCATTGAAAAAAACTAATCAACAACGAAAATATAAGTGAGCTAGGTGACATAAGCGTGACACATGGGGTTAAATTAATGGGAAAGTTTAGAACAAAGAAAACAGACAACTTTGTGTTTGGTTGACCACAAGTGCTGACAAACGGTTTAGGCTTTGTACAGCAGCATGAGACATGTTTAGTCACGATGCTTCAATCAGTAAGACACGAATCCACATATAGGCCCAACTAATGTCTGTTTCTTTCTGTAAAGGCTGCAGAGACATTGCTGTAGGTCATCCTCAGCAGATCATTATAGGCTGATCTAACCATCTATTTTTACAGGTGAATAAGCCATCAGAGGCTGAGCTCAAAGGGGAAATAAAATGCACTGACGTAGCTCTCCAAATGACAGACACAACACAGACACATTGATACTCTGACACATGAACACACTGCACTTCCTCTCAACCCTAGTAAGAGATTAGTTGCCCTGGATCTGAGCCAAATCTGAATCAAATCACGATGACCCCCCCTCCCCCATTTGCAGTCTGACACCTTGACAAACAGCTGAGAAAAGTGAGAGTTACACAACCGGAGTGACAGTCAAACACTGACAATGTGTAACACAAGACAGTCACAACATCACCATTCAGCTTCACCTCCTCCCTCACCAGAAACCAGATCAGACCTCAGCCAATTAAATAACTCTGAACTAGGGCTTGTGTATATTTGGAGCAGAGGGTAAAAATAAACCCATATCTCAGGGCATCATGATTAAATGATGCATACAGCAGCAATGTATGAATGTGTATTCTAAACAATTACACAAGGGAATCACATCATGTTTTTGTGTTTCTTTCCTTGAAACCAACTGGAAGCTAGTTAGATTATAACATCTATTCTAATTTCTGGGTGTTCAGAAATGTGAGAAAATTAAATGGACCAATAAGGACAATGGCTGTATAAATGGAAAAACGTGTAAAATGTGTATGTGTGTGTGTGTTGCCCACTTAGGCAGCACTCTATTTCTGTCTGTGTCCTGACAGAGCGAGAGCAGGTGCAGCACAATGAACAACTGTAGTCTCCCCAACCAGTCACTCACTCACCACTGAATGAATAACACACGGAGAAGCTCAGCAGCCCCCAAAATCCAAATCTCTCTTAGACCATTCATTTACTCAGCTCTCTCTCACACACACACACACACACACACTTATGAATATCCAGTGATTCGTTGCCAAACTCACTTTTTAACATAAAAAAATAAGAATTTAATCACTGACACAAGCAAAATTTGCTGTAATTTGTTGCTTCTGGGTGACAATAGTAAATCCAGTCAAACTCACTACAAGGCATATGTACTTAACCCTTTAACATTTAATCTCATTGATACAACCACAAAAAAAATAAAAAATAAAAATAAATAAAATTCTCTATTTCACCTCCAAAGTGGAAATGCAACAACTCTTACTATAAGTCATCTAGACCTGTGGTCAGTCATCAGATGAGGGCCACATACCTTCTCAATGTCGTTTGTCTTCTCGGGGAGCCACAGAGTCTTAAGGTTGAAGCGGTTCAGGTGGGTACAGTCAGAAGTTTCTCTTTCTTTAGCCTACTGGTTCTAGAGTCCTACACAAGGTCAGCGCTCTGGGGGCTTGTGGGACAGGACTACTGACACAAAGATAGACCCACAGTTCCACAGGCACCTCACCCCCACCCCACCCCACCTCCCACCCACTTTCTATCTGCAACCCTCCTTTAGCACATGTGTTGTGGCTAGATCCACAGCAGGCATGAACCCAAGGGGTGGGTAGGTGGCTGACAAATTTAGAACGGTGCTTTCCCACTCCATCAACGCCAGGCCAGATCAATCAAATGACAAATGCTCCAAGTGGCAGTCAAGAGGCACCATGGGGAGTGGGGAGACATAAAAGTTCATTTGAATTTAAGTAAGTAATGGTTGAATTACATCTATAAAAAGTCACTCTAAATAAATAATATATATTTTAGGAAGAGACATGGCTACTTTAATTTCATTCAAATGGTACTCTAAACACACCTTACATTTATGCTCTTAAGTCTTAACAACAAGTTGAATTAGAAATGTTATTTTATTCTTAAAATGAACTTTCAAACTCCATGTCCACAGTTTGTAATACAAGCTTTATGTCAAAGTCTCCATTACCATGCAAACATCTCGTGACATTGCTATGGTTGTTTTTACAGACTGTAGTCTCTGTTGAGGCACAGGCGATTTTATACAACTATAGTCATGAGCTAGTAACAAGTGATGGTGACACTTCTCCTCATGACAAGCAAAGTGTGAGAAATATGTGGGGAGCCCATTGCATACCATGAAATTCAACTTCCTTTTTCATAAGATCCCACTGGGTGAAGCCCATTTAAGTATCCAGGCATAAAGATTCACACCCCAAAACAGTTTTCTGCAGATCTCTGGAATCAAATCAGCTGGTTAATGGTCAGGTTAATGGTCCCTCCAATATACACACACTGCCTAAACACAAACAAACTTTGTATCGTAGACCTTTACATGAAACCTGAGGCATCAAATACTCAATAATCACCAAGTAGATTATTCCAGTATGTGTGTAGGTGCATACTGGATTCAAAACCTCAAATGTCATCCTGGTGTCAGTGGAAGAAAAGTCAGGGGATCACTGAAGTCAGTGGGATGACGATCCAATCCAGGAGACGTTAAATTATTTGACAGGAAAAGCGAAATGTTTGACCAGCTGGTGGCGCTGCAGGACAAGCCATGGGACTGTCAGACAAGAAAACCTATCCTTCATGCATGAATGATTGTGTGAAATTACATGGTAATCAATAGTTGCTGAGATCTTTCATTTTGAACCAAAGTGGTGGACTGAACTGGCACTGCCATGGCTAAAAACCAAAACACAGGCTCTGTCAAACCTGTCATACACATGGTACAATCACTGTCACCAACAAACAGCATCTCACCGGCAGAGTATGGGTTAGGGTGCTAAATAGTGACAGGAACATAGTTACTGTAAACACTCGGTCCAACAATCCTCTCATTCATGGTGTTGACTTGAAATTTCAGGTTCAAAAGCAAAGTGAAGGACAACACTGGACAAACAGAGAGGAAGGAAGGGAATCTAACTCATACAGGACCCAAAGATAAGGACAAGGCTGTGATTCAGCTGGCCAATGAACACACAAGGCAAAGGAGAGGACCCCGGGACACCACCAGTCACATGGAAGAGGACAGAGGGGGAAATAAAGGATGAGGCATATTTTTCATTAAATGTTTTTTAGTAGAGGGAAACCTACAAAACTGTTGAGTCATTAGAGCTGCTGGCATATACTCAATATCACTAAAGACAAACACTCACCTTCACTTTGGTTTTGAGCTTCAATGCAAACAGCACCATCTAGTGTTGGCAGCTCAATACAACCACAGTGTTCACCCTAACCTCAGCCTCCACACAGCCTCATTCTTCCAGATGTCACACTAACTGATGTTGTTAAAGAATGTGTGAAAAGGTAAACCCAAAAACTCACGCATTTTTTCAGCTGCTTGTGAAACAGCACTGGGCATGAGGCCAAGCTCTGAGGCTCTTTAGCAGGGCTCTGTACTTTGACTGAGCATTGAAAATGACATGATTCAGAAAGTCCAGAACTAATTAGCAGAGGAGAAACATTAGCTCTTTCAAATGTTATTTTAATTTAGCCGCTTGTTAGGCGAGAATGTTGATTGCTAACATGTCTCAACCACTCTGAACTGTCAGCACAACACAGAAGACTGAGGGCAAAGAAACTCGCCTCCTGTTTTTCCATAAACAGTTGCAGATCGACCACAACAATGTCCTGGGATGCAGAAAAGCTGGAAATATGTGTACTATTAAACCCCCTCCCCTGCTTCCCTGCCTCGCTTTGATGACTGTCGGACATGCAGGCAGACTCACACTCAGCAGCTTTGGTTAAAGGAATATTTTGTACCTGCAGAGCAGTCACAGCATTAAAGAAAGGCATGGACAGCTACTGAGACTGCTGAGCAGGCCAGACCAGACTGGGCCTGTTCAGCCCTGAAATCATCCAGCGGCATGGGACACCATTCACACGGAGCACTGAGCATGAAACACCAGTGCCAATTAAAGTGAGACACAATAAAAGTCTGTTTAAAGTGTTGTGAAGAAAAATAAACAGATGGGAAAAGAGAACAACACAGGAACAGGTTGAAGAGAGAAAAAGAAAGGAATCAAAGAAAACATACTCCATTTTCTTTTTGCTCATCAGGTAAGCAATGCATTCTCCACACTTTAGCACAATTTGTATTAGTTAGTTTTCATGTTTCCTAATAAAAGAAAATGAAAATATAGAGACTGGGATTGTGAGTTTCACTGACTTGCAGAATGTTTGAGGTAGAATTTGTTATTAGCGAAAAAGGCTCTTTCGTGTCTGTATCAATTACCTTCATCTGTTGGCTTTTGTTGCTACTCTCTCATTAGCCAATCTTGGTAAAAAAGCTTGAGAAACAATGTTGAACTCACGCTCCTGCCTCCCACTCCATCATATACTTTCATTAAATGGACACAGCTAAAAAAAGCTTTGTAACAATCAACACAACTCTAAATGTTTATTGGCACTGCAATAAAATTATGAATTTGGTTTGTAAGAAGTAATAAATATGAGCATTTATATAATTGTTTGGTTTCTAGCTTACATGTAGAAATCAGACTTGGTTTGGAAAGATCCACAGAGAAAAACTTTTAGCACCTCGAACTTGTGAGTGACTTCCAATCATGAGTTTCTCTCTATAAAAAGCGAAAAGTGTATTCAATTATCAACTGGCACTAAAAGCATCACCCAAAAGGTTAAAACCTTACCTTGACTTTCCCACTCTTTCACTCCCATTAGTACCCCAACAAGTAGTTGATGCACTGTAAACATCTAGAAGTGCTGATCAAAGCTTCTCCTTCATGCTGAACACTACAAACTCCTCTGCACCTCTGAGGCAGTGAATATCATGGACCACACACAAAACGCAAGACCTCAACGGAAAGTTTACCCATGTGCACCTGAGATCTGCTTTTAGTTTTAGCAGATCTCAAGGTGTCATTCGGTGGCCAGAAATAGATGGTGGATAAGAGATTCAAAGAGGGCAGAGGAAGAGGTCAGTGGTTGGTGGAAAGAAGAAAAAAATATAAGTAGCAGATAACATCACATGAGAGAGCCTCAGAAAACAAGAGTGAAGAGAGGGGGGAAGACAGATGAGACAATAAAAGATGTATTTCTGCCCAAACTGAAGCTGCACTTTTATAGCAAAAACCTTATCTTTACAGCAGCCATTGATGACAGCTCCAACCTCTGTGCTCCCATCATCCTATGCCATGACCTACATGTCTACTCAACGCCAGCAAAATTGCCGTTACACAAACCAGATGCCCTTTTCCACCAAAGCATACCGCCCAGGCTCCCAGCAGATGAGCTTTCAAAGCACATTAATAAGCGGATATGTCCAGCAATGAGAGTAATCATACAGCAATTACAAAGTAACACAACATGTGAACAGAGAATGAGATGAAGATGAACATTGGACTTTACCTTTCATAGCTCCTCTGATTCCGATTGTTAACCACTTAAAGTCAATATCCAGAGTCAAAACGCTTGAGAAAGGAGGGAAGAAAGAGATAACAAGGGCATAGTAGAGAAAGAGACTGACAGAATGAGTGAGACTGCCTGAGGGTAGGACTGGAAGGACTATCGGAGTCACATGATCAGACTGGAAGAGACTGGTGGTTCAGAAAAACCACAGGGTGGGTTTGGCGGTGACACCAGCATTGGCCCATTTAGGCAGCAACAGGCACAGTTAGAGAGTTAGAGAGGCATCTGGCAGTGGGTCACCAGGATCTCAGCCAAGAGACGTACACCTGGAGTGTGTCTGACAGCGTCAACGGACATAATGACAGCGATGAATAGAAATGGGAATCTGTCCTAATGAGATCCGACAAGGAACTAGGATGAAGGGGTGGGCGAGAGTAGGATCGAGTCACCCAGCAGAGATAGGAATGGGAGGAATCCCTTTTTATTTCTTCCAGCAGCCCTGACGAGTCAAACAGAGGGACAGTAAACCAGAAAAAGCAACAGCTCAGAGTCAGACGGAACCATTTTCCCACATGGCTGAAGACCAACGGCCGTAACTGACACACACAGACACAAACATGATTCCAGTTCCTACAGGAGATAACTGGAAGTTTTATCACTCCCTCTGACAGTTTGAGAGGCAGACTCAGTCTCCAGGCCAGAGGTTACATAGACTGATTTGGTTCTGTGCTATACTATACTGCAATAATGAAACCAAGGCAGAAGCTCCAATGGACTCCAGATGATTTCTTTAAAAATGTCCACGAGGTTAATAATGTATTGATACTGAAAAACATATATAGCATATGCATTTTAAGCCACTGATCAATATCTTTACCAAATATTCCAACATTTCAAAGTTTTTAACCGCGGGAAAACCTATAAAAGTTCCTTTTCTACAAAGATTGTAAAAAAAATCTCTGCTGAAACCAGCATTAATTAAAGTTTGTAGCTTGTCAACTAGCACGACCCACTGCAACTATTTAAAGGCTGGAGAATATCTGCCTCAAAATTATAGAGTAATTTTCTAAAACTAAAGCTGTATTTATTGATTTTTGGCCACTTTCTGACACCAGCGCAATGGTGGCAAGGCTACAGAGATAAATGTGCTCGCAAGCAGTTGCTTATCAAAACTTTGAGAAACGAGCCAACTTTAACCTCAGCATTAGCATGGATTCAAAGTTGTATTGTGCTACTCTCCTTTTAGCTCTGGTTGGTCTCTGTTAGAGTTACATGTCTGTCTCTTTAGCTGTTAAATACTCGCTTACTGCTACCGATAACTGGAATGACCCAAAAACACTAAAACCAATAAGTGAGTAATAATTCCCCAAGAATCTGTCACTATGAACAAAATAATTTGATTCAATGTTATATAAAAACTATTCATTAGTGCATCTTTGCAACCATGAAAATAAATTCCCTCCCAGCTGTATAGACAGTTTATGTGGCCGTGATCAGGAAGAAACTGTCAACATAAGAGAAGAGGACAGTCACAGGGTGATACATGATACTTAAGTGACCAACACTGAGCATATGCAGCAGCAAACAAACTGAAGTGAGTCCAACTGTTTAGAGCATTTCAGATAAGTGTTTGCTGTGAGGGAAAACATGCAAACAGAGCACTTTATACCCCAGCTGACCCATGGTCCCATGTGGCGAGAGACCAGAGGTGAGCCAGTCTAGAACAGAGAGTGTAAACGTACCAGGATCAAGCAAAAAAAAAAAGAGGGCATAAGTCCGGTTAGTACACATTTTGAAAATCAAGAGACATTTACACACAATACTGGGTTTTCTTTGGCTAAGTGGGTGACTATTATTGATTTGTATAGTCATAGTTATAGGCCATGTGTATTGTTGCCTATTCAGGCTTTGACAAGAGTCCCTGTGGCAGGAAGTGCTTCAAGTTTATCAGATTAATAATAGATAAATTGACACCACTGATGTAATGAGAAGTTTTCAGCAGCTCTGTAATTGAGCATCAATGTTGTTATTTTACACAAGTACACGCAGAAACACGTGTGAATCCCACCACACACAAGCTCCTACCATACCAGGCATCCTGCACGAATACTTGCCTATAAAAGGCGAGCTGTTAGACCAGGGAGACAATGAAGAGCAGCACCAGGTGCAGGTGTGTGTTCGCACACGTCTGTCACCTCAACAGTTACCCTGTCAGACTTTGGCACTTCATGATGACTTCTCTTAATGTCATCATCCACCTGTGATCTGTGCTAACTGGCTATATATGAAGAGGGGAGGGCACAGCACCTGGAACCACCTGATAACATCCAAAAGCATGAGCTCAGACGCTCGTCAGCCTCTCTTGTGTAAATCATACATGGGTCAAACATATTTTTATTGGATGATTAAACCCATGCGAAGTACCAGAAGAGTGGGGTTTCCATTCCCAGCACAGGACTAATAGCATCAGACCGTCAAAAGGACACGACTTCAGATATCTAAACAGAAACAACTGGCACAAATCTGCAGCCTCGGTTTGATTCAGTCCTGCTGTCATTGTGAGTATCTGGTTTCAGCATGAGTCATGTATATCTCATTCTGAGAGAAGGCAAGAAAACCTCACTAAGAGCCAGCTATGAATCTCTCCCTCACACATACAAGGCAGGGTGTAGTAACACGCACGCCTGTATTAGACTGACAGGTCCATGTGCGTGGATTTGGTGATGGAGCATTTATTTGTGTTGAAGGTGTGTCACTGTACGTTTGGACTCCAGAGGATTACAGAGGGGCGAGGAGTGTAATTACAGTCAAACAGCAGGAACATGTAAGAAAGTTGTCGACAGATGTTAATCTGCTAAAATGTGTGTTAGAGCTGGCATTTAAAGGACAATTCCATATTGTATTATTGTTGTCCATCATTTTGTTGGTTAAAACAACATATGCTAACCTCACTCTGGTTTTAGATGCAGGGAGGGGGGGCACAATAAAGTCAAACAAAAACTATGCAACTGATTTTTCTTCTTATTTATATAAATCTAGAATATATCACAATTATGAAGAAAATGGCAAAATTGGTTATATTTTGATGCACAATCCCTACTTAAAAATCAAAATTGAGTTTCATTGCTATTTTGCTCATAGTAAATTGCTATATTGATGTTTTTGCATTTTACTGAAGAGACTGTTGTCCTTGTATATTATATACATCCATATATATTTTAGGAGAATATAAGAGGTTTTTGTTTAAATAAATTTAAGAGGTTGTAATTTTTACAGCCCTGATTTGTGTCCGCAGCTTTTCCTGTCAGGCTATGTACAAAATCCCAGAGGGCAAGAAAGCATTGTAGTTGAACACAAATGTCATGGGATGGCTGTTTTTATCTTTGGGGAATAATTTCACATACGTTTGGCTAACCTGTGGGTTTAAACAACCTGTTGTCTAATGACAATGTTTTTTAAGTGGCTGAAGTTTTCTCTGCTGTCAAACATGGTTTCTTGCCGGGAGTGGGTGGTGGTGATTGCTGCTTGACAAGACAAGAGGTTATAATACGCCCTCTGGACAGCGCTACATCTTCACAGCATATTGGAAGCTACACTTAGTCACAATTGGAAAGTGAACAGGTAGGCCAGGGTTAGCTGGTTAGTATGATAACTGGCTAGCCTACTCGTCCATCATCAGCGTTTTGCCTGCAGTTGATTCGGATCAACACAAACCCAGTTTAGAGAAGCAGCTAGCAGCACTTTACAGATGCTGAGCGATGTGCTGCTGTCAGCAGAAAAACTTATTTTAGCCACTTTTAAACTACTTTATCTGCTGTCAAATTACAATTTATGAACCATTAAACTGTATTCCTACACACAAGCTCATCTATGGTGTGCACTGCATTACTCCAGAGATCAGCAGTTTGAGCTGAAAGCCTCTCTCCCGTATTATCACTTAAAATCACTCTACTGTCCAAAATGAAAATACACTTAGATTAATATCTGCATGATCATAGGACTGCTTCTGTTTCATGGCCCCATACTTAAAGCAATGTGTTCCCAGAACTTATCTATTACCTTGGTACATGCAATATCATTATTACCGATAGGAGTGATGGGCAAAACTATGGAAAAGCTTCTAAAAAACTGAAAAGGCCCCATAAACCTCACAGGTGATTTCAAGTACTCTGGCTGAGTAGACCTTTACTTCGGTTAAAGGTGGTGATCCTACTGGGATGCATGAGGTCACATTACACTACAGTATTAAAAATGAGAAATGTCTCTAATAAGTGCAACAAAAAAAGCAAACATAGTTGTGGGATGAGGTATTATCAGGCAAAATAAGTGAAATCTAACCCCTGTAACCCACCTCTTCTTTCTCCATAAATGTCAGTAATGTTTTCTGTTGTGAATAGAAACACGAATACTCAGAACAGATAATGAGCTGAGCACAACCATGATGGTGATGGTGAATCTGATGCAGCTTCTCAGTGTGAAAAGACCTGTTAGTAAAAAAAGAATAAACATGTTTATGGGGGTGGGTGTCAAAGTCCATTAGGCCTAAAACACTCACTGACTCAATGAGGCCACTTAAGCCTGTATGTGTGTGTGTGCCAGAGAGAGTGTGTTTGTGGACTTGGCTACACACTACCTATTGTGTCAACACACCAGCTGCTGAGGTCTAATCTTTCTAACATCTCAAAAGACACACAACACAAATAGCGGAAAGTTTGTCCATCACTGCCAGCGGGTGTGTAGGATTAGTAATATTAGAAGATTGCGTTATCACTGTGAAGTGTCCACAATGCTAGCTCTCTCTCCCATCCACAAAGCAGGATGAGAAATTGCATTAGAAATTTTAACCAGCTGAAGGCATTTATGTCACACAGGTATCAATGTAGACGAGTAAGAATGTTGATGAGAAAGAATGAAGTTCTGCAGAGGGAGGGGTTGTTTGTGTACTAGTGTCCCCTCACCAAAAAGCAAGGTGGAGATAGAAGAACAATAAAAAACAAACAGGCTGCAGGGTCCACTTCCTCGTGGTTGTTAAAAACAGGGGACTTAAGGGGAGAGATGCCAAAGATGTAGCTTGATAATTTATGCTCACTTTTTCTTGCCAAGTTTTCTTGCCGAGTTAGATGAGAAAATTGACACCACTCTCATGGCTATGCTCACTGTGAACCTAAAGCCAGAGTTGATTAGCTTAGCTTTGCATGAAAGAGACTGGCAACTTTTGGTTTTAACAGCTAGGGATTTGCATGAATGTGTTATTTTTACATGTGTCTTTTAGGCCTTTAGCCAGGCTAGTTGTTTCCCGTTTATGCTAAATAAGCCAACCGACTTTTGACTGCTGCTCTCTCTCAAAGCACTTGAGGATTTTTTATTTCCATACTACTTTACAGTCCGCTTCATTTCAGGATATAGTTAAATGTCTTAATTATGTTGGGGCATACAAAAGTAAAATATGTAACAAAAAAAATCCCAAAAAAGGAAAAAACAAACAAACACACTCAAAAAAACAAGTGTACGGTTTACTCTACAGCTGTAGTTATAGTCCACTAGACACCCGCCATGTGTTGGTATGACCATGCTATGTTTTGTTTAAGGCTCAAAGATCTAACAGAACCCAATGTTTTACTAAAATGTTGAAAGACCAAAAAATAAAAACAAATTTGTGTAGTGGAAAATTCTTCCTGTTAATCATCTTATAGTCTAATAAAACAATCTAATAACATCATATATAAACATCAGTAGAACTTTAAATACAGACCATTTATTTGGAATGAGTACTTCTGCTTTGTATCGGTACTTTTATTGAAAGAATTTCTGTGAAGGATTTGATAAGTTCTTTCTCTGCTCTAGTTAATGCAGATGATGGAGTGGTATCAATCCTCTTGCCTGAGTTTGTTGTTTGTTGTAAATGAAAATATATCAGACTCTGTTAAACTTTTCCCTTATAGATAAGTGCACTCTTTAGCAACCATATTGTCATTCAGACAAACAAGAGTTTTGAGCAGCTGTTTTGTTATTATATAAAAAACCTATTTTTTTAAACCTGGATTTCAAGAAGTGAATATGTTTCTAAAAACTATAAGTGTTACCTTTTCTTAAGCAGAAGGAAACTACAGATGATTTCTGGATATGAAATTTTAGGCTGTTTTACAAAACACTGAGTGGAACTTATGTGAACAATACTCAAGAGACAATTGGATGTGGGCTTCTCACCATTATATCGTAAAAACATACTACCCCTACTAAAAATACTAAAGAATAGAGACATAGAATAAACATTTGCAAAAGTAATAGTATCAAACCCAAGAGAGTGCAAAACTACTTAAAAATAACTACTTAAAGATAACTATATATGCAGAATAATGTAGTCAAAAACTATATCGTCTGTAACCACAAAAGACACACACATTGACACACACAAACCAAACAAGAAGCTGTTACCTTGGTGAGGAGAGTAAAGTTTGGCTTCTTCTGCACAGCCAGAGTCTGTTGTTGAGTCACCTCATCATAGCTACATACAGTGTCATTGACAAATTGGTGAACCATCATAACAGAGAGGATCTACTAAAGGTCAGCGCGTGTCGGGATGACCTCAAGAAAAGAGGATACACTATCACACCCTGTGTGATACCACCCCCACTTGCTTCTTACAGCAATCAATGTGCTTTGCTACTCAGCGATGTACAGTATGTCCCTTTGGCTGCAGGCAATGGGTCATTTTTTTTGACCTTCAGAGAAGAATCTGTTTTAAAAGAGAAGAACAAATGGACTCAGCTGATGTACTTACAAGATGACCATTGAGACAGAGGAGCTCAGATTCCTTCTTCCAGTGGCCAGGTTCCTGGACGTCCCCTGGTCCTGAAAACAAATCATTAACTTAGTCACCAGAGTCTGTTGGCAGCATCAACTTAATAATTGAAAGCTGGGACAAAGCTGAGTTGCCAGTTCCATTTTCCCCTTAGATAGTTCAATATATTAGGAAAATGGAAGTACAGTGCACACAAATTAATGCTAGCCCACTTTTTCTTTTTTTTTTTTAGAAGTTTTCATAGGGCCAAAGTACCATCTCAGTGTAATTTTACATCTCTTTTCTCAAGCTTCTCTCTGGATCTTGAGTAACAACGGGTCAGTGAGCCAATCAGAGGGGAGGATCTGAGCATCTCTTCTTATTGGCTGACTGTTAATGAAAATAGCAGGGAAACACTCAGAGAAATCAAATCCTGTAAGGCTGCGTGGTGAGTGCATGTGGCCTGGGCCTGTGCTGACTGTTTTGTTGTGACATCACAGTTACAGAAGTCCTGATGGTTTGTTTTAAGGCTCAGTTTCTGAGTATAGGTTGTGTGAATTTTTCAGTGGACTTGATATATTTGATATAAACTGACTGAATTGAATATAAATCAGAATGAGTGAACCAAACCTCTCTAGAAGATGGATCATTGTCTCTGTGACCCACATCAGCCCTTACACACAACAGCACACAAGATGCCACAGTATGTTAGATCTGTAAACCCAGTGGCCTTGCAGTCCTGCAATACATGAATGATGAGAATATGTATCAACAACAGCACACCAGGAACTAGAAGCAGGAGATATGTCTGTATATACCTTAATACAATATGAATATCTCTGCTATACTGGATTTTTTAATTGATTATGATTGATAATTGCATCAGTGAAGTTTTTAAATAAACAACAACTTTGGCCCTAGCGCCCAGCCCTAGGCTCAACACCAATTACTATGCCCAAAAGAGAGATTTGTCATTTTAATATAAAAGTGTCCTTTTGGGGCATTTGCCAGAAGACTGACATTGTCTCATACAACAGGTGGAGGTTGCTTGGCAATAGAACATAAATATGGCTCATAAGAAGCTGCTTTCACAAATTATTTTTTAGGAAAACAGAGTCAAAGCGGTGCTGGTTTAGAGTGTTTAGTGTGTATTTGATTGGTTATCCATTTTCTGTTTGTGACTGATGAAAAAAAAAAAAAAAAGCAAAAAGAAATCCTCACTTTACCTAAAACTTCTGCATAGTGCTGTATTTCACTATATATATCCCACACATATGGTGTTGGCATGATTTTATCCATATTGTCCAACTCATTTCAGGGATGATTAAAATGGCAAAAAACAGTTCGCTCTCAGAACCACCATTGCTCACTGAGACATCTGTACTAAAGATTCATAATGTTGTTGTAGTTCCCTCTAACTGCCAACAGAGGCTGATCAAAGGATTTAAATAACCTAAGGCCTCCTCTTTCCCTTTGTTAGACAGTTCAAATATGAAAAAACAGATTGTGAGATAAAGTGGAGATAAACAACCTGCATCAGATCCAAGTCCAGATAGTTGATTTCACATTATCTTAGACCACTGAGCCTCACAGATGCTCTAACGTTAGCAGGTCTGCAGATCTTTAAGTGTAGCAGCAAAGACCTAAGGGTTATCCAAAAACTAGTGATCTGGAAACTAATACAGTTGCAGATCCAAAAGGACAGAGCCACTTAAAAGCATGCTGTTCCAGCCCAGTGGTCTTTATATGTTCATGGTTTTTCTGTGCTGTTTGTTCCCAAGTTCCAGATCACAGAAATGCCATAATGCAAAAAACATCAACTCCTAAATCCTTCGAATGTAACATTTGGGGGAAATGACTTTTGGTTTTTTAAACCGTGCTATGTGTAAGTAGAAATCAGCTCTGACTCACAACATTTTTTATGAATATTTATGAGATTGATTTACCAGAACAAAAAGAGGTGGGGTTGTTTTGAGGATTATTATAGACCTATAAATCATTCCCATTTTGCATGTTTTCCCTTTGATGTCATGGCAACCAAGCCCACCCAAAACATGCATCAGCTAATCATCAAATACTGACAGACAAAAAGCACAGAACTGCATCTATGTTACAGGTGAGCCTCCCGTCATCACCAGCTCTAAGCCTTGTCCCCCAGCAGGAGACTCACTAAACATCTGCTTCCAATTGCTCCTCAGCCTTCCCCTTCCTCATCCACTGAGGGGGTCTGTGGGAGGCAACAGAACCATTGGACCCATCTGAACCCTGAGCCCCAGCTTTCTGGACCAGGGCCCCCAAAACAATGATGTAACACCCAGCAGACTTATGTAACTAACCTCTGCTGGAAGTTTCTCACTCTGAAACACAGAAGGTGGAGACCCTGGGAACATTCACAACAAATAAAGTACACCGTACGGTAGCTCAGTGTGTCCACATGCACTTACACTGCAGCTGCATACATGTGCAACACATTTAGTCTTTCAGATATATTTTGGTTTCAACAACCCAGCAGGTAGGGGCAGACTGAACAGAGTAGAAGCAACATACAGTGGATGTTCACGTCCTAACTTTGCATAATAATGTAATTCCTTTGCTAATGATATTTACTCTTGCTTTTGGTGGCATGAATTCCCATGACGCTACTAGACACAGCAACTCCTCTTGAAACAATGTTCTACTGTATAACTGATAAATACTAGTTGATGTTGCTGTCCCTCCTTTTTAATTCAATACCACCACCATTGTAGTCACACAAGGTGAAGACATCTTATTGGACACAGGCTCAGTGGGCTGGCAGTCTACTGGACTGGAAATAATGTGCACCCACAGCTTTACGCCATCGCTACTCAGCTAATCACCACAGACAATTACTGCAGTCCTGCAGCGGCAGACAGGTTGGAGGCTTAACCATCACTTTGATCCCACTCCACTCAGATCATCATCATTTATTCACTGACAATGGATGATTTTTTTTTTTCTCCTAAAAAGACAGTTTTAGCAAGTTGTTCCTTGTTTTGCAAGCTTGGGCTGTGAGAGCCTAAGGATCAGGTTGATAAGCAGACCTTCAACTTGGAAAAGGAAACATGTCTGTTTCCCACTTAATCTGTGGCAAGTGCAGAAATATAATGGTACAAAGGGACAAAAGCTATGAAAGCAATTTATGACAGCAGTACTTTTGAGCGTATCTTTAAAAAAATGTTGACATAACACATGCTGGACAACAGTATCCAAGTAAAAGTAACAAGAACAGAGGGCAAAGTTTTCTGTGATACTCGTGAGAACATCTGAAAGTTGTTTAAACACATTAATATCCTTAGCAGGTTTTGAGCTAAAAAGCACAAATTGGCCTGATCGATCTAAAGCGCTGCCTCTCTTAGGCCATTAGGATGATCAAGCACAAGCTGTTTAAGTGTTGTCACAATTGCTCTGAGTTCACTGACCTCACATCTTAAAGTTTGGGTCCCGGGGGTGGATGTGTGTGTGTGTGTGTGTGCTAATTAGCTTCTCCATGCACTTCCAAGTGTGGAGAAAAACTGGAGTAGTCTTCCTAATTACCCACAGGTTATTTATTTTGGCAGACTGTAACCACCAGCTACCTGCCAAATAAGCAGGAAAGGAAAGCACTTGGACAGTGAACTGTGTATATATGCGGGTGTGTGGGACAGTATGGGACTTTAAAGGACTAAATTTGCATTCACTCGATTTTTCACTTTATTCTACGATGGCTGCAACAGACACATTAACTATGCCTACCTACGCATAATCATAAAGCATGCATCGTTGCAGTATGTTTGCATCCACCACACTAAACACCATTTTAAAAAAACAAAACATTGTAGTCGCTTTGTTTATTATCATCGGTTACGAACAAACTCGAGGTGACTTGTGACTTTTCAGAAGTCATCCCTTTCCTCTGGTAAATTCGGCGTGCAAATAATCCTCTCGACAGCACGTGTTTGAATATTCCCAATTTTATTATTTACCTTGCAGCTGATGTCAGGCTATCCCGATGTATTTTAGCAGACAACACATTGCGTTGCTAACTAGAGAGGCAGTCATAAAAGTCAGAGTTTGGCTTTAATAAACGATGTCTGGTGTGTAGTATACAGGCGGAAATAAGGCCAATATTGTACCGATAAACGCAACAGTGTTCAAAATCTGGTTAGTTATGTATGGTAGAGAAAGAGCGAAGAAACTTTAAATGACAACATTTTTCTACGCAGTTTGGCATGATGTTTCATCCCTGCCGCGGGGCGCACGCACGTACAGACCAGCGTCCTCTCCTCGCTGCTCTGGTGTTGGATGTCATGTACTGTGTAACACAATACAGCCGATATCTGGCGCCGAGAGATAATAAAATAGTCTATTGCCGCCGTGGGCCTCGGTCTAAAAAGTTGTCTGAACGCAGTCTCATTACTCCACCTTTTACTTTCCTGGATGAGATGATGCAGGACAAAGCGGGTGGTGTCGCCTAATACATTTATGGTCTCCACCTGTAGGAGGATGGGCTCACCTGGGTCGACTGAAGGGTCAACACACTATTTATCAGTTTCCCATTAAACGACTCGACTGCAAACAGCCTGAACCGTGCAAAGCTGAGGTCAGGCTGCATTAGTAACACGCCTTTTTGCAGGTTAGGGTGACGTCAAACTTCTTTTAAACTGGTCTTTTTTTCTTTTTCTTCTTCTCCCCTTGTCCCAAATCCAAGCCAAGCTGATACAATGTTTAAGTCCTAGAAAACAACTCATGCAGAAACAGTCAGACGGACTCACCGGTGCCGACCAGGAGGGGAAACAGCTTGTGTTCAACAGCCACCGCGGACAAACGCGTGTAATATCCCGCGGACACACACACACACACACGCACTCGCTCACACTCAGTCACACTCAGTCGACTGTCATTCACAGAGACGCTGCTGCTGTAAACTTCTTCACTCCTGTCAAGTTCAGACCGAGCTGCCGGGCTGCAGTTTTCAAAATAAAAGCCCAGTTGCCGACACTTGTACGCGTTGTACTGAAGAGCTGTGGCCAAAATGGACTTGGTCTAAAAACACAGGTCCATCAAGGTTTGCACAACTGGTTGCAACTTAATTGTGTATTTCCCGATAATGCCCAATTGACAGGAAAGGGGGCATTTAATACATTTATTAGTTAATTGTACTTTGGTACGTGAGTGTGACTCACGCTTGACATCCACTGATTCCACCTCATCTTACAACAATGAAGTTTTCTCCTGTGAGTCATTTCAGGCCTTTATTTTGGGATTGAGATAACATTAACATTGATCTTAATATTGCTCGTGAACTCTGGTCTGGCTTGACTCAGCTCTACCCTCTAGTAAGACAAACCACTCAAAATATAGTGCTTACTTTAAACCTAAACAGTTTGTACTCTTGATTTCCATTTTATAATGAACCAGCCGCATGTGCTGCAGGTCCCTTCCCCTCTTTCTTTATATGAAATGTGCTTTAATCAGTGCAACTTTCTCCTCACCTGTCTATCAACACTCTCTAGCCTGTCATCTCTCTAACACACATTCACAGATACACAGCCATTGAAAGTGTTTTTGCTGCAGTGACATGTGGGGTCAGCCTCAGTGCAACGGACAATCAATCCCCAGTCTGCTCTAATGGCAGAGTTAACAGCTCACATATCCTGTCCATTAAAAGCAAGCCCAGATAAACATTCAGTTTGACCACAGTTGGAGCTGCTCCTATCTCTTTGGCTGCAGCTCTTAATAGGCTTATAAAATGCAAAATGCTGGAGGTGAACAGATCATCCTGTCTTGCTGTCACACCCAACAGAAAGAGAGGATGCATTATTTGGAGGTTTAGGGCACCATTTTTTATCACATACGTTGCTACGCAGGAAAGGTACGTATCATGTGACAGATTGTCACCTTTGCTCTTTGTTCACTTTGCCTCCTTTGAATAGTCTCCACAGTGGCAAGTTTCAAGGCATGTTTCTATGGCAAACAGGCCGGTGGCAAACAAATGATCCCAGACCTCAGTCAGAATGGCTGATGAGCCTGTAGCGAACATGAAACTCACCAGCAGCTATATGGAAAACACAGGGAGGAGTTAATTGGGAGGAGGGCGGTGGGACGTGGAGGTTGAGAACAAAGCCCACAAGTTTCAGTCCATCCGTTCTGCAGTGTGGTGATATCCTAAGCTTTGTGGTTGCAAATGTATTCCCTATCATGGTATCTCAATCATGTGTTAACCATGAAAGATAAAGGACTCTTTGTTCACAACTAAGGATCCTCATACACAATGCTTTTGTTGCTGCTGAAGCTGCTACCAAATACCTCTCACAATGCTGAAGAGGATGATAGCTATGTTGTCAAATAGTGATAGTACATTCCATAAATGCCAGCAGCAACATCTGAACAAACCAGACACACAGAGGGGAGACAGCAGACCTAAGACTGCCAAGTAACCGTGTGATGCTAATGATGGCAACACAGATAACAAATGGAAATCTAACAAAAGTCAAATCCAGATACATTTTCTTATTTTCTTCTGGCCCAGTATCCGCCTGGTTCCATAGCCCAAATCTGGCCCATATACAGAGCATGATTGTAAGATGCTACTTCCACATTTGGACCTATTCTGGTGCACACGCACACACACACACACACACAATTTTCCGAGTAACTTCAGTAACTTCAATAGGATGACAGCCAGACTCTGCCCAAACATGGAAGTACACAGGCCAGACTAGGGCCGAGGATCCAGAGATATGTTGGTTGTATGTGCATATGTTCATTTTGCTTTCTAGGAATAGAGCACCAAACAGTGAAGATGATGAATTGAATGTAACAGAAAATATAAGCATTTGTGCCGTTTGGAAAATAAAAAATCTATAGTATGTCTTCTTGCAACTGGTTGGATGTATTTAAAACAGATCTCCCTTTATTGAGGTCAGTTGATTTCCTGTATCTCTTCAATAATCTTGTTTGATAGCCATCATCTCATATCCATGGTTACAGTCTCTACAGACATCACTACAGTGTATCGTTTACCTCCTGACATTGCTTTAACCAGACTTTGTGACTTGATGTCTTTGTCTTTCACTCTGTCAGTGTTGGTGTTACATCCAGCAAGCATGGAGCAGCTTTAGCATTTTTTAAGACATTTCTGCACTCCAACATTCACACTCCTATCTGCTCTGGTTTAGTCTCCACTGACGCCACTGACACTGAGGGAAACAGCTGGCTCTTTAGCTACTGAATAATCCATGATGTTCACCAGCTCATCACAAACGTTTGCTGAGATTTTTCTGAGCAGCTACTGGGGCTGAAAGTGAGACCAAACAAAAACAATGAGTCGACTGACAGTAAAATGCTTCATAGAGCTGAGTCATGCTGCAGAACCAGGAAATAATTCTCTCTTTATCACTGTGAGACACTTTTCACATTGCTCATTGTTGATATAAAAACACTGATCAGAGCAATGTTAACTTTCCCTCCCAAATCAAAGTGAGTGCATGTTGTGTAGCTTCTGAGGCAAATGAATAAAACTAACTTGACACATAGGAGCAGGTTTACAGCAGGCTTCAAAGCTGTTTTTACAAAACACTATCGCAGTTAACACTATTAAGTTATGTGAGGTTGCAGTGACTTTTCTTTCCCCTTTCCTTTCTCTAAAGCCATCAGATGTGTGTATGCATTGTACTGCATGCCAGCATTACCCCACAGTCAGTATTTGGTGCATAATGGTTTCTTGGAGTAACATGAAGTCTACTTATCTTAATTTCACTTTCTTGACAGTGGGGGAGCAGCTCATGAGATCCATATTGTTGTTCTGACTGTTGCCCCTTTGAGCTGACAGAAATACAGTCTGCTGTGCTTTCTAAACAGGGCCAGGTTCTTCAGCACTTCAGCAGTGGTTTGATGGCAATTCCATCAGGCACGAGAGACACATCTGGCTCCAGCAGCAGCCTTTGAGGTTGTGACGTTGCACTCGTGGGTTTGGCATCTATCTAACAGCGAGGGCAACCACGAGGTTCTCAAACATCACATGAAACAGACAGGCTGAGTGAAAGCCATCTGAAAAACATCATCACATTGTCGTCAAAATGTACAGTTGAGTCAGAGCAGAAGAGTCTGGGATTGTAATGCCTCCACTGAAGAGTTCCATTTGATGCATCAGCCAAGTAAATCATTTTTTTTCAGTATTTTTCTTGCAAACCCTAAAACCCTGCTAGTGGACCCTGCAGACTTTCCTATTCATTACATCTCAGTGGACTTACAGTGGACAGTATCAACAGATGCACCCCTGACTTGTCAACCTTATGAATATGACTCAACAAATTTCTTGGCATTTTGCCCTGATGGCGGCATCTAAGGAGAGCTCACTGAGTTTCCAAAGATTGTCCAAAGATTATAACTTTTGTTCAATGGATTTCATGCTAATCTGTCCATTTCACATAATAATTTTGGTTGTGGCTTGAAGGTAAAAACAAGACCAGTAAAAATTTCACCTGCTGGTGGCACCAGATGAAAGGTGAAGGGATCCAAAGTAATCACCTGAGTAATCAAGAGTCATCATCTGGGCACCACAAATGTCTGTACCACATGGCGATTGTTGCAATCTATAAAATGAGACTTCATCTTCAGGGGACGATGAGTGTCTAATATATTCTATGGCAAATCAACTATTTCAGTCTGGTTGGCAGACCGACTAACAGACAGGTATTTCTGTCCGCAGAGCAAAGCTGCTGGTGTAGTAAAGGAGGTGTTATAAAAACCTCTTTCATTATCATACAGGAACCACGTGCCATGGTATATTCACTGTATGTGTGTGTAATAATGGAACATATTATGTTCCATCATATGCACCAAAGATACAAAGTGACATGTGAAATGCGACTGTCATATTTCTGAATCACCTTCCACCCTAAGACTTATAATTATGGAACTGTAACTACTGTTTGCCACTGTAAAAATATATGACTAAAGCTACATTGCTCAACACTGTATTGGTTTCCAATCAACGAAAAGCATCTTTATTTGAGTATGGAATATCATTCTTGACCTCCAGCAACAGTATATGTAAAGAAAATAATCGAATGTGGATGTAAATTGCAGCCATACTGACACCAATCTCCTGTTATCACATGACCAGTGTTTCATGCCTGAGCCAACACCATCACTGAACGAAGACCGTGAGATGCAGCTGAAAGCTAGCAGGTGTTGGTTTGGTTGATTTGGTTACATAAAACATTTTATTTTCTATTTAAATAAAGGGGACAGAATGTGGACTAAAAGTCTTGCAAAAGACAAGTCAATGTACAGTACACACTGTTTCATTTGTTTGTAGTGCTCCCAACATCTCCTCTGATGTTACTTGATAGTGAAAATAAAATATACTAACATCATAATATTCATGTAATGTTTGACCTTGATACCAAAAAACTATTATTACTTGTTGTTAAGGTAACAATGACCATGCACAAACTTTTTCTTGGCCAGGCATTTGCAAATGACTATCTACATCCATCAACACAATGATGCTGTGTAAACATCACATCAGATAAAGTTTATTACAAGCAAGTTGCACATGCCTGAAATGTAAATACTCCCCCTGCGTGATGTACACTGCTTTTGTTCCCTGTGTTGCACAACATTTAGTGATATTTTATGTCTTTGTTGAGCTTACTGATGGTTGGGAATTATAGGCCTGCTGGGTTTGTGTGGGTCTGTCTCATTGCTGCATGCCAAATGAGTGCGCATTCTTGGCATGGGGCTGCGTCTGTAGAGGGCATTTAACTGTGCCGCTCCGCCCCTCGTCAACTCCGTGACTAGTATAAGCCCCAGTAATGAGGTCAAACTAGCAGTGTACTCTGGCAGCAAAGGCTTCACTAACAAGACCCCTTTTATTCCATTGTTTTATATATCTCTGGACAAACTGGACCGAACTCTGTTTGTTTCTGCACTGCTGATATTTTAGATCTCTGCCTGCCATTACTTTTAATTGCAATTTGCAGAGCATCGGTATTGATTGTGAATTGCAATGTGTTTTGTTTTGGTTGATGAGAAAGATGCAGCGCCTGCCAGTAAGTGCCCATAATGGCCATTTGAGAGAAATAGACATGAGAAACAAGTTGTGGAAAAACCATCTTCATCATCTACGTGCCTAATGATAGACCATCAGCCTCAGAGCAGGAAATGACCTGTGAGAAAAATTTGCCTGCTGAAAATTGCAGACTTGTCAACAATGCACAATTGAAATGTGAGAGAATCCTCATCACTGCAATCTATATCTTGTGTTTAAATTATAGTGTATACCCAAGATAGCTAAATAAGATGTTATTCAAGGCCAACAAGGTACTCTAATAAGTATAATTTTGGCCATCAGAAAAGCACTCTGCTTGGATTTAAACTTTGTCCTCCTCACTATGATGAAGGCCAGCTGAGGTTCCTTATGGTTCAGATGATGAAAGAAGCTCCATTTTCAGTTTCGACTCCCACAACAGTCATATACCATTCTCTTTCACTCTCAGGGGGTTTGTACACCCCTAAGAGAAGCTATTGGATAGTGTGACCCTGAATAAACATGCTCACTCAGGTGAACTTTGCCTCACTTTGATTCATGTCCCGCAAATGAAATCTCTCGAGGCCCTAAAGTTAAACAGTTTAATGTGTTTTAAACCATTACAACATGTGCTGAAAGTGATGTGTGGAACTCAAAGTGGACAAGCTGCTGCTTTAAAAAGGCACCCGAATATATGCACAATCAGAGGTAAATAATGAAATCTAAATGCAACGAAATTTAGCCTCAGAAATATCAGGTGAACTAAATATTAGTCCTATATCAAATACTTGTAAAGTAATAAAGGTGTGTGTGTGTGTGTGTGTGTGTGTGTGTGTGTGTGTGTGTGTGTGTGTGTGTGTGTGTGTGTGTGTGTGTGCGCGTGTACTAGTTAATACTACATAGTGGGGACCAAAAACCTTTTCCAGACAAAATTAGAACATTTCAGGAACGTGAGGACATATTTGCTGGTCCTAATTTCTGGTTTTAGGGTTAAGGTTAGAATACGTTTTGGTTGGGGATTCAGTTAGGATGGGGAGGGTTAGGGTCATTGACTTGGGAATGCATTATGTAAACCAGTGTCCTCATTAAGATAGAAGTACGTGTGTGTGTGTGTGTGTGTGTGTGTGTGTGTGTGTGTGTGTGTGTGTGTGTGATGACCTATAGCAGGATGGATGTGCTCCTGGTAACATTTAATACCAGACTGACCCCATAAATTTCCCCCACGTATTAATGCCTTGCTAATCAGAAGTGCATGCCTGCAGCAGCCTTGGGTAACAGCTATGGCTCTGGTTGGTGCTACACTGTAGAAAATAGAAAGATAACTTTAGTGTTTTTGAATAGAAACATTGGATTTTCACATTTGTCCCTATGATTATTAAGCACTTTAAAACTTCATTTAGATGTTTTTCCAGTAGCTTATTTCATGTTGAAATAAAAAATAAAAATAAAAAATACATTTGCCATCAAAATACTTCTGGATGTTGATGTGAAAATTTGGTATAGAAGAGACCAACCAAAAGATTTGGTTTTATTAAGTCACCAGTGTGCTCCATCCTTAAGTGGACATAGAAATGAAAAACAGGTAAAAAATTGTGTGCTATTGAATGAAGAAAAATCCATATCTGTTTTTGTTTTTCTAGGTTCTGCTTTTCTAAGATTACCAGAACCTGAGAAGAGGCCAATTCACATCTGCAACTGATTGTAAAATAATAACAAATCATATGAGACAGTTTGGACTCAGGCCAGTGAGTATGATATAACTCATACTAATTTTCAATAAGGTCATGGTTCATGGATACTTATTGACTTTAATGCAGTGACTGTGGCAGAAAACATGACCATATCTTTCAACAGTTAATACATTTTGAAAACTATATTCGGCATGTTCTCGAATGAACAGGAGTGGATGTAAAAAATAGTTTGGGCTTTATACAAATTACCAACGTAAACATTCTTGACACTAATGTGATGGAGCTGGACATACTTCAGGTCTGATCTAATGTAAATGTGTATGTGGTATTAATTAACTATGCCATGTCTGCTTCATACACAACCTTTTTAGCCTTATTGACCCTGCAGACATGTCATGATGTCTATCTGACCACGCCTCAAAGTCTTCTCTTGCCAAAGCAAAGTCACATGGAAAAATGAACAATATTGGTTAAGGCATGTGTCTCTGCATCACAAAGGAAGAATAATGACAAACATATAAACAATGCAACAGCTCAGTGGGCTGTCCAGATTTGACAAAGAACACAAAACAATCTGCTTGTTGCTTACACGTCAGACTGTTGATGGAAGGCTTTGCACGCAAGAGAAAGAGGACAAGAGAAAACATGAAAGAATGGAAAGGATAGCAAGATGAAAACAGGAAAAGAGGAGACACAAATGAGAGATGGCTGTCTGAGCTCATGATCAAAACAACGTGTTTACTAGTGTTTCTATAATTGTGAGAACCAAACCTGAGATTACACAAATCATCCATATTGAGGCTTTTTGTCTTTTGTCACCTATTCAAAGGGTAAAGGCTGCAGTTGGGTGTAAAGTGGTAAATGTTATGACTGTTTAAGACAGCTCCTGATAAATACAACAACACAACCCTGTGAGTGAGTGTATATTAGCCTGTTAAACAGACTGAATAACCACTTCTGTTATTTATCCTGACATTGTGTTCATATTAGCAGTCAGGGAGGGGTTGTTATTTTGCTGTAACCAAATCAGCAGCTAATGGTGTAGCCCTCCCCAACAGCATATTTTTCAATCTTCACAGTGCTGGCATGCCAGGAGATGCTCATTTAAAGTTGCACTAATCAATATTTTCATGTTAACAGTATTAAAATGTAATATGAAATTCCTTGCTCAAATGAACCCACAGAGAATTATTACTGGACTCTGTTGATGTCTCCAAGTTCAGATTTCAGATTTTAAGATTTCCTTTCATAGTCATGTTTATGTCTAAGAAATAATGTTTCGCTTTATAAACAGATAATAAATAATAAATATGGTTGACACTCATACATCTTCCTATCCTTACTGATTATAACAATCGGTAAGAAGCACTGCCTCATTCCGTGCAATTCTAAGAAATGCTATGTCTGTCAATTGATTTACAACAACAAAAAAAAACTGCATTGATCTTGTCTACACATTGCAATTTATCCTCTGCCGTGTTTTTGTCACTAGGGGGGATCATAACCTATAACAAACCCAGAGAGCTCTGCTGCCTGGCTGTCTGAAACCAGGTTGGGTTTGTACCTGCAAAAATGTCTTACTTTCTGAGTATGTGAATGTTTGTCTGGATCCATTTTGTGTGTGTCTGTTTGTGTCTCAGTGGTCTATTTGTGTGAGCTAGTTTATGTCTCCTCTTCCTGTATGTGTGGGTATGACAGTGTGCATATGTGTATTTGATCAAACAGATGGTTGTCCACAGATATCCAACCACTCTGGCTTCACAGCTGCTCTGTCACTGTCAGATCTTGTCAGCAACACAGTGGCAACTCTGCTTCTCAGTCGCTAACTCTGTCTGTTGCTGTCTGTTGGGTTGCCAGATCCAGGGTGGTCTGCACACTGCAACCTGTCCGCCCTTGGTGTCAGTGGGGATTATTCAGATTTAGGAGCACTACCTCATTCATTCCCTAATCGTCCCAGATCCATCTATCCATCCTCTCCTCATTCTCCCTTCTGTCGCCACTCATGCCACTGATGTCTGAGCTGCTGGCACATCACAAAGAGATAAAGTTTTCATTCTGACTGTGATAAAGGTCAAACATACTGTGTGCATGAAACTTCTTTCTCCTGCAGACATTTATTATCATAATTAAATTTAGAATATATGCTATAAGAAAAGTGATTTGCACAGTAAATGCACATCATGTGAAATGTGTACATGACAATGATATGTAACAATGTGTATTTCAGGTGTTGTTTGATTTGTATTTATTTAGGCATTTTAAATGTCTCATACTTTTAGGGCTACACTTTTTGTATGGGACCACAAAAATCAGAAAATTATTTCAAGCAAAAGAAAGGTTTTTGGGATTTGGGAAGAATAACACACTTGTGGCTGATGTGTTTCTCTGGCTAAGAGGATACTGTACAAGCCCATGGTTATCATGGTATCTTAATTGTGACTTAGCCAACGTTTTATGGCCAGAAAATACTTGAATCCTGCACCAGTCAGTTAAAAAGATGAAAGTGTACAGAAAATAAAACAATATTCTTGGCTCTTGGTGTTCCTAAAAACATAAATGTATCAATTTACAATGTCAAAATTACAATTTTTAGGTTTGCTAACCAACCTTTATTTAAGTCGGTTAAACAGAGTAACAGTGGAGGTGTTTCGTGCTTTGGTGCTTTATGTGAGTTGTTTCTAAAGTGCAGCAGACAGGAACAGGTCATATGATCAACCTGAGGACGGCTCAGACTGTCAACCCAGTTATTGGCCAGTTATGTGGAAAGAAGTCAGTCCAAGTTAAATGACCACACAGCCATAACTGGATGAATTGGCTTGTGGTCAGTGTAGCTCTGTCTCCAATGCTCATAACCCACACGAACACATGATACGTCAACAGTAGTCTACTGTACATGCTGTACATTCATTGTGGACACAGACAAAAAGAATTCCTTTGAATTAATGGGCAGTGGGTAGCAGGGGGCAGCCAACTTAAATAACATTCTCTGCAGACAATCGAGCAGCCTGAATGCTGTATGAACCAACACTAATGTGGAAACTATAAAATCAGGTTATATATGTGGACACCTATCCACATTGAATGAAGAAGGTTCAGTATTCTTTTTTAGCATTTTCTAAGGCATAAATTATCAAACAAATAAGGCTCTAAAGTAAATCACATTTAATAAATATTGACAAATAGTGTATTTGTATATTAATGTAAAATAGTTGTATGTATTTTTAAATTTCATATTATATTTATGAAATGTTATTTTATCTTAATTTCCTTCACAATAATATAATTTCATATGATTTCACTAAGGTCTGCTTTTATTTTTTGTCTTTTTTTTTTTTTATCTTCTATAGTTTGATGTCCTCTGCAGGCATTTGTACATCCCATTCATTGGACATAAAATATGTGAAATGTGCTGTGGCAACACCACATGACACAAATGCAATAACATAAGAGTTTCCTTTGTCAAACTCCAGTTCTTGCGAAGTTACAGGAGGATATGTCTTATTTGGGAATGAGAAAAGTAATGTTGAAAAACCACTGTATTTTCTTTATAGGAAATTTAGGACAAACTCCAGTGGTCTCTAAACAAACTCCACTGCCAGTAAGGTCTCCCCAAGTCATCCATAATCCATGGCTAAGCCAGTGCTGAATGGCTGGGAGGCCTCGTACTGTTTGTGGTCCACTGTTAGCCAAGTTGAATAATTAAAGACATATTCAGTGAGGTGGAGATACAAAAGGGAAAAGATTCTTACAAAATAGTAGTTGGCTAAGCTGGACTTGGAAGCTTCAATGTGCTGACCTTTTGAGAGTGTGGCAACTAGTGTTGGTACACAATATGTTATATAAAGTTGCTCTGCTGGGCAGGCATTCATGTTTCTCATCTGGGTGTACTTTCCCAAAGTGAGGTAATGTTTTTCAAGCTGCTCTCCCAAAACTCTCAGAGCAAATAATTTTGCTATGTCATTTCAAGTGGGGTTTTTTTGTGAGCTTTCATTCCAGAAAATCACAACAACTCTGTCATTCATTTTCTTTGTGTGATCTGTGCCAGATGTTGCCCTCACTCTGCATTTTCCTTCTCTGCTCAACCAGTCCAGTTAATATAAAAATGCTGCTTTCTGCTCTCCCAGAGCCCTTCTCACCACAGCAACAGACTGTGTTGCGTTGCTTAGCCATAATGGAGACCAAACAAAAACAAGTTTTCTGATTTTTGGCCACATGTGAGAGAAAGGGTGGAGAAGAAGATGGTGATGTCAGTTACAGGGGCTGAATAGTCACTTCCTCAGGCCCTTGACCCCTCATTCAGACACTGGAAACACTCAAAATCCTCAGTGGAAAGACCACAGTGGTTAACAACAGCTGGATCTCTGTGGTCAGCTGACACACACTGCAGCTCTAACATTGGGTGGAGAGACAGATTGTTTAACACTGAGGAACTAGTTGAAGTAGACAATCAAGTGATTCTGCTGATGTCTAATGTGCAAAATAGTTGAGGTGTTTGGCAGTGAGAGGTTGTTCTCACCTCAAATTAATGATTTTCTCTGGGTCTCAGACAACATGTGTGAACCATGTTGCCAACACCAGTATAGTTGGATGGGTGGAACCTGTCATTTTTGCCCATGTGAGAGTGTTTCAGGATGGGACATTAATGTTTATGACACAAACCTTTACCAAATTAAGTCTGACTATACTCCATGATGAGAGGCTATGATAATTTACACCTCAGTGTTTTAGTCCTTTCAAAATGCCCGATAAAATTAGAGGGTATAATTCTGGCCAAATTAAGGTATTATTTCAACAGGCTACAGTTAACAGTTTACACATTTGCTTGTGGAATCAGTTACATTTCCAGGCCAACTGCCCTTGATGAAGCAGCTGCATGTTAACATGCATGCATGGATTTTTTTTTTTTTCATTTCTCAAGATGAAAATTCAAATTATTTCCCTTTGTCACTTATTTCTTCAAATGTTCTATCACTATCAAATATAAGTGTTTTGTTATAAGTATGAGGCCATTTATTCTAATAATATACTACAACAAATGAGTGAGAACACAAGGTAAAATACGATATTTAATAGGTTACACAACCATGAAATGAATCAGTCATCAACATTGAACGATGTTACACTAAACGACCGGCGGAGGGGCGTTGGCAGCTGACGTCATGGTCCCTGCGCTCGCGGGCGGAGGCGTAATTTAAAACCGAAGGAAAAAAAAAAAAGCCAACGACAGGTTACCATGAAGTCGAAGGGCCGAGGAGCTCGTCGACAGGTGAGCACCGTGTCTGAAATGTATGGTGGAAACAGTTTGGTCGAAGAAACTTCGAAAAAACGAGGTTGAGAAAGGTGGTAACTTTGTAAACTATAATATCAAAAGGTTGTGTTTTACATTTTACATGTACAGTATTTGCACATTAATCCCCTTCACGGTTAATTTAAAAAAAAAAAAAATTAGCTTCCTCCATTTACTCACTTGGTTGACATTCGCTAATTTCCAACAGCAACATGGGGAAGACTTGTGTGTGAATGACCCCGGATTAGTTTGAGAGGTGAGTTATTTCCACACTGAAAGGTAAACTTCATCATGTGTCACAGACTTTTAAAATAAAAAGTGTTTAGTCCCTGGTCGTGATCCCTTTGTCACGACAGTCTTTTTTTTTTAACGAATAAAACACTGGCTACAGTTTAAACGTGGATAGACACAAAATTCAGGCACACACACAGTTTACATTAGTATCACATGAGGTAAGCACAAACCAGAGGAAATACACATACCTCAGTGAAATGTTTTCAAATGAGTCAAGTGAAATGAGATGTTTTTGTTTCGTTTATCCAAAACCAGCTTCTTCCATGCTCAGCTTGAACATGTGGTACAGCTTATGTAAAAATATCCTGTGATCTGACATTGTAGGTGCTGCATATATATATATATATATATATATATATATAAGGTAACAAGGCAGTTAGAAGCTTGTAGTTAAATAATCCCACCTGTTCATATAAGATCCAATAGTGAGTGAGGATCACCTGTGAGAAAGTGCAGTGCAGTCAAGAGGATTTAAAGTGGAGTGATTGACTTGCATATTTACAATGTCACCATAATCAACAACAGAAACTGTAGAGTCTACAATGATCTTACAACTAGCAAAATGCAATCTTGACCAATGGCTTGTTTGAGTCCTGTGGTAGTGAACCACTGCCATCTTGTGGTAGGTTTCTTTCTTTGCAATAAACTTCCTCTAATGTCAGAAATTAAAACATATCCTTTGCTCAGGTTTATTTGAGATAATCAAAATAGGTTAACAGCTGTTCTCTTAGTTGTGTTTACAGTGAACTGTTCTTGTAGTTCTCAGTTGTGATCATCCAGTTACAGGTACAGTTTTCTATATCTTAGATTGAGTGAGAACCATATTCATATATACTGTGTTTAGTTGTTTGAATGATTTTCTACTGTTCAGACATTACAAAGAGTTGAGATCTATCAAGTCTGTTCAGAAATGGCTGCTGTGTGTCATCTCTGCTTCTAGGATGCCTCACAGGGGATGTAGCTCAGTGGTAGAGCGCATGCTTTGCATGTATGAGGCCCCGGGTTCAATCCCCGGCATCTCCATGTTGGTTTTGTTGACAACAATGAAGTTGAACCGGTAAGTTGAAAGCACTTCACGGGGCAGAACACAAATACACTATGCTGTGCACATGCAGGAGAAGTGCAACGAATTAACACTAAGACCTACAACTTCTCATGAATTTGTTTTTGTGTAAAATATTTGCTTGTATTTCATTACAAAGGTTACTGTCAAGAGAATCACAGTGAAGCAAACAGTAATGCTGCCCACACAATCTGAGGGCTGCACCTTTGAAGTTGTTTGTGATTAAATGAAATTAAGTAAACATTGAAGGTGGTAGGAGGCAAATGTTTGCTCTTCACAACCTGGCTGAGAATGCTGATAACCCTACAAGCTATAATGCTAAGAGGTTATCTCTAACACTGTGTTAGAGTCAGACAAGATGAACAACAAACAGTCTTCACTGTCATAGAAAAACGAAACAAAACTAAAAAAAAGAGTTTAAATGTTTGGCTTCCTGATTATCTCACCATCATGTTTTAAATCTAACTACTTAAGTGTATAAAATGTGTTTATCATGTGGCTCTGCCAGTTTAGCTTGTATGTATAGTATTTGTTGCTTTCAGGTTGTTGTGGCCGAGTGGTTAAGGTGATGGACTAGAAATCCATTGGGGTCTCCCCGTGCAGGGTCAAATTCTGCCAACAATGGTCACCTTCATGTTCAGGCTGCTGGATTGATAGATAGTGATCATTAGAAGCACTTTTACAATCCAATCCTCATAACCCTTTTAGACACACCTTTTAAATCTCAGTTCATTTACATGTGCAAAATATTTTCTGGCACTATCTTTGGTCAGAATAATTTGCCTCCTGTCGTCTGAGCTGAGCATCCCCATTATCTGTTTGTCTGATCTCTTCTCCATGCTTACAAAGGGGATGTAGCTCAGTGGTAGAGCGCATGCTTTGCATGTATGAGGCCCCGGGTTCAATCCCTGGCATCTCCAATCAATATTATGTAAAAAATCAAACAACTCCTCACTCCTAGTGTTTAACTCAACGACCTGTGCCGACAAAAAAATGCTCACTTTGTGTGTCAAGGTGATAAATGATAGTATAACCCCAAACCCCAGAGCAATGTGCATCCGAGACACCAAAAGTGAGAGATGTTTTAAAACATCAGTAAAGCAGTCTCCTACATATTATAGTCTGTATGTGTATACATTCCATAGCCCAGCACTAGTGCATTTTTTGCTTGCACCTGTTGTCGTGGCCGAGTGGTTAAGGCGATGGACTAGAAATCCATTGGGGTCTCCCTGCGCAGGTTCGAATCCTGCCGACAACGACAGACAATTTTGAGAGGTGAAAGTTGTAGTCAAAGGTATGATAACAAGAATGTCTCCTTGCATGCATTTGGTTGGTTAATGGACAATTTATTGGCATGAAGTTCTCGTTGTAAAGGCCACCACATTTTCAAAAAAAAAAAGCCAAATATAGCCATTGAGAGGTTTTTGTCTGGTGGAGCTGAGAGAACATTATTGTTTTGTGGACCCACGGTTAGTTATATATTTACATCTGTGAAAAAGTCATAGTCCTGTTCTAACAAGGTTGTCATTAACAGGGTTCAGCTGCTGCACCCTTCAGTCACTTTATCAGCAGTCCAGATCCCCTGTAGATATGAACCAATAGTGATTGATGGCGATGGCCCTATGTGAACATCCATGCATGTGTTGTCGTGGCCGAGTGGTTAAGGCGATGGACTAGAAATCCATTGGGGTCTCCCCGCGCAGGTTCGAATCCTGCCGACAACGGTTGTTTTCACATTCTGCTGCACTGAACAGCTAAGCTCACAATACAAGTGATCCTTAGTTGCAACCCTGCATATGACCTCAGTAACCAAATAGACTGACACAGAGTCCCTGGTCAGGCCTCGTATTGAGATCTGATCACAAGTCAACAGCACTAAGTAAAGTTGTAAACATAGTAGGGTGCATGATATGTCAAAAAAATTGTATTGTGTTTATTTTGGCTGATATTGTAATATATGATTTCAGTTTGAATTATTTTTGCTTTTTATTTTCATTGAAAATATTTTTTAAATGATGATGTGGTTTTTGTTAGTGGTAGTGAGTTGGATCAGATGGCAATCTGGGAAGTGCGAAGTTGGTATAGTGGTGAGCATAGCTGCCTTCCAAGCAGTTGACCCAGATCCGATTCCAGGCCATCGAAATTCACTTTATGCCTTCTGTGCAGTTGTCCCCAAGGCATTTCATTTTTGGGTTTTTGTCCGTCTCCATCTTGTGAATCACATATCACAGGCCAGTGAGAGGAGGCTAAAACTGGGGTGATGTGCTCATGTTTGTTAGTACCAGTCAACATCCTTGTGGCTTCACTCCATACTAACTGCCAATGACATATTGAAGACTGGGGGAGGCCTAATTTTAGGGAACAGTAATTGTCCAGTGGAGTTGTGATTGAAGGATAGAATTGGTTTGAGTTTGGAAATGGTTCTTAACTGGTAATACCTACTTTTAACGACAGAGGTGACATGTTTATCAAGACAGAGCTTGGAATCAAGGAATACAGCTAGGTTTTTTGCATGTGGCTTCACATATGGGATGAGATGGAGAGGGGATGACAAGGGATTCGTTGGGATGAGAAGTTTACTTGCAAGGAGGCATCTGGATTTAGAGGGACCAAATAAAAGAACCTCAGTTTTGCTGCTATTTCCCATCCATGTCTTGATTGAAGGAAATCTGTAAATTTTAGTGGACAGTACAGCTGAGAATCACCAGCGTAGAAATGTCAGGAGATATAATGCTTACCGATGATGTTTCCGGGAGGGAGCATGACCGAATAAGACTGGCCTGAGGATGGAAACATTTTAAATCAGTGCCCTAAATACCGACCCACTGTTCAAGACATATCAAGAGAGTGTCATTGCTGACAGTATCAAAGGCAGCACTGGGCTCTTTTCAGCAGCAAACAGTAGGTCATTAGAGACCTTTAACAGAATCCTGACTGGAATGGATCTAGGCCATTGTGGATATTCAGATATAGTTCTAATTATGATAGGACATTTTTGAAAAATGTAATGCAACAAGGACAACAAGAAAATTAAAATTAACTCTCATCTCCATAGTGGTTTGAACATGTAACTGGCAAGACAGCAAATAATAACCACGTACAATAGGTACCAAGAGGTAAAAGTATGCATTTCTCACTCACAACACAGAACCTTTCATCCAGCAGTTGTCGTGGCCGAGTGGTTAAGGCGATGGACTAGAAATCCATTGGGGTCTCCCCGCGCAGGTTCGAATCCTGCCGACAACGGCAGAGTGTTTTGAGAAGAAGCTGGAACCGCTGAAGCTTGGTCAGTGTTGAGATAGTTAATTGTCACTCAAACTGGGATTATATGAAGTTGGATATACTGAAATCTTCTAGTGTATTCATGTGATGGTATTAAACAACACTACATATTGTTATAATTGCAAGAAAGTGAGAGCAGAAGTGGTCACTCACATGGGGATGCATTTTAAACATATATATACACACATTACGTAAGATCTTCTTCTTTTTTTGCCTGTCATGTTTGTTTTGATGAAATCCCAGGGCTGTTGTGGGGGATGTAGCTCAGTGGTAGAGCGCATGCTTTGCATGTATGAGGCCCCGGGTTCAATCCCCGGCATCTCCAGTGAGTTTTTGGTTATTATATATATATATATAATGTACAGGTTCAAAAGCATATAGTCATCTCCTAAAATCCATTGTAATTTAACATATTAACATCATCATTTAATGTCAAGTCATACACTAAAGCTTGGACCTGCCTGCTATGCATGTTTATCCTTACATCATTGTGGCTCATACTAAAAAACAATGTTGAATACTTTGGCTTTGGCAACATCTCATTCTAGCCTTATTGTAAAACTGGTCATTTGAAGACATGGCCTGTGTGACCCTTGTATTTATGTGGTGGTTACTACTGTTTTGTATTATGCCAAATTCCAGCAGCGTCTGCTCAACAAGGGGTTGGACCAAGTAGAAATAGTTTACACAGTCAGTCATATTGTTACTGTTTGTTATCAAAGAGTAAACTGCAGTGAGAGAGTTTTCTTTCCCTCTGCACTCCTCGCCTGCTGAGTGTGTGATATACACTCCTGACTCAGTACTGGAATGCTTTGGTTTTCTACAGCGGCACAGTGTTAACAGGGTGTGTGAAAAAAAAAAAAACAGATTCAAAATCGAATAAAAAATTCATTCATTTTTTCAGTACTGTAACAGCGCTGGTTTACGTTTTTTTCATAAGTTTAACTCACCAGATACTCCTCCTTGGTGTGAGCAAGAAGAACGTGCATTGTAAACATTCCACCTTTAAGATTCACTGGTTGCTGCTTGTAGCTGCAGCTGCCAGAGTTGCACAGTGAATGAAATTGTTCATTAGTAAAGATGAATAAGATCGTGGATTTTCTTGATTTGAGATGCTTCCCTCTATCTTCACTGCCACTTCTTCCCTGCTGTTTCATTTACTCACAAACACACAAGCTGTGTAATACCACACTGATTACTACATTCATGGTTTCGTCTGATATTACTGGGCTGGATGTTTGTCTGATGCTGTGTCATATTCTCAACATGATAAAATTGCTCATAAAGTCAGTCTAACATCTGATCTTGTGATCATGGCCATTGCCACAAATCCTTCTTGTACCTGACTTGCTGCAAAGATCCACTGTGATGCCCCACTGCACGAATCCTCCTCACAGTGCATAATAGTTTCCCTCTGTGATATTTCTTTTGAGATTGTTTAGGAAATTGATCTCATTTGTGCAGAAATACTTACAAATCAGGGCTTTCACCTAACAGTTTGAATTTACAGAACTTGTGAAAGTGTGTCCCTTCTCTTCGCTCCCTTAAGTACCTCTCCCTTACTGTTCCACCTCTAAATCTCCCCTTTTTTCTTCACAAGTCTACTCCTCAGTATACGTCAACACTGCTGAGTTGGCAGTGGAATTCCTTGTACACAACCAGCGATGGTGGTATAGTGGTAAGCATAGCTGCCTTCCAAGCAGTTGACCCGGGTTCGATTCCCGGCCATCGCAACTTTAATTTTCTGTCTAATTGTGTTCAGAAATTCTGTCAGCATCATGGAAATACTTTCTCAATCCTTTCTACTTCATACTTAACACCACACATATTTAGTTCCTCTCTTTTCTTCTTGTCTCGTCTGTTCTCTTCTGTTCTCCTCTCCTCTCCACTCTTCCCTGTGAAATTCCTTCACAAATTGCTGAGCTGGCAGCAAAATGCTACATACATGAAATGCGATGGTGGTATAGTGGTAAGCATAGCTGCCTTCCAAGCAGTTGACCCGGGTTCGATTCCTGGCCATCGCAGTTGCTTTTTTTTTTTTTTTTGTCTCAGGTTCCTGTTAATAAACACAACACAGACTTGAGGAACATGACGACATACACAAAGACAGTCTTGCCTGAATTTAATAAGCAGCACTCAAGTTTCTCAAAGGCAAGAAAAAAGTAGATGCTCAACTGGGCCTGTTTAAAGAAGAAAGACTTAAAGTGTCAACTGCTAACTTCAGATAGATCATTTACAGTAACACTACCATGGAAGGAACATATTCCTATTGAGCCCCATGCATCTCCAAACTGAGAATTTAAGTCTGAAAATTGTTTGTAATCGCATGGAAGGACCTAAAGCAACAGATGGGAGTGATGAGTAGGTGGGTGAGTCCGGCTCCATGTGTTTCCTAAAGAACCTGTGTAAAACATGAGGATGGAGACGGAAATGACAAATGATGGTTGAGGTTATTGGCCTTATCCTAGATAACACAGTAGAACAGGATTAGTATGGTTGAGTATTGAGTGCTGTCTGCTGACATCAACAGAACCCACAACATCAGCACTGACCTGCAGGACTGTTTGGATTTGGAGGGTTGGGTGCTAAAACACCTGTTACCATGATCAACAATGATGAATAAATGAAAAAATTAATAATTGGTTTGTTAATGGGTCATTCTGGTCCTAGATATTGTGCCTTTAAAGTTTACTCTAACTTGTAGAAAGATGCAAGATGACTAGGACAGCTGCAGTTATAGCACATACCTATGATGATGTCATAGAGATATCATCAGTGTTATCTGCATGGAGCTTGTGTTACCATGATGGGACATGATGAGGCCATTTACCAGATAGGAGGTGTCTATGTGTGGCTAACAGCATCTGAAGGAGCTTGTAATTAACAAAAGGCCAGTGAGAGAAAGCATTAGTGGCCAGAATTTATCACAAACCATTCAATCTTTCTTTTAATATCAGAGGAAGATGCTGAAGCACCGGTAATTCCAGGCGAATTGTGATGTAAATTTATGGAAAGCGTACCTTTGAAAGACAAGATGGCCCACAGCTGTATCTGAGAGCAAAGGGAAAAAGCAGGAAATAATAGTATGTGCCTGTAGTTTCATGGTGTTTGTTTAATCTCAATCAGTATTAACAAAAGCTCTTTTTGTTTTTTCTCAAGGAGGATTATTAGAAAATCTACCCTGTCCGGTCTTTTTTTTTTTTTCTTCACAAAATTCTGCTGTGTCATGGTGAATATATTATTTACTGATACTCCCCACTCAAAATCACCGCCTCTTCTCCACTCTACACCTGCACACTGAACAAAGGTCTCATCCTGTTTTATGCTACATATGCAGGGAACATAGTTGCTAGTTGCCTCCTCCCAGTTCTCCATACAGCCTCCTCCCTCCCTTCCTCCCTCCTCTCACTCATTGTTTCCACACAGACCCCACCTGTGCTCCTCTCAGGTGAATAGAAGCATTGTCTCTCTACAGTCTCTGTTTTCCACCAGCTCTATTTATGAGTATAGTGGAACTTGATCATTACAATGCAATGGACCATATTGTGTTGCTGCTGGTGTGCGTTGCTCCGGTGGTTCGGTGTTACAGCTCGGGTCAAGTTATCGCAGGCTGTGAGAACATGCTACCGAACCACTTGGGGCTGAGTCCACAGACAGAACCTGTGCCCTTCACCATCACTACAAACCACAGCAGCTACACACCTGGAGAGGAGGTTAAAGGTAAGAAACAGATTTATCAAAACCTGAAATTAGTGAAACATAGCAATTAAATCAATTATATATTGATTAGTTTATTAGTATTCATTAGTAAGTGCATTAATTAAGATAGGGAACAGGGGCCAAATAAGCTTTGAACCAACAAATTCTCTTCAAGGGTCGGTCTACCCAAATTACTAAATGAAATTTTCTCTCATGCAGCTGTATGTCTCAGTAAAGATAGTTTGGGATTTATTTGTCTACTACTCCAACACAATACAATAGAGATCATTGGAATTTATTTAATGGTGCGCACAACAATGAGAGTTGCCCTGCTCCGTATAATCCACAGAAGACACTGTTTCAAGAAGTAATCTGTTTACAGTGTTTCATTTTGTTGATAGACACTGATTGGTTTACATTCTATCCATATATTTTAAGAATCAGGTGCAGAGATTTGTTTACTATGACAGATTACATTGCCTAAATACTGCATCATCAATCATTAAGTCAATTCATCTTTAAAGTGTCTGAAGTCTCAGGACTTCTGCACTTCTGTTGATAAGACTTCTGACATATTTACTATGTGTTTACATGTTCATGTTATACACAATGAAATCTGCTATTTAAATTTAAAAAATACAAAGTCTTATCTACAGATAAATCTAAAAGTTTCTAGTGTGCTGAAAATGAACCCATAGTTATGCTATTGTAAATGTTGTGTAATGTTGTCAGTGGCGTTTTCTAGGCTGTAACCACTGAACTGGATTTTTTTTTTTTCAGTTCAGCTCCAGGCTCTGGGCTCTACGACATTCGCTGGTTTCCTGTTACAGGCCAGAGAGGTGGGGGCCCTGTCTCCTGTGGGCTCCTTCAGTCTGACAGCAGGGGCCGCTCAGCTACTCAACTGCAGCCAGAGACCTGTGAGTTCACTCCCATGCAGCAGACTATAACGTTAACAACCCAATGTTGCATTAGAAAACTCACACTCAGCTAATGGTTAATGAATATTTTGCTTCACATGACTTAATCAGTTACCTGACAAACAACGTCATAAATTACTGATTACTCACTCCAGGTAGTCACACTGTTCACCACAGTCACACTGTGCATGTGTGTGTCTCCAGAACTCAGCTGTATCTCACAGATCAGCGTCTATTAAGACCTCTATTCAGGTGACATGGAGAGCAGAAGCAACAGGAAACGGGAAGCCCATCCATTTCCAGTAAGATTAAACTCAACTATTTAGCTCTACTTCATTTTGTTCTGTTCTATTTAGAAGTGAGACAGCAAAGCAAAATAATACCCACTTGTTTACCTTGATTCATGCAAACTGGATTTGGTGTCTCTGCAGTGGGTCCTTTGTGCAGAATTACAAGACATTCTGGGTCGATGTTAAAAGTGTTGCCCTGACCTTCAATAATGACAGTACCGGTGAATCAATGACTAACCCTAACCCTGACCCAACGAACTCCAGCTCCACCACCACACCAATGACAACGACCACAATAACAACCACAATCCAATCAAAACCAGATGTGAGTAAACTTTCCTTAACTACCAAACTATTAAGTGGGCTGACAGAGCTTTCAGCTAACTGCAGTGTCCAATTTTTACAGGGCAGAAAACAATCACACAGAATATAGTGAAAGTTGAGAAGCTGATATTAATTGTATGCTCTGGTTGAGAGTTTTTGCATATTAAGATACTTTTTTAGACTCTGAGGCTGATGAAGATCTACCATGCTCTTAAACATCCTGCAGACCATCTGGGTGGCTGATCATCCGTAATTGCAGGTCTTTTAAAGCCAGATGTGACAGATGTTTTCTAGAGTGCACACTGAACTCCTATTGTACTGTCAATCATGATCATCAGGATCTAATCTGTTCTTGTACTTATATTAATATGATTATACAGCTTTAGGTTTTTTCTTGCAGAAGAACATCTCTAGCGCAGACTGTGGTGTCACCAAGGTGTGTTTCAGTCAGCCTTCAAACTGTGATCCAGCTGTCAGTGCTGACTGTTATTTCATGTCAGCCATGATGTTGTTGAGTGACACCGTCCGCTTTGAGATGACAGGTCCGTCTGATGGATACATCTCTTTTGGATTCTCAGATGATCAGATAATGGTAATGTGAACACAAAATACTTGAATATATGAAATCTCCCCTGTTTGTAACAACAAAAATTCTCTTGATATACTTGTTTTTGCCAATACATATATTTTGCAATTTGTTTGTATCTGGAGATTTAAGAGAGGGATCATATTTCTCTGATGATACATAAACAACTCTACACACCTATGTAGAGATGGCTGAGACCGTAGGTTGCAGATGTTTGTAGAGCAGCAAACATGCTCACCTTCTTCACCTCAACACTTGTGTAGTGGTAATTTCAGAGGACACACACAACACATAGTTAAAAGCAAGTATATCATGAGCCTAACATTGTCGTTTAGGTCTGTGTGGTCATAAGAGGCTTGATAATTCTCAACAACACCCCACTGAAGAGCAGAAGTCAGCTGCCTTTGTAAACAGCAGAAAGCAAGGATGGTAATCTTCGTTACATTTAAGCTCCTCTGGATTTTCGTTATCTTGGCTAATTGACCTGTGTTGTAGAATCAAAATGTCCAGCGGAATTCAGCAATATCAAAACTGAATGCCATGTCATTTACTGAACACTGAAAGCTTGACAAAAAACAAAATTTCTGTCCACTTCCTTGTTCTCAACAGGCCACTACCTTGGGCTTTAGAGGAACATCAGCAGTATTGTTATTCCAACCAAACAGGACAGGCACCAATTTTTTAAACGTCTTGTTTTAAAGGAGCTATTTGTTGGCTTTTGCCATTGCTAACATTAGCAATAATTGAATTATTTTTCATTCTTAATTCTGTCTTTTCTCAGGGAAATGATGACATTTATATCTGTGGTATAGGCAGTAATGGCCTGGTGGGGTTGCAGCATGCCTATTCAACAGGTCGGACAACTCCACAATCTGTTCCTCTGGTACTGAAAGTTCTTCTGAAGCTACTGATTTATATCTGAATTCTGTCAGACCGATTGTCAGACTGTCAGAATTATTATGTAATGCTCATACTTTCTCCTACAACGAGTGAACTGTACCTGTGACTTGATGCTGAAATGATTTCTGACTGTCCACCAGGGGAATGTTTCTGAATTGGGAGTTTCTGCGCAGGATGGGGTGATCAGCTGTTCCTTCACCTCCATGAACACTATTTCTACTCAGAGGACCACTGGCTTCAACAAAACCTACTATCTCATGTTTGCTCATGGACCCAGCAATAATGGTAATGTCGAGTTTGTGTAACGGTGCAGGCGGAAGTTATTAATCTGTGATCAGGGATGAGGATGTTACTAAAACAGCTTTTCATACCAGAGTATCTTTTAATTTAAGACATTAATTTAATGAGTGAGCTTTAAGAAGTTTGTGCTTGAATGTATAATGACCACTATTAAATTACTTAAATGCTGACAGTGATCTCTTCTGTCTGGGCCTTGGACTGAAGAAATGCTGATCAGGTGCAAGTAGTGGATGTTTAGTACAGAAAGGTCATCTTGTAACTTACTTTGTTCTTGCTCAGAATATGTTGAGGTTCAGATGATGTGGTTCTGTTGGCTTCATGTCTTTGAGCATGCACCAGTGGGTGTTGCACCAAGCCATTGTGGTGAAGATGAAGATTAGCCAGAGGAGACATCTTTTGATTCACCAGTGGATCAGTATTGGCTCACAGTCAGGATGAGATCACAGATACAAGCAGCATTGCCTGAATGAAGAACAGTAACCATTTTATTTTGGGTGCCTATTTTTCAGGCTTGTACACAGAAATGGGTGTTACAGGTTATCAGAATCAGCAAGGAAGCAGTAATAATGTACCTACCCATTGTAGTGAAATACATTCATCCTTCCAAAGAACTGGAAATGGACCTTTGATATCTTATCTCCCTTTTTTTCTTTTTTTTGTCTCCTACAGGACAGATCCTGTTCCATGTAGCCAAATTCATCAGCACAGAGAAGATAGACATTTCCAGACCTCAGACTGTCATAAAAACTGGATTGCCTAATATCATTAAAGCGCATGGTGAGATCAGCCCTTACCTATTTGACAGTAGAATAAATCTCTTATAAGAATACTGCATATAACCTGCATTACAAATTATCTTTGATTTAGTTTCCCATTACACTTTGTATAGTGTATAATTTGTATAATATTTTATATACTGGTATCATGTGATGTCAACTTTCACAAATTAGATACTGTTTAATAGTATCACAAGTGTGTAAAGATGTTTTAGTGTTGATCTGCTGTGGCAGGAACCTGTGAGAAATATTTAGACAGCCTTTCTTCATCTTACAGCCCCAACTACAACAACATGTTCCTCCTTTTTTTCTTCAGTGCAGTTATCCATACCTACACTTAACCATAGTGTCACTGTAATGCTGCTCTGAAGTTTCAGGTTGAGACAAGAGGAAGACTTGGGTCAGACTAAGCAGGTTTCTAACACTAAATTGTGTTTCAGGAGCCCTGATGCTGATAGCCTGGATGACCACGGGATCACTAGGAATGATAGTAGCCCGGTATATGAAAGGAGTGGCCAAAGGACACAACCTGTGGGGCAAAGACATCTGGTTTCTGGTGAGACTTCATAGGTGCAACATGTACCACTGAATTACTTTTTTAATCTATATTTCTGAGGGGTAGAAGGACTAATTTGAGTGTGCTGCAGTCTGTGTCTAGTCAAAATATAAAATATAATGTAGTTTAAAGGATAGACCTGTGTGTGTGTGTGTGTGTGTGTGTGTGTGTGTGTGTGTGTGTGTGTATAATGGAAACCTTTTGCCTTCAAACTACAGTCAAATGTGAGGATCAGTAGCAGAGAGGTCCAAGGTGTTTTCTGTGTAGTCTTCACTGCATCAGGCTCAACTGATCCAGCTCATCTTCAGTGCTTTGCAGCCTATGTTTGACTTTCAAAACATCACGTTGTCCTGTTTGTGTTCCTCCAGGTCCACGTATCAGTGATGAGTGTTACGACAGCAGCTACAATCATTGCCTTCATCCTCTCCTTCTCATACGTCAAAGGTTGGTCTGGCGTGAGTACAAGTATTGTTTTTCAGTTTTATAGGAGAGTCAAATAAATACACAGTATGACACTATCACATCAATCAATAACCACGAGGCAACTGAAATATTTCACTGAAACAAATTAAATATATTTTATGAAACGCTTGTATGTAAGTAAAACCCCACTTTCACAACTGGACAATTAATGGAATGATGTTGATTTGATTGTTTTTCAGGTTTTCTAATGATAACCTCTATTTTGACTTATTTTCCTCAAATAATGTCAATGTGATGGGTATATGCCAGTGACTGTCAGTGTTACTGCTGTCTGCAGGGAGCCCATCCTGTGTTAGGCTGCCTGGTCATGATCCTCTCCTTCTTCCAGCCCATCATGGCTCTGTTGCGCTGTGGATCACAGCATCCAATGTAGGCACCTGTGTGTGTTTGTCTGTGTGTGAGAGTGAAGTCTTCAAATCTAAATAACAATAATGGTGATTTGCTCATGAAATCCAACACAACATTTATCAGTTTCTCTGCTGACCAATGTATTTGGTTCTCTGTAACAATGTATAAGAAAGTCCTGCTTTCTCACAAAAGCAGGACTGACAAAGTGCTACATTTATAACATGCATCAGTCTACGTGATAAAAACAAAAATGGGTCTGCAGCTCATTTTGAACTTTAAAGCAACCGATGGCCAGCACGGTTCTACTAGTAAGGACAGTCTTGTTGCAGCGACTGATGATTAATTATTATTCTTCCTTTTTCAGGAGATTTCTCTTTAACTGGGCACATGCTTTAAATGGAATGGTAATAAAAGCTTTAGCTGGTAAGCTCTGATAAAGGCCCTTCGTGTCTTCTGCTTTTGTGCACTTTTTATGAATTACACCACGGTCACACTGACAAGCAAGTCTTGAAATGACTCTTTTATGTGACGTCACACAGTGGCAGCCATATTCGCAGGCCTGAAGTTAATTGACAGTACTCTGGACCAATGGCTGATTAAAGTGATGGGTGGTTTTGTCGGCTGGGAGGCTTTGTCCTACATCCTCTTGGATGGACATTTAAAATGGAAAGCTAAGAATGAAGGTAAATACACTTTTTATTCTGTTAATTATTATTATTATAAAGCTTTTCCTCTGTGCTTATTTTACTTATTTAAACTTCAGTTGAAGTGAAAATAAACAACCTCCCTGGGCTTTAGTATTCTTGCTTCAAAAGTTACACAAGAGGCCACACACGCGCACACACACACACACACACACACACACACACACACACACACACACACAGGCTGGATGTGATCTGAATCACAGAAAATCTGTACTGGTGTCTTACCATTAATAGTTATATTAATAAAACAGGCTACTGAAAGATTAATCAAGTCAAAGTAAAATAAAAAAAATATTTAAAAAGTAATTCACATGAATTTAATTCGATTTTTTTCTTTCAATAAATTTGTAATAAATAAAAGTATGTGTCACCATGAAAAGTTAAAGATGAAAAAATTAAATCAAGAACCAACAAAAATTCCCAGTTGTTTATTGCTCACCAACCCTGTGAGATGTCACTTTGTCATCTACAATCTAATATTTCACAAAAAAGCACAAATTCATGAGCGCTCCACTTTCTGTGGCCAGATCTTTAGAGTAAGTAGTTTCCAGGGTTTGCATCTGTGTGTACTGATGAGTCTGTCTGAAGTGTGACAAGATATAAAGGGTCTTTTTTTGTGGTCCCTTTTAAAAATTAAATTAAATGTAAACTATGTCTAGTGGAAAAAATGTGTGATTCTCTCCTGTAGTAGCTTTAACTTTTGTCTTTTCTTTGGCTCACAGATACTTTGGATTCAAAAACGGTAAGACAAAAAAGGCTAAAAGTAAAATTTGAAACAACAACAAAACAACAATACACACAGGACCGATTTCTAATGTAAACTGCGTTGTTTTGTCAGATAAGTATTGATGTCCTACTGATGGCTCTGTTCCTCCTGGGAAACATTTCGTTTCTGGCGGCACTGTTGGTGGGAATTGGGACATCATGAGAAGAAGACAGAGCAAAAACAATCTACTGAAGCATTATAGATATATTATACACACACACATATATATATATCTATCTATATCTATATATAGATATCTATATATAGATATATAGATATATATATTTACATTGTCACAGCCACATTTGATTTAGATGTTAGATATAAACATAATTGGTTCATATTTATATTTATTTTATGTATGTAACCATGATGTTTAGAGTTTCGAGTCCTTCACTTTGCTGTTCCTGCTTTTACCCTATTTCAATGGAGGTGAATGGGATTTCATTTAATGAGCTATAACCATTAAAAATGATAAAATATAATACTACTAATACTTAAGAATAGAAATTGTATAGAATACATAGATTTGCATTAAAGTCAAGTTAGGTCTGACAGAGATACCATGTAAGAGACTTTGACACAGACACTTTTTGGAGCTTGTGGACTGGGACCAACTTATAACAGTTGACAACAAGCCTCCAAGGATTTTCACAGCAAAATACAAAACAATTTATGATGAAGGATCTTTGCTACAGGGGAGGGACTCCCACGAGAGTGCAAACATGGAAACACTTTTTTCCCCATTTGTTAGTGTCATCAGGTCTTAAGAGACCAGAGAACTGTGTTGACTGTAGCTTCTCTGGAGACCAGTCAGCTAATCTATTAAATATGCCCGGAGAGTTGAGAAGATCAGTGAAGCAGACACTGCTCAACCGGCCACCTTAGAGCAAAGGGTCTGAAGACATTTGTAAATGACAGATTCCACTTTTTGATTTTTAGTTAGTTTTAGAAATTGTGCTTAAATTCTTCAGCAAATTAGTCAGCAAATAAACTAGAATAAAAAAATGTGAAAAAGGTTGTGTTTACAGACAATCTCTCACAAACATACCAAAGAAGTGAATCAACTCACAACCATACTCCTCTCCTTCTTACCTTCTAATGTAATGTCATTGTTTTTTCTCACTCATATAATTACTTTTGTTTTGTCTGTCTTCTCCATGGAAAACTAACATTATGTGTTCATTGTAAAGTTTACACCACTAGCTATGTGCAGGATTTTTTTTAACACTGCTACCAATGATCCATCTAAAGCCTAAATAAATGTCAATATATTTCTACACTATGGTGCTATTGAGTGTTATTTTATCGTTATTTATGTACATGTGACAGTACAACACAACCTCCTACCTGTGAGGCATCAGCACCAATGGACGACGCACATCTGTGTTTCAAAGGGACTATCAAAGTACAGTCTAAAGGACAGGGTCTGCATTTATGGGGGAACCCACAGTGTTGTAAAATATTTAATAGTTTGTTTTTTTATAACTTTTTTCCAAATAAGAAGATGATTTTGATAGGACTGCAACAAAGTTTGTTTATGCAGTGAGCAAAGATGCTGATACTGTTTCAGTAATGTAATCTGTAATGTTGCATCACTTAACACTAAAATGAACACAATAAAAGTCAAATAAACATCTGAAATGGCAAATAACTGACTGACCACAATACAGTCCTTCTTGAATCATGAATTTATTATTACAATACAGATTTATTTATTATTTACATTGGTTGGTTGAGAAAAAAGTACTTACAAAACATAATTAGTAAATTAGTTAGCGTGTGTGTGTGTGTGTGTGTGTGTGTGTGTGTGTTTGTGTGTGTAGATGTGTATTTTCTCAGCTGCTCCAGGTGAGTCTGAACCCTGAGGGCAGGGGGGAGTACTGGGCTTGGAAAACAATGTAGACCTGATGGGAGGAGGCTGTGAATGGAGCGATGTTGGTTTCCTGGGCAAACAACACAGAGAGGAGGAACAAGTCAGATTTAGTCATACAGACTGTACAAAACACAATATCTCTAATATCTCACACGTGGTTCATACTGTAATGTCAACTCTGTAACAGATAAGAGCGTATTAAGAAAATAGGTGCAAATGCTAATGACGCATGATTTAGTTGTTTTCTAAAAGCATTATTTCTACAGAGGGTAGATCTTACGATAACAAACGCATGTTCGCACACACAGACACACAGAATACATCAGACCAGTATTTGGAAAGTTGCACATTTTCTGTTCTTTCTGTTCTCACTCACTGTGGTAGCTGCTTCGTTGCAAGTATAAAAGACCTTAGGCTTATTTTGACAACGCATTAGCAAGGTGACCGTCACACAACAGTCACACACAACGTATCTGGACAGAGACATGCTACTTTCTGCGAGCTGTTTCATCCGATTTTGAAAATGAACCTGGACAATTAAGGGATTTTGGATGCAGTTAGAAATCACATTAAATTAATGAAATTGGGAAAGGTTACTGGGTTTGATGATTCCAGCTAAAAGTCTACTAGTTTGCACTTGCTGTGTGTTTAGAGGAGGCTGCTACATTACAGCTGAAGTAGTGAGCACTGTGGCAGGTTACGTACCGCTCCACAGTAAGGTCCAACAGGCAGTGAGGAGGTGTCTGGGCCGTCATACAGCTTCAGAAAGTTGTTCTGGCAATCTCCAGGGTCATCAATACTGATCTGGGCAAAGGTGACAGTCACCACACGACCTCTGGGTGCCATAATGGCCCATTCACAGTGCGTGTTGTTGGGATAGGTGCCTGGGTAGTTGGGACTTGAGAATGAGCCGTGGTCTCCATACAGATTGCCACCACAACCTAGCGCACAAATATATCACACAAAGATGCTTCAGCCAGAAGAATAATAGGGTAAGAAAACAGGAAGACATAGACCAATTCTAGTGCCTCTGTGCAGTATTAATAAAAGCAACAATAACCATTTGAAATTCAACTATAATAAAGAAAGAGAGATGCTACATACAACTACTATAAACCTGCTTCACTAGCTCTATAATCACATGGACACAAAGCACAGACGTGGTGGTGCTTGGTTTGGTGGTGTTTGACTGAACATAAATAGGCAAGACCACAGTTATTAGTGTAAAGATGTCATGGAGAATCATACATGTCTCATTTTCACATCAGTCAGATCAGATTCATGGATTTTCTTTGCACTGTCATTAACACAGAGAACACAACCCCAGTGAACTGAGATCATCATGGAGGCTATTTTATCTCCAGATTTCAGACTTACAGATTTACAGTATGATGATAAACTTGTGTGTAAACTGGTTGTGTGGAATTCAGAAGATGTGTGTGTTTAACAAGTATGCATGACCTAGTCAAAGATACTGTGGTATTGCCTTATGGGAAATGTTGGATCCAGTGTGTTTGGAGATTGGGGAGTTTTTGGTTCCTGCTGCCATGATTCTAACCATTAAATTAAAACTAATCTGTCGCCTCAGCTCTATGGAGTGACCTTTAAAGCACAGTTTTCTGAAATAAGAAATGGTCTCCAGAAACATTAAATATAAGCAGGAAGTTCAACAGAAGAAAACTGACATGAACATGAGGGAGCCTGAGATGTGCAACCAGAGAAACACATCAACAAAATGACACAGTTTGAACACAATGTGTCACAGATTTCATGTTGAGGTACATGAATAAATGAAGGTTCAGTTCTGACCGTGTGGGGACGACGTCCACGTGGCATCAAAGCCGTCTCGGACAGAGGAGAAGTCACTCTTGAAGCGGAGGTAGAGCTGGTTGGAGTTTGGGAAGATGGGGTTGGGTAGCGTGTTGCCACAGAGCCGGACTATCAGTGGGGAGCTTGCTGTGCTGCCGTTACGGATCTGAGAAGAAAGGCAGAGGGTTGTTTTTATTACTGAGTCGCTAAACCACCACAGAGAGGACACGGGTCACACACACACACACACACACATTTATATTAATACTTCCTCTACAGCCAGAATTATGTGGACACCCCTGTGAGGCTAGTTTTCCTGGTCTGCGTCATTTAGTTCTAGTGAAGGAAAATATTAAGAGAATATTTTTAGAGAATAGCATACATCTGACTTTGCTCTTTCTCTGTTTCCACATGATAATGCCCCTGTGCACAAAGCCATAATAAACCAGTTTCCCCAGTTGGTGGTGGTCCCACTTTGGAGACATCCTCCACCCCACCAACAGTTCTGGGATGAACATAAGGCTGAACTTGAAGGCGATTCACCTGGAGTGAATCCCTGCAGGACTCTGTTCATGTTATGGATATGAATATATTATGGATTTTACTGATTTATTTTTTTAGCTGAAAATATATTAAATCAAGTGACTATGTTGAAGAAATTCCTATATTGAAGATAAGTGATGAATGTTGTCAGTAATGTGTGTGCCTCTGCATGTGTGTTGGCTCTTACCTCCAGATAGTCAAATCCACATTGGGTGTGCCCCTCCAAGTCAAAACTGTTGAAGAAGAAGGAGATGGAGTTGTTCTGTGGGGCCTTCAGGATGATGGTGCAGTCAATGTTGTGGGGGTAGGTGTCAGGCCAGCCTGGACTCTTCAGGTAGCCGTACTCCTGTTCATAGGTTCGGCTACAACCTGAAAACAACCACCATCACCACAGTCAGAGCACTTATCAGGGATCAAGTACCTCAGCCCACGAACCTATTGTGCAGATGCCATTTGAATGACCCAACCTTTCGATTTCCCGAATTAAATATTAGGAGTACAATAACATCTGAGTAATAGTGCTTCTACATTAGCGGGGTGTTTTTGGTTCTGTTTGTCATCTTGCCCCAGGTTTAAAGGTACGTACCTGCAACCTGATAGGTGAAGCTCAGGCCATTTCCTGTCATGAAGGTGTCAGATCTGAAGTACATGAGCATCGTTCTGCCGTAGCTATAGAAGTCAGGCGGGTGAAAATCTGATGCACAGAACTTGTGGGACTGCCCGTAGTCTCCCTGGAAACACAGGAACGTGATTTTAACATCAGCTAAACAACCATGAAATCCATCTGCTGACTGAGGACTTCAGGGGGGAATCTTACAACCAATATGGTATGTTATGGTACGTATGCATCAAGTATGGCAATGACTGAATATGCTAATTATGACACAGTTAAACAGAAAGGCAGAATAAGATAAAATAAAGTGATGACATTTTATATCCTGATGTTCAAAGGTCAACTTTGACTTTCTTTTGTTTCTTTTTTATTTCCTTTTATTTCTTACTCTAGTTCTTTTTTAATTTATCTGCAACATCATATCAACATAACACACATGCAAATTCCAAATGCCAAAACATTCAAGAGTTAAATTTGCCAACTCTGCATAGCTTGATCAAAAAGATGAACAAAAGTCATGTCAAGTATTAACAACTGCTTCTTATAACTGATGTTCATTTGTCCCATTAATTTTACTGCCTGTGACACAGCACTTTCTGGTCCAGTCCCTGTCTGAACTCACCACAGGCCAGTCCTTCATCTCCAGGAAGTTTGTGGAGCAGCTCTGGCTCGGTTGGAGCACAAAGGTCTGGACTGACACTTTGATGGTTTCCTGGGCTGGAGCATCCAGGATCCAGCGGCAGGTGGTGTAAGGGGGATAGGCGTTGGGGAAGGAGGGCGAGGTCAGGGTCTGCATGGTGGATGTGGCATTCAGAGTCCCTCCACAAACCACTGAGGGGAGGCAGGCACAGAGAGAGGTTTAGAAAATGCTCAAAATTAATTATATCACAGCAGAATGCAATATTATCTGCTTTATTGTATTTTATCGTATGTATTGTATTTAACGCCTTTAAGTAAATGAGTTTGTGATATCTAAGTATTTATAAGCTGCTAATATTATCATCATTTTTTTAGATTTCCATTTGTCTCAGGTTTGTTATTCTCCACAACCAACCCTTTAAACCTTAAAAGTTATTATTTTGCATGAGGTAATGGTGAAACAAAAACTACCTCTAACACATCAGTCATTTGGAGATTAAGTATTTTTTTTTTTTTTTGTAAAATGAAGCCATGTTTCTGGGGCAGAGTTCAGTGCAGCAGAGGGCAAGGACTCACGTGGCAAAGCTCTGTATGTGGCGTTGAAGCCCCGTCGCTGTACTGAGTTGTCAGTGACAAAGTGAACGGTCAAGAAGCTTCCACTCGATACAAAATAAGCTGGGACAGAGTTTCCACAGAACGTCCCGACCAGGGGGAAGTTGATGTTGTCACCATCGTACACCTGATGGAGGGACACGCACATCACAGACATTTACAGAGAATAACAAACCATTGTCGCCACAGTATTTCTCTCCATGTACAGTTGTCCTAGGGTATTTCTGACAGTTAGTTACTAAGCTATGACATATTATGGATCACAGATGTGCATCAACACTGTAACAAACTGCAGGTCATGTATAAAGTAATACAAGAGGCCAACTACTGATCTTATGATCAGAACTTTACAGTTGGACATAATTACTTGCAATCTGTCGCAACAGCATGACATAGTACATCTATACATTGTGTGATGGCCAAGACAAAAGTAATAATGTTCCAGTGGCTGAGGGTTCTTTACTTTGAGGTAGTCGTAACGGCACGTAGAGGAGCTCTCCAGCTCAAATGACTCAAAGGTCAGGTTGATGACCCTGTTGACTGGCATCTCAATGGTCCACAGGCAGTTCATGTTGGGCTCATAACGCCCATCCAGGTTTGGATCTGGAGAGCCAAACATTCCCATGGGCATGGACAGGTAGCCTCCACATCCCTGAGCTGGACCTACCGGTGGTTAGGACACAAACACTTAAAATGCATTACAGAAAACTTCAGACCAGCTTCTCCAAATAGAAAAATTATAATGTATTAGTAATAATGTGAAAATGCACAATACAATAAATCTGATGACAGAGACAAGTGCCTTCAAGGAAAAAACTACTCCCTCCTCAACCAGCCCCATAAACACATAACTGTGACATACCAAGCGTCTCACTGTAGGTGGCTCTCCAGCCAATCCCGTTCACTGAGGCATCTGTCCTGAAGACAATGAACAGCTGGTTGGTGGAGGAGCGCAGGTTGGGTGGGAGCGCTGCACCGCAGAACTTCCCCAGCAAGGGCGACAAGGTGTTGGGTCCATCATAGACTGCCACGTAGTCATAGCGACAGGAAGAAGATGCCTCCAAGTGGAAGGTGTTAAACCTGTGGAGAGAGAAAAATATGAAGTACTGAAAGGAAACATTAGCTGAAGCTTTAGAGATGGTTTTCTTGGGGGTTTAAAGCTCTTTTCATCATGTCGCACACTCACACGATTGATTGATATTAATAGAATAGAAGGAGCCAAGTACAACCGCCAGCCCAGTGGAGGCTTGATTAGGTCTATTTGTATTTGTATTTGTTTTGTTTTCTGAAAAATCCAGAACAATATTTGAAATGAGATATTTTTGAAATAGAAATCTTTTTATGATTCATCTTCTCACCTCAGATTTGATTTCCTAGAGTGGCAAATAAGGTTGCTTTCAATTATACTAGACTTTCTCTCAGTTTTCTGTGTCTTCCCTGTGTATCTCTTCACATGGTTCACAGATTCATTGATACTGGTGCAGTCTGGTGTTTATCTCGGCCTCGAAGAGGAAAATAGCATGTGACTAAAAGGAATTATAGTTCTCCTCTGTCTGTAACTGAAAAGATACAACTTTCACTTGCCCAGTGTCTGTGTGGCTGTGTAATTAATGCAGTTGTCTTACTTGAGATCCACCACTCTGTCTGCTCGGACCATGATGTGGTAGGTGCAGTTGATGTTGTGGTGATAGTTAGTCATGGAGAGTGCTGGACTGCTCACTGAACCCATAGTGCTGTTGAAGAAACCACCACATGCTGTGGATGGACACACACACGCACGCATGCACGCACGCACACACACACACACACACACACACACACACACACACAGGAGACAGGTGAGCTCAATGACTCTCAATACCTCACATTTCCCCCTTGTTTTTGTTTACTACATCTTGCCTACTTTGGCACATTTGAATGTAGCAATTATTTCACTGCTATTTTACTTACGAATGGCCCTGTATTCTGCCATGAAGCCGCTGTCAGTCATCAAAGAGTCTGAGTAGAACTGGAGCAACATGGGGCCAAAGGTGGAGAAGGGCCCTGGGATGCTGCTGCCACACAAAGTGGCGATCGGAGCACCAGTGGTACCCAGGCTGTAGATCTTCAGCCCATCATACCTACAGGTGGAGTGTGCTAAGCAACAGAGAGACAGAGCGCACACTCAGCATTGCTTGTCTAACAATGATCAGTAAAAATAATTACTTTGGATTATACCAAAGATGAAACACTTGCCTTCTACTTGGAAGACCTGAAAGGTGACAACGACCACCGTTTTTTCTCCAGCGTCAATGATGTAGTTGCAGTTGGAGTTGTCGGGATAGTCAGCCGGATAATTTGGAGAAACCACACGACCCCTGGGAGCTGTGAAGTTTGCACCGCAACCTGTTGAACAGAAGACATCAGACTTTCTTTACATGTTGTTGGGGCTGAATGCACATACCTCACTGAAGTTACATCTGTGTCTTATAAAAGCTGAGTTACCAGTTATAAAAGGAACTTTACTCAGTAACATTCACAGGAACTCAGTACTGCATCATAATATCAACATGAAGTTGGATCTTACTGGTTCTGAAGGAGGCTGAAAAACCTTTGCCGGTTGCTCCAGTGGCCTGGAATCTGCTCGTAATGATGTTATATGGAGCGATGATGGGTTGTGGAGCCACAGAGCCACAGCCTGTTGACAGCAGAGCCTCAGCGTTTTGGGTCTGACCAGACCACACCTGTGGGAAAATGCACACTGATTGTGTTGTTTTGGAAATACATACAAGCAGCTGTCTGAATTTGTACTTATAATATACCTATATTATACACCTATTAAACATATAATATACCATCTATAAACCTATAATATACCACATATAAAACCCATAATATACAATCTATAAAATATAAAATATACTACCTACAAAACCTATTAAATACCACCTATAAAACCTATAAATTTCCACCTATAAAACATATAATAGTCCACAGTTGCGATGCAGGTGTGATCAGTCAGCACAGATATAAAAATAAATATGCTTGAATGCAATCTGAGCTGCACCAAACTTTATAATGTTTAACTCAAGTTGACTTGAGTTTTATTTTCCAACCTCTGGTCATTGGTTCTTGTAATTATAATAACCTTGTACCAATGCTGAAACACAACGTCATCATTTACTGGACAGACTACTTATAGTAATGTTGTCATGACAACTGCAGCTGCAATAAGAGGATCATTAGTTTCTCTCTTAACCAGATGTTTTTCTGCGGCTCAGTGCTGGTACCTTGACATAACTGCTCTGACAGGTCCCTGTGCTGTCTGGAATCTGGAAGTCACTGTTGAAGCTCATCTCCAGGTGGTTTCCCTCATGGGCAATAATCTGCCAGGAACACTCCACGTTGGCTGGGAAGTTCTGGGGGTAGTTGGGAGACTTGATTGTTCCTGTGTCAGCATGGATCACCCCTCCACAGCCTGGCCGGAAAAAAACACAGCATAACTTGTATATGTAACTAAGAACACAGATACAAGTAGACTGAATGATGTTCCCTCACAACGTCTTATCCTCAGGGACTGCAGATCACATGGAGAGAAGTAAATGGCGTGAGCAGCCTATTTATTGGCTCTACACTGTGTTTCAATGTAATGTAATGATTAGCATGAGGTGGAATTGGACTGTTACTGCAGGGGAGTGAGATGGCTGCACTAAGAGGTCTACAAAAATCATCAGTCATGTGGCAAAAAAAGCTGAACCTGGCTCAGTGTTTTTCCACTGCTCAGCCCAGTGTCATCCAGCAACAATAAAGACACCAAGCACATATTGCCTGTAAAATGAAAAATTATTCTGATTACATTGCAAGCAAATCATTGCTACCATTTTAACACATATGTCATCTATATGTACCACTTGAAGCATGTGAGAGCAAACTGGAAACTGTCCCAGGTTTCATGTGACTTCATGAGAAATGTATGACTGTAGTCTTCCCATCTGTGTGCCCTTTTGGCCTTGGCACATGAGACAGTCTTACAAAGGTTTCTCTCAGGAAGCCTTTCTGTGTCTAAGACTTCAAGACGAAATTCTTTAAACTTGATGAAAGTGAAGACTTTACACTGACTGGTTCCTTGTGTTGATAAAAAAAACAGACCAACAACAGAAATGTATTGAAGTGTGTGCGACATTACACACTTAGTCAGTGTAAACTCACCTGAGGAATCAGTAGACCAGGAAGCTACAAAGCCTCCTTTGGACACGCTGTGATCAGCCAGGAAGACAACAGCGAGCTTGTTGGATCCTGACTGGATGGTTCCTGGGGAGGTGGTCCCACAGTACTGACCAATAATAGGCGAGCCAGGGGACCCTCCATTGAAGATGGTGAGAGAGTCCCAGCCACATGTGGAGTGGGGCTCCAGGTTGAAGTAGGTGAAGGTGAGCTGCAGTGCAAGGGAAACTTTCTTTTAAATGGAGGATGCTATAGCAATTTCTGCATTTATTTTATATATAATTTATATCATATTAAAATGAATTTGCATTGGTACATTTGGGTCATGCACCTAAATTGTGTTAAATTTATTAGTGCTTTATTACTTGGGTGCACAGTGTGTCTGCAAGTTCTTGGTCATATAAAGTTTTATTGTGTTTTATCACAGTATACAATACAATGGAAGCCAGTTGAGCTCTTCTGGTAAGTATTTGTTTAGGTCCCTCAGGGTAAGAGCTTGTAAAATAAGACTCATGATGAAAGCACTTATGAGGAATGATATTTAAACACAGCAGCCGACAGTACACCTGTGTAAATTCCTCACCGTGATGGTGTGACCCACAGGAGCCTCAAGCAGCCAAGCACAGCGACTGGGGCTGGGGTAGTTGTTGGGATAGTTAGGACTAGATAACGCCCCTCCCTCACCTGTTTGCCAGCCTCCACACTCTGCAGAGAGAGTAATCCGTGTGAGGACAGCAGTGGGAACATTAGGACTGCTAGATTAGACAAACACTAATCTTACATTTAAATATACCCAATGGCACAAAGATGCTTTTGGTGCCTGTCTTACCAGAGAACAAGTACTTGGCCTTGAAGCCCAAGTCTCCCTGGGAGCCATCAGTCTGGAACTGGACCCAGAGCTCATGGGTGAAGACCACGATGGGGATTCTGGGGGTGGTCTGCCCACAAAATGTGGCCAACAGCTCCCCTTCATGGTTGCCTGAGGTGTGGGGCAGAAAGTGGATCAAAACATAAAGACTGCATAAATAATACATCCATTCATGTCTTTCCTCTGCCAACTCTCTGTGCTCTAAATACACAGGACTACATTGAACACGAACAGAAGGGGCCGAGGTCTCTTCCCTACGTCCAGGACATGCTGCGAGTCAAACCCATTCACAGTCATCATAACTACGGCTAAAGTAGACTGACTCCGGAGGAGCCAGAGGGCACCTAGACAGACGCAGGTCAACCAGCAGATACAGAACCAGTCCCCTGTGCTGTCAACTGAGCCACCCTAACCCTAACCCTAACCCTAACCCTAACCCTAACCCTAACCCTAACCCCTAACCCTAACCCTAACCCTAACCCTAACCCTAACCCACAATATGTGATTATTGATGTCATTCAGTATCATTACAACATTACCTCATACAGAAAATCCTGTATCAATATGTTCTGTTCTTTTTGGCTGAAGGGACTTTTCTAATCCCAGATTTTACATGTTAGACTTTGATGATCAATTGTTTGTGTTACTTTTAATGTTAATGGATCGAAATGTATCAGAGGAGCTTGTGAATAAACTGAAGTCTGTCACTTCTTCTTTTCCAAGCTTAGATTTCTGACTACAAGAGGCTGGTGAGAGTCAATTTAAAAATGCCTTTTCTGAAAACTATCATCACAGACACCACAGGATACTAGACAACGTTCTCTAGTCTTCTCTAGTGATTGTAACACCCCACATTTAAAATGAATATGTAGCAGCTTCCTTCAGTGGCTCCTGATGCCAGTGACACAGTATCTGTGGGTGGAGCTGACCTAAGCGGAACTGGAGGTAGTCTGAGCGACAGGTCTGGTGGTTCTGCAGGTGCAGGTCCTCTATCAGCACGACAATGGAGGAGTTTATGTGCTGCGGGTTCTGGATCAGCCACTCGCAGTTGAGGTTGTTGCTGTAGTTGGACACCAGGTAACCAGGAGAAGTGAAGTTCCCACCCACTGGGTTGTTCAGGACTCCACCACACTCTGAGGTGTAATTAGAGGCACAGACAGACTTACACAAGATCAAGACAAACACTACTCATGACAATGCACCTTTCAGTATAACACAATTACAACTCAACAACTACGTCCTCCATAATAAACATGAAGTTGAATCAACACTTTGCTAACTGATCCATCACATCTCATGCTGAGCAGAGCAGCAGGAGTTTGATGTGTTTAAATTCTACCCAAACTCAGCATATGGATAGATATTGATGGATATTCAGCACTGTTCAGCGTTTGACTGTGGTAAATTTGTTACACTGTCAGTATTGGTTCAGCTTTAGTTCATTTCTAACCTGCGGACTCCTCAGAGGAGTAAGAAGCCGTGAAGCCGCCGTTGGACACAGAAGCGTCAGTGTTGAACACAACAGTCATGGTGTTGCCGGAGGAGCGCACCTGAGTGCCTGCTGGTACTGTGCCACAGAAGCGCTGCAGGCGAGGGGCATTGTCTGCCAGCCCATTCAGTACCTAGAAACACAGGGGAACACAGGGCTACTGGGTCTGCAGCAACTCAGCAACACGTCAAGAATCTTAGATCTTAAGTAAGGGTAAAAAACCCTCACTTTTACATTATCAAACCTGCTTTGATTTGCTCTAAATTGTCCAAGAGCTGCACACGTCTCTTAGGCTGGTTCAGAGAAGCCTGCCTGACAAACAGCTTCTAAGTCTGCTGTTAGTGTGCTACTAAACTGTCCTTAATATCCAATGTCTCTTGTGCCTCCCCAACCAACAACAGAGCATCTCGCTGCAGACTTTTGTTTCTATTCAAGACAAATGCCTATCATTTCATCCCTATCTGAATTTTATGCATTATAAATATATTATTCATACACTTTTCTGACCCCATTGGTATAACTTAAATTTTTTTGGTGAAATGAAATAAAACACCAACAATTTTTTTTTTTCTGCTTCAAAGCACTCTTAGCTAATTAATCAATTATTAGTTATTACTCAGCTCACCTAAAAAAAAAAAAAAAAGATTTTTCTCTCTCAGAGTTGTTTCTGATACAATTTGGAGATAATTTATCAAAGCTTTCAAGTTGCAACTCAGCTGATTTGTGGTGTAAAAAGCGTGAAATCTGAACAGGAAACTACTACTGTGTGGAGATCATGGTCAGATAAGAATAATAAAAAAGTCAAACATTTTTCAATCCAGTCAAGAATTTAAAAACAACTTTAGCAGTCAAGAGGAGTTTTATCAACAAATAAGGAACTGTGTAAAGAAAGTGAGGGCAAACTCACTATGGTAACTGTGAAACTTATATAAAAATATGGCAAAGATATCTTATAATTGGGAGAATATGGTGGCAGGTGGCTCATGAGTCTGGGCCTAATGGAGGTCAGTTACTGTTGGATGTGCACGAAGGAAACAGGCACTTTTCTCCATTTAATGTCCATTTAATGTCTATTTAATGTCCATTTAATGTCCATTTAATGTCCTTGACAGACACTAATGACAGACACTAATGACAGACACTAGCTCTTTCTTTAATCACAAGGACAAATAATTACCAAAGAAGGTTTTATGAAGTTTGGTCTAATTTTCTGATTTAGAGAAAGGAGGGACCCGACCAGGAAGTAAATATGGGTTGTTGTTTTTTTTCCTTGTGATTTTGTATTTCATTAAGTTTTCTATATATTGGAAAAGAAAAGTATTAAAACAAGGAGCCGCTGGTACAAAGGGACTCACGTCAACATAGTCAAAAGCACAGGAAGTACCAGAGCCTTCCAGCCGCAGGTCATTAATGGTGAGAGTGACCCGTCGGCCTGCTGGCACCACCAGCATCCAGCGACACACCCGGCTGTGTGGGTACAGGTTGGGGTAATTGGGAGAGGAGATCGTTCCTGAGGGAGCATTTAGCTCTCCACCACAGGCTATAGGATGAGGAGAGGAAAAGATTTTTTAATAAGTAAATTTTTCTTAATTTACTATTTACTTAATATTTCTGAGAGAGGCACTAATTAACCATTTTAAATTCTAACTAATGTAGCAATTGTTTTTTTTTAACTTATTTAATTCTTTAGTTCACACAATGTCAAGAACGACTAATTAGTGGACAAAAAAGGGCTGTGACTTATCACACACCAATCACACTTACTGTGACATTAGTGTGATTTTACCAGCAGTAAGTACTTCAAGAAAAATTAGTTACAGTGAATTGGAAATCTACCTCAACCCACAGATAATATACTGTCAATAAAAAGGCAAATCAATCTCAAACTGATTCTACATGTTGATGACAGTTGGATTTGAAGGATGGATTTCATGGATGTAAATATCATGTTAATATAATGCAACATGTGATCATGCACCAAATACTAATCTTTTAAACATTATTGTACCTTCAACGCTGGCTTCAAACGACAGCCTGAAGCCAGGTGCATTTCCACTGGTGTCGCTGACAAACCTGACGTAGGCAAAACTGTCAGATGTGTCTATGGGAGCCGGTAGGGCTCCGCCACAGTGTCGGCCAAGTAGGCGCCCTACACACACAGAGTGCAAGAGTGGGAATTAGTTAGATTGTGGGTCTTTGATTCGCACCATGTGTCAGCATCGAGCAGTTTCAGTCCTCTCATGCAGGGAAAATAAATGTACAATATGACCGGTGATGATGTGACTGTTACACCACCTGCACTTGTGTAAGCAAGAGTTGCTAACAACACATAGGTGATATGTGCAGGTATGACTAACCACTCAAAACTGACCAGGAACTGCAGTCTTTTAATTTTTGCTCAAACATTTTTTAACTTTTGCAGATGCATCTTTAGCGGGAAATTTGTGAAACAACTGTAAAATGTAACCAATTAAATAACTGTACACAGAAGCTGTGTCCTTGTTCTCTCACCTGAGGCATTGTACTCTCTGATTTCCACATAGTCAGCAGAGCAACCTGCACTGCTCTGCAGGCTGAAGTTCCCAAAGCTGAGGGTGAAGTAGTGTCCCGTGGGTCCCTCCAGGTACCACTCACAGTTGGCGCTGTCAGGATAATTGGATCCTGGGAAGCCGGGGCTATTGATCGTACCCCTTTGACCTATGTATGTGCCACCACATGTTGCTGTGAAGGAGATACAACATTTAGAGTACGGCCGTTAGGGTTTCACGTAAGAAATGGATCCAAAAATCTAAACCTAGATTTGGAAACTTTTGGTTCTTCAGATTGTGTGTGACTGTGACTTGCTTACCCTTGGAGTGCTTTGCCTTGAAGCCTTTGTGTGTAACACTGGTGTCCGTACGAAACCTGAGTAGCATTGAGGAGCCTGTTGAATGTTGGGTAGATGGTCGGGTATTGCCACAGAGCCGGGAAATTAAGTCAGCGTCGGTTGTTGAGCCATCGCGCAGCTCCAAGTAGTCGTATGCACATCTGAGAAATAGATGAATGAATATCTGAAAACATGTCTGAAGGACATGACCCCAAAATCACAGCTAGAGTCAAACCCACTGTCCAGCCTTGGAGGATCTGAGTGTTTTCCTGAAAACTCACAGAAAATGTTCAGTGTCCACTAGAAATATAAATCAAAACACTAATCAACAGCTATAAATAAACAAATAAAATAAATAAACCACACAACAGCCTCGAGGAAAGAAGTAGCTGTACCTGGTTGTGGGCTCAATGTAGAATTCATCCTCAAAGTCAATCTGGACGGCTTCTCCATTGGGCACAGACACGACCCAGATACAGTCAATGTTCTGGGGGTAGTTCTGAGGATAGTTTGGAGAAGTGATGTAACCTGGAGGATCATCATCGTTCAGTTCAATGAAGCCTCCACATGCTGCAGAGGGTGAGAACGAGAGGTTTATCCATAATGGCACATTACATAAATTCATTAAAGATACTTAATTTGCAAAGTCTATTAGTTAAATCAAAGGGAAGTGTTGGTTAACTAATTTAACTTGAACTAATCATCATGACCTGACAACAGATGGGTCATGTTTCCCCCTGCTGGAGACACACAAGCAGCAAAGACACACAACTATCCCATTAACGTTGACAGCAACTCCCCAAAGGAAAGGTGAAACATCAATATTTTCATATTTCCACATTGTTTTGGGGTTGTTGCCATGGTGACTTATGCTAAAAGTGTGCAGAAATAGCCATTAGCAGCTACAGGGGCAAAGACAGACCACACCGGGGGTCACACTGCCAGTCCAACAATATGGTCTGGCCCAGTGTAGAGACCCAACAGCAAAACCTCTGTTAGTCCCGATGGCTGCTCGAGCTTCTCTCAATCATTCTATCAACACCTCCACCTTCTTCTTTCAACCCCATTGACTGCAACTAGTGATAATTCCAATAATAACACTGTTATAATTTGGTCAGTGATAAAGTCATGGATTACTTGATGGCATCGTGTGACACTGCAGCTCAAACACCAGCCATGCAAATGTCGTGACAGAAAAAGAGTGGTGATTGTACCTTGACTGTGGGCCTCGAAGGTCAACTTAAAGCCACTGGCCTCATTACTGGCATCAGAGAAAAAGCGAACAAAGAGGTGGTTGTCAGTAGTCTGGAGGACAGACGGGGGACTTGTACCACACAGACGCCCCCCCAGTACTGGAGCTGAAGCATCCGGACCATTCCTAACCTGTGGAGACAGAAGCAATTGAACTATGAGTCAATCAGACATAGAAATTATTACTGAATTTCATAATTGAACGAATCCTGATAATGGCAGATATAGATAGAAATCGTCCTGAAGATACAGTTCTGAATTATATGTGTTGTACAGATCTTTGTGTCAGGCTAATTGGCAGCTTCACTAAAGTCCTATTGGAGGTGGATTTGAAACTGAGACTGAGAGATATAAAAAACACTTCTATCCAAACATCACAGTCCAAGAGACAGATACACAGGGATATGTGTAATTTCAGATTCCTCACAGATGTCTGAAAGAAGTTAAATGTGTTTGTAAAAGAACAATAGGGTTCATAATTAGTTTATGTTTGTGGAGCTGTTTGACGCTGAGCACAGGAACCTCATGTTCGCAGCAGCAGTAACTTGTACCCAACTGAAAATCTTAAGACCATCCAACCATGCAAAACTACATTTTCAAGCTTCTTTTTGAATCTCTTTTCACAATATACAGATTCACCTCAAGGTAGTCTCCTGTGCTGCATACAGTCCCATAGCCTTGAATCTGGAAGGGGCTCTGGAAGGTGACAGAAATCCTGAAGCCAGGCGTCACCATCACGTGCCAGCTGCAGTCCAGACCAGGCAGGTAGTTCTGGGGGTAGTGGGGACTGCTCAGCACACCCCTGTCTACATGCAGAAGGCCACCACAACCTGAGCAGACATAAAGGTGTTATATCATTATTATTATCATTAATAATAATTTATACATAATACATGCATAATAATAAATCCCTCTTCTCTGATTAAGGGTGTGCTAGTCATTTCAGGGAGATGCTTTCTGGTATGTCTGAATACTGAGAATAGTGAGTGTAGGGTGTTTGCTGCTGGTGTATGACCTCTGGAGTAGGAAGCGTTGAAGCCTCGGCCACTGACGCTGCTGTCTGAGGAGAAGTGGATGAACATGGAATCTCCAGTAGAGTGAAGGGAGCCTGGAGGATCCCGACCACACACATTGGCCAGCACAGGGGATATACTTGTGTCACCTGGGAACACACACACGTGCAAAGACACTCACAAGCAGACCACTCAAGCTTGGTGCTGTCACTAAAAAACACACCAATGAGTCAGTTCAGGTTTGGTTTATGCACATGTCCCTGCAGAAAACACCCCTGTGGCTCACCATCTCTGATGACAAGGCTGTCAAAGAAGCAGGTGGGGTAGTCCTCCATGTCCAGGTACAAGATGTTGAACTCGACAGTGGAGTCTGGAGAACGTATCAACCAGGTACATTCCTGGTTATGAAGGTAGTTTTCAGGCCAGCCAGGGGAATAGAGGAAGCCAGGAGTCTCCCCTGTGATCAGCACACCACCGCATGAACCTGAAAAACCATAACACAGGTTCATTCAGATGCTCCATATCTGATATTAACTTGAGTAACTGTACCTTTTTTTTCAGCGTGACACACACACCCTCATATTTAACTACAGAATACATGCTGTACAGTTAAATGTAATTTTACTCCTCATTGTCTTTTTACACAGTCAGGAAAGTATATATACATGTGTAGAAAAACTATACTCCACACCCATCATCCCACACATCTATTGAAATACAGTGAATTTGTTCACAGTGTTAAAGTAGATCCATATACCTCAAACCTAATACAAGAGCTTGCAGCATACAAAATACTAGGATAAGGAATAATAAGGAATATACCTGACAAGACGTTTCCACCAAGAATATGTTTTGGAGCGACTACTTTTTTTTTACAAGTAACAACTTATCAACCTCAGGTCAGTGTTGCTGTAATTTATTAATAACCCTACACTGTATTTCAAGTGTAAGGGAACACAAAAATTTAAATCCAACCTGCTGCAGTTCAGCATTGAAGATCTTACATTCCTTACACACCTACTTTAGATATACAGTTTTGATACAGTAACATATACAGTAGCATTAAGTATGTCTGTCTTATGGGTTGTGTGGTTTGGATAAAATGTCTCAAAGGGACTAACTGTTGTGCCAGACCTGGTGTGATAGTAGGTGGTGGTCCAGAGTCCTGGACAGCGGTCCACTCCACGAGGAAGCCTCTTCCTCCCTGCACTGTATCCGACTGGAACTGCAGGGTGACAGTGTTGCCTGAACTCCTCAGGGGAAGGGGCAGGTCCAGACCACAGAATGTCCCAATGGGATAGGAATGAACATTGGGGCCATCAAATATCTGGAGAGAAACAAGAATTCAGGGTGGAGGATAATGTAGTGACATACCGAATATCAATAGACAGCTGGCTCTCCTCTGTATTATACATCCTGTACAGTAACAACTGTCATTGTGAGGTTAAAATCTTATTTTACCTTGATGTGCGAAAACTGACCTGATATACGTGGATCCATTTTAAAGCAACCAGTGAATGAAAACTTCTTATTACTGCGGCAATAAAGCTGACTCTGACTGTTAAGAGGTTAAATCAGCGCGCACAGTCTTACTTTGAGCTTGTCGTAGTAGCAGTCATACAGGTCCTCAATGTCTATGTCCAAGAAGCGGATCTGGACGAAGCTGTCTCCATCCACAGTAATGGTCCAGCGGTAAAGGGCATTACCAGGGTACGTTCTGGGATACAGTGGGGAGGCTACCTGACCATACTCTCCTGTCACATCGTTACCATACACTGAGGAAACAGTGAGTAAGTCAGAAGTTAGATTTTAACTCCTCTCTCATTTTGAGGTTAATTATTAATTTTTACTCAGCAGTTAAATAAACAGAGTTATACACAACAAATACACTTGTATAAAGTCACATGAAATCATACAGAAATGTAATATATGACATATATGTCCCTCAATACATACATATTTTGATGTGCTAGACATATATATCAATATATAAAATTGTTCCAATTTCTATAGATTTTTAATAGGCAGTTTGTAATTTTTCATATATGATCAGACACTCACAGTGTGAGAAGGTGGCTCTGAATCCCACTCCACTGACTGATGCATCTGAGATGAACTTGACCCACAGGATGTGACCGATCACAGAGGTGTAGTTGGAGGGAAGAGAGTTTCCACAGAAGCGACCAACCAGAGGCCCAGTGGAGTTTCCCTCTCTGATTTCCAGGTAGTCATTGTGACAGCCGGAGTCTCCCTGCAGGTTAAAGACACTGAACAAAAGCCAAGTCTGTTACTGGCATTCAGTAATGAAGCAATCCAAAAATCACTCATTAGTTAATTAACTAAGAATAGCTACATAGAGCATCACTCCATTGTTGTAGTGTAAAAGGCCACATTTTGATAATTAATAATTTACTATGGTCTGTTAGCTGCTAAATGACCTTGGGTTCAGTATGTTTCATGACAGGTTTGTGACTAACATAAATGAGAGCTGCAGACGGTTTCCTGGTGAGCTCCTGATGGTCCACACACACTCCACATTAGGCGGGTAAGTGTCTGGATAGTTGGGACTGTTAAACGCACCACTTTCCATCACCATGTCTCCACCACAACCTGAGCAGAAGCGCGAGAGGAATGAGATCCTGTCAGTATCAGCATGTATGTACGAGCACAGAATGATTTTGAATTAATTAGTGTGAGTGTGAGTCTTGGTGTGTCCTCGTGGGTCTTACTGGAGGTGGATGCTGAGTAGGTGGCTCTGAACCCTTTTCTGGAGACGGAGCGGTCAGAGACGAAGTTGACCACCAAAGAGTTACTGAAGGATGTCACTGGGTGAGGTACTTCAGTTCCACAGTAGCGCCCTGATAAAAAATGTGCATTACGTTTTAATTAGAATTTAGGGATACATGTGATTTCAGTAATTGAACAAAATGACTTGCACACACACACACACACACAAAGGAAAACTACCTATGGAAGGTGCCTGGGAGTTATCTCCATCAAGGATCTCCACAACATCATGGGAGCAGTTGGCATAGATCATCTCTAACTCAAAGTCAGTGAAGGACAGGGTCACATGGTTGACTGGAAAGACAAGTCAAAGGTTAAAAGTAGCCAACATTTATCACACCATGTATACAACAACAGGTTTTATAGCCCTGAGGGCCTTAACTAAGGCAGCTCACATGGTTCCTGTGCTCTGATGATCCAACTACAGTTCTGATTGGGTGGGTACAGGTTTGGGTACTGTGGCGATGCAATGGCCCCACCAACATCATCTGTGATGATGGTTGTACCACAGGCTGTGAAAACAAACACAATTGCACAGTCAGTATCTGGTCAGCCCTCGGCCATCGGAACTGGAGCTGGGTGATATGAGGGTGGCACATTGCTGCAGTGTTCAGCACTGTCGCTCCACACCAAGAAGGTCCTGTGTTCAAACCCTGGGCCTGGAGCATTTGCCTGTGTGGGTTCTCCGGCTTCCTCCCACAGTCCAAAGACATGCACGTTTAAGTTAGGTGGTGACTCTAAATAGCCTGTAGGTGTGAGGTGAGTGTGAGCATGAATGGCTGTATGTCTCTATGTGTTGGCCCTGCGATAGACCCCTGCGATAGGTGTGTAAGGACCATGCCCTCACCCAATGTCAGCTGGGATTGACTCCAGAGACCCTAACAGATGGATGGATGGTGTAGAGTGTGTGTTGGCTGGTGCACCAGGCTCTGACTTAGAAATAATGTAGAGGGTCTGAATAAGACAGAAAGACTGCATTGTCTTTCATGTCTTTTATACTCAGTACACCTTACTTTGTGCACTTATACATCTTGAGGAGCAAGAAGCACAGAAATTCAGAGAGACTTGTGGTCTGAATTTGGCAGAGCACATGTGAGCACCGAGAAGGGCTCAATAGATTTAAAGATGGAGAATGGTGTTGATATTTCACTTACATTCAAGTGACTGAGACAGAAGTTAAACTTAGACATACCCTCGGAGAAGCGAGCACTGAAGCCACGATGGCTTTGACTGGAGTCAGACCTGAAGCGAACGAGAATGGTGTTTGTGGTGGAGGTGATGGCAGGGGGAAGACTGCTGCCGCACACACGGGCAAGAAGAGGAGAGGACATGGTTGGACCATCATGGATCTAAGAGTGAAAGACAGGTGTTTCAGTAGAGTTCCGTAGCTTTAAGTTTAATTCACACACACACACACACACACACACATATATACACACACACATTGTGCTATGTGTGCTAAATAGGGTGTGGTAACTCTAAGATTCATTCATTCATTCACTCACAGCCACATAGTCCCAGGCACAGTTGCTGTGACGTTCAATGTCCAGGTCAGAGAAATTGAAGAGCACACGGTGGTGGGCATCCACACTGATGACCCAGGAGCAGTCCACATTATTGGGATAGTTGCTGGGATAGGAAGGAGAATGGATCTCCCCTGATGGAGCAGTGACTGGGCCTCCACAGCCTGCAGGAAGAAGGATGGTTCACTAAAGATGGACAGTGCTGCCAGTTTATCATGTAATGTATCTACTTTTGTCTATGTATGTATAATAACACTGGGTTAATACCAGCAAGTATTAGAAAGTTAATCAGTTTTTATATTTATGTCCATTTCCTTCTAAAAACCAAAGCAGGTCTCACTATGTTTCTAGTTTATTCTAGACAATTTGTATGTCTACCCACCTCCTGCGACCTCAATCCAGCTTGCATTGAAACCTCGACCACTGACATATGCATCAGACTTGAAGCGCACTGTGAGCAGGTTGCCAGTGCTAGAGACCTGCATTGGGCTGGATGTGGTGCTGCAGAGCTTAGTCAGCTGAGGGGCTGAAAGGTCTGGGCCTCCATACACCTGAAGAGGTAATGATCAAAATGAAACCTGCTATATACTGACAGGTCATATCTGAAGCCATTAACACATTTAGAGGGTTAGAGTTTTTACAGACTATGCACTGAACACAAGCAAAGAGACAGGTCCATGTCTTACTTCCAGCACATCATAGTTGCAGTCTTGGTGGAACTCCACATCAAACTCATGGATGGTGAGAGTGATGCTGCTGCCAGCTGATGTGGTGATGTGCCAGATACACTCCCTGTTTTCTGGGTACTTGTTGGGGTAGTCTGGGCTATTGAAGGATCCAGTGGGACCAGAGAGCTCCCCACCACAACCTGAAGGGACACAAACCCGTCGGAGTGGACAAAAGGGCCAAATTGTTTTCGTCAAATGATAAAAAACTAAAAAAATAGAAATAGTGACCCTATATTCAAACATGCACACAGAGCCCTTATAAGATTAAGATTAATACTGACAACTGTGTTACTGCTGATGGTCATATTTTATGTTCTCATTGTAAATATTGAACTGTGCTATCTTATCAATTAAAGATTTCTGTGTGTCATGTCCTGCCACAAAAGACAGGTGCCTCTTACCATTCTGGTACCACATCATCTGGAAGCCGGACAGGGACACCGAGTTGTCTGATCTGAACACTATGGTGAGAGATGAGCCTGTGGTGCTGTTGGCCGGAGGGGGTTGGTATCCACAGAATGTGCCAATCAGAGGAGCTAGTGTGTTAGGGCCATTATAGAGCTGCAGTGAAAACATTTGGAGAAAGTGGTATGAGTGCAGAGTAAAATACAGAGGTACAATAATATATCTGTGCAAAATGGGTTGTTAGAAAATAACAGGAACATCCATCAATATGAAACTATGACAACATAGAGCTGGAAAGTTTGGACCTGAGTCTTTTTGAGATTGTATATTTTACACTTATTCCTGTTAACATGTGAATCCTAAACAAAAGTGACACATCTAATCTGAAACATCAAATTTAAATTGTGTTTCATTAAAATAGAAGGTTCTGGTTACATTAAACAGGTTCTGTATCTGTGTACCTTGAGGTAGTCATACTGGCAAATACCAGTGGCCTCCAGCTGGAAGGCAGTAAAGGTGTAGTTGATGGTGTTTCCACCATTGGCCTTGATGGTCCAGGTGCAATAGGAGTTGGCTTGGTAGTTGTTGGGAAAGTTCAGTGATTCCACCACCCCACTGTGTCGGCCTGAGATGAGCACGTCGCGGCATTCTGACAACACAACCAATACAATACAACTGTTATCAGTCCACCCACCTTTGATAACATGAAAGAGTACCTTAGTGACACATCTATGGAGAAATACATATATGTTGATATACATATGTTACATATCCTTTCTAGCACATCTGCAGAGATGAACGGTAGAATGTTTAACTTACAGTTTTAAAATGTTACATATTTTTTCATATTATTATTATATTTTAACCATTCAGGTGAGCACTAATAAGATCTTTTCCTGTGATCATGTATTTAACATAAAATGATCAATCTTTTTCACCATCTGTGCCCAAACAGTTCCAGTCTCAACTCTACTCTACATCTGATACACATAAACACAAAAGTGAAGTGAAGTTACCAGCACCACTATTCTGTGCTTAGACATTTTGTTTTCGTACTAGAGGTGTACGATGCCAGGAAGCCTCCGGTGTTGATGCTGTTGTCAGTGCGTAGTTTGATGAAGAGCTGATTGCTGGAAGCATTGATAACACTAGGAAGCTGAGTGCCACACAACTTGGCTAGCTCTGGAGCACTGCTGCTGTCACCATCATACACCTGACCGCACACACACAAGCATAGTGATTAAATTGTGAAATACAGAAACCAAGAAAAGTTATTCAGCCTGTAAACTACTGCATAATGCACCCACTCAATATGAGGTACAGTACTCACAGCCAGGTAATCATAAGAGCAGGAAGAGCTGGACTCCAGGTGGAAATCAGAGAAGGAGAGCATAAGCTGGCTGCCTTGGCTGGTCCTGATGTTCCAGTAACACTCAGCATTAGGGTGGTACGGCAGGGGGTAGTTCGGAGATGAAAATCCCCCTGATGCCGTTGTCAGCGTCCCTCCACAGCCTTGGAAAAAAGAGAAATCAAATGGGTAGTCAGGTTCATAAAAATGTTTCTCGTTCACATAAATGTTTACCTGATGAAGACTGTATAGGTCAAAACTCCCAATAGCCAACATGGGAGCTTGTAAATTTCAGTGTTTGGACAGCTTCACTATTTCCTTTAAACAATACAGCAAATGACACATTTCCATGACATTGTAACTCTTTACTTTCTTTACTTAAAATTGCGTTACCACTCACCAGTCTGCGAGCCGTCCCAGTGGGCAGTGAATCCACGATTCGTGACGGAGGCATCAGAGCGGAATCGGACCCAAAGACGATTGCTATGAGATACCAGGACTGGAGGCCTCTGATTGGAGCAGAACTTACCAATTAAGGGAGACGTCTCATAACCACCATCCCTGCAAAAAAACAATGGAAATTCAAAATGTTAGCAGTCATGCTGAATAAAGTAGAGAGAAGTCTTATGTCTCTACAGGCAGTTTAAATATCAGCTCTGCTAGGTGAGTGGTTGAGACCCAATTATAACCATCCTGCAAGATTCAAACAGCCGGCCATGTTTCTTTTTGATTTTCAAACAACAGCTTGTGGTGCAACCCAGGCATTTTACCATCTAAAATTTTCAAACAGGTGAGTCTGTATGTAATCTCTTCTTGAAAGACAGCCAATCACTGCCACCTGATCTCTTTTATTACCTGATTTCCACAAAGTCAAAGTTGCAAGTAGGAGAGGAACCCTCCAGTTGAAAGTCGGTGAAGTTCAGCATAATCTGCATGTTGACCTGAACAATGATCTTGAAGATGCAGTCTCGGTTGGTGGGGTAGTAGTTGGGGTAATTTGGTGAAAAGAAGGACCCTGTAGGGGAGTTGAAGGTCTCCCCACAATCTAATGAGAGAGAAAGGTTGAAACAGAACCTTGTAATCTGAGTGCTGCATGTATGATATTATAATGAATGAACCTGCATTATCTTTCTGGAGCCTCTGTGTCAGGACGCTCCAACAAAATAGTCTCATTGCAATGAGGCAGGAGGCTGCATTTTTTTATAAGGTGCTAACATGAGTCTGAATGTGGTTTATTGACAAGAAGTGATTGACTTATGCAATTCTTTACAGCTGAATTGTGGTAAATAATGCTTGAAAGTTATATTATGCTTCAGATTACATCATTATCATTATTACATCAGCGCTACCCCACACTTAAGTGACTTGTATGAGAACTTAATCTGAGGAAATCATTTCAACAGTGAAATCTTGTGGTGGAACCTGATCTTGTGAGATGAAGCCTTATTGTTTAAAGCTAATGTATCAATAGTCTTAAATATATTTGCTAAACTCTGAAAACAACACCATCTGTTACCTGTGGTAGCATTGATGGACACATAGCTGGCAGAGAATCCCTCTTTGGCTAAACTCGAATCAGACACAAACAGCAGGGTCAGCTGGCTGTCAGTGCTGGTGACAGATGGAGGCACTGAACGCCCACAGTACCTGCACAAACAAAGCACCCAAGATCTCTTCAGTCATCAAGTACAATAAATACAAAAGATATCACTCAGGAGATAATCAAAGTCAGCACATATGGATGGACAAAAGACTGACTATATGGAAAAAAACTCTAAATATGAATATATTCATATATAATATATTTAACAAAGACTAAGGTCTTTCCCTGCCTAGAAAAAAATAAAAGAAGATGATAAACTGCCAAAGTTCATTATAAATTGAATCCATTTGAAATTAAATCCACAACACAATAAAGTCAGCAAAAAGTGAAGGGGGCTAAATATTTCCTGAAGCTATTTTATATAAGACACACAGACACACATACATCACTGCATATATCACATACCTGCCAATCTTGGTTCCGGTTGCTACGGTGCCATTGTCATAGACCTCCAGGTAATCCAAGTCACAATTAGTATGATATTCCAAGTTGAAAGACTGAAACGTCAGCCGAATCAGGTTACCTGGAGTAACACTGATGTACCAGGTACAGTTAGCACCATGGGGGTAGTTGGTGGGGTGGCCAGGGCTTGTAATGGTGCCGGAAAGACTGGTCAGGGTATCACCACAGCCTGAGAGAGGAAGAAAACAACAATGGTCAACTTTAGAGTTTGGTAGTTGTAAGTTTTTTTAGAAGACATCAATTGAAAAAAAATACTGATATAAATCCTGGTTTTTGCGTCCTGTTAAAAACAGCAGCTACAGATCAAATGACCATTTCTTACTAGTAAGTAGAGCATCTCCCACAACAAACCCATAACAAACTACTTAAAGAACCACATGGGTGTTTTTGCACATTTCAGTTCCATTTGCAGGAAATACTATTTACCTTATATTGCCACTTAATATTTCCAAAGTTTTTAACCACATTTTCTATATGAGAGACGATTTCTGGTGTAAGTTCAGCAAAACTGTACACTTGTTTAGGTCCTGCGCACCAGCACCAGTACCAGTACCAGCACCAGTACCAGCACCAGCTGTGAACCTAGAAGGGTAATCAGTCTGAAATGTTTGCAAAATGTAGATGCTCCTCTCACCCTCCAAGGCAGAGCCATAGGATGCTTCAAAGCCATGGTTGCTGACAGAGGAGTCAGTCCTGAAGCGGATGTACATGGATCTCTGAGTGGACTGGAGACTGGGGGGAATATCATCACCACAATATGTCCCCAGCAGAGGAGAGCTTGATGTGGAGCCGTCCCTGACCTAGATAACAGAGGAAACACATATAATTCAATTCAAGACATATAATTCACAATTTAACATGTGCAGAAAAAAGTGCAGACAAAAAGCTGCAGAAAATGTTTTTTCTACTTTTTTCTTAATTTTATATCAAGGTCCAAATGTTTAATTTGTATTATTCTTTTAATCTTCAATTACCTCAACAAAGTCAAAGCGACAGGAGCCTCCCTCAACGTCAAATGACAGGAAGTTGAGTGTGACCACGTAGCCCCCTGGCTGGTTGATGACCCACTCACAGACCTTGTTGTGAGGATAGGCGTTGGGGTGGTATGGAGAGCGGAACTGCCCGCTCCCAGATAAGGTGCCTCCACAGGCTGGAGAGAAAGAGGGTTCATGGTTGGTCAGGGGATAACAGATATAATAGATATACATTAGACTGTATGAATTCAAATTGATGCCTGGACCTGTGGTAACTTCTTTATTATCACTGGTCCTCAAGCAACCAGAGCTGGCCAGTAAGTTAAAAAGAGGAGTACTGAATAAAATGATTAGGATTGAGACATAATAAACAGTCTGCAAACTAAAGCTTTGAAAATATTTTAATTGAATTAAAATATTTGCAGCTCAACACTGAAACAGAGCTGGTCTATGGCTCAGGTTAGCCAGTAACTGGTAGTTCTGTGGCTGTAGGGCCCTGACATAAACTCCTTACCCAAACCACAACCCTCACTGACAGGGATCCACAAAACTACAGGTACCGGATTGACCTCTAATCACAAAATCAGTAACTTCACACTTAAACCGAGGCCTCCTTTGGTAATAGAAAGATAAATTAATAGAATGAAAAGGAGGTCAGTGTTAAAAACATTAACCTCAGTAAGATGTCCCACTACCAGCTTATCAGCAGCAACTGATATCATGATGAACCACATCACAAAATAATTGTGTTTCAGCTCCAGTTTACTATCAGGAATCCAATCATATTCACCTACAGCTACTGACAGAAATCTGACAGTGAATTATTAAACAAAAGCTGCATGACATGCAGCACATGCAATATCCTTAAAGGGACATACAGCTGCTATAATTTTTTTAAAGGGTACCATCAGATAATAGATAATAATGTAGTTATTTGTCACAAATTGACATTATAAGATTTTGTGCATGTTTGCTGCACTTAACTAGAGAACTATGATGCAGAGTTATGAAAGTACGCTCCTAGATTTGATGAACTATGGGGATATCTTGGGTTCTTGGTACTGCAAATTTTATATATATATTCTATAAAAAATGCGTCCCAGAGGAAGCAACATATAAATATAATGCCATATCACATGTGTGTGTAAATGTGTGAAGTCTCACCAACGGTGTAGACAGCCCGGAAACCAGCCCGGCTCACTGAGCTGTCAGACCTGAAGCGAATCCACAGGTAGTTGGAGGACGAGAGGATGGGAGCTGGCAGGGAACTCCCACAGTACTTCCCTACCAGAGGATCGGTCTCTGTCCTGCCATCACGGACCTGGAAAGAAAAGGGGTAAAAGAATCAGACTATTGTTAAGAGGCAGAGTTTTGTACAAACAAACAGCATTTAACCCAAAATATATACATATCATCATCATGATCTAAGCAAGTGACACAAGTGCATTTAAGGTGCATGGTTCAAAAAGGTTGTATTTAGTCTCTTAATTAATCATGGAACTGTTTTTGGTGCAACATTCAATAAACCAATTGAAGTACCATCTCTGATTCCCTTTGCACTTGCACTCTGGCAGATTGCTGCTGTAATGGTGCTGTGTTTCACACAGACTCAGATTCTATTTGAGGCAAGTGGAGGACATCCTGTGATTGGTCAGCTCAGACAAATCGCACACACACAGCTGCTCTGTACATCCTGAGGGGCAAGGACGGGCTGAGTGAATCAATCGCCTGTGCACAGCTCAATGAGGTCTTTTCTGCTCCAGGTGTACGATAAGGTCCTAAATCATTATAAATGGTGGCCATCAACCAGGCAGAGGGTGTTCAAGGGTTAACCAATTTGCCTTTGGCCTTTTGCTTGGCCAGCTTAACTGAGGCGCCTTATTTCTTGCTGCTGGGACACTTTTAAACTAAAAACGATTGCTCTGAATCGTCTCCAAACAAACCAGAGCTCAGAACTACATGTGTTTCACAGTCGGGCAGCCACCAGAAAGCCCCTGTGTATTACATTTTATTTGGCGCTGGATAAAGACTGAATGATAATGAGAAAGATGAATGAATGGAAAAATTACTTAATGCATTTTTTATTCAACCAGCTCAGCCCCCGATCTTTAAAACAGTATGCACATCCTACCTCCACATAGTCAAAAGCGCAGCCGCTGTGACTCTCCAGGTTCATGTGAGTAAAGTTGAGAGTCACCTTCTCACTGACCGGCAGCCTTATCAAATAGATACACTGACGGTTGTGAGCATAGTCATTGGGCCAGTTGGGCGAGATGATGATGCCCTCACTGTCAGTGAAGGTACCACCACAACCAGGGTCACCTAAGAAAAACACAAACCAGAATGAGAAGTTGTTTCATTGAAGGAGATCACTTGATGCTGTTAGAGATTTTGTTCCTAAGAGCAAGGCACTGAAACTATGACCTAACAAACTGCTTAACTTTACATGACCACCTAAAGCTATGGCTGTAAGCGAAAAACATACACAGTATCGGTAATAACCTTTTCTTAAAAGCTGATGTCAAGACCACTGACAGAGATAAAGCCTGTCCAGCTGTGGGAGCAGGAGGTGTTTTGTTGTGACGCAGTGTACACATCGTCGTACTTGGTGTTCAGGTATTCTTACTTGGTGATGTTGTGTATACAATGTGGAAGCCTCGGTCAGAGACACTCGAGTCAGAATGGAAGTGGATCCATGCAGCTGGACCAGTCGTCCTCAAGGGTGAAGGTGATGCAGTACTGCAGTACTTCCCCAGGACAGGGTCTTCAGGTAGAAGACCATCTCGAATCTATAACATTCGGTCACACAAGACAATAAACACAGCTGCAATGCCTGTCGGCTTGTTGCATGAAAGGCTGTCAGTAGTGGAACCCTGACAATACAGCAAACAGCAACTATATGAAACAATCGTTCCAGTGTTACAGTGCATTAGTATCAACACAAAGCAAAATCACTCTTTAGGGGTAATTATGGATTGGACAGAAAAATGGTATAAAGAGTATTGTCTTGGTTGACACACAAAAAATATACATAAAAGCTAAAATGGATGCTTTAGGTAGGCTTGTATTACACAAATTAACCCTGTTTTATGACAGGCACACAATGTGACAACTGACAATCTATTTAATTCTTCGGGATTTTCATTGCTGGATTCTCACCTCTAGGAAGTCAAATGTACAGTCAGGGTGATGCTCCAGACTGAGAGTCCCAAATGCAAAGGTAATGAGCAGGCTGGGCTCCACTGTCACTGCCCAGTAGCAGTCTCGGCTTGGTGGGTAGTTTCCAGGGTAACCAGGTGAGTTAATGTTGCCATAGGGAGCAGTTAATTGTCCTCCACACACTGTCCACACACATATGAGAGGAAGATTTCAGGGAATGAAAAATAATATTTGACATTTAGTCCTTCAGAAGCCTTAGCAAGATTGACCACAAAGTCTGAGAGAGATGGCAGTTTTATCAATTTAAAATGAAATCTACAACACAATAAAGAGATCTGAATACTAAGATGTAAATGTGTTTCTGTGTGACTTATGGTGAACGGGGAATTGAATGTAAGACATAATAGAGAAGAACATAGAAAAGAACAGTAACACAGTTAAATTTGATAAAGTACTCAGCTGGCACTGGTGTAAGATAGACTGTAACTGTAAATCTCACACGTTTAACAAACATTCTGCAGATGTTTAGAAGACACTCAGTTTGGTTCACCACAAATAGAGTTTTGTTATTCTATGACAAAATGGTGATGAGGTGAGATGTTTAGGGGATGTTGCATTTTGATTATGTTGGCATTAGATATTATCCCTACATTGACTTTTGGTCATCCAACATCCAAACATACATTCAACCAAATATCAAAGACTAACAACATTGGGGGCAAATTTGATTTGGTTTTACTCATTACTCAAACCAAAACAAATGAAATAACCCTACCTGGGTCTTGAGACTGCCAAACAACTGTGAAGCCATCAGCACTGACAGAGTGGTCAGAGCGAAACCAGAAATATAGGGAATTGTGAGAGCTCAACACCTCATTTGGGTTATTTTGGCCACAATATTTTCCAATCATATAAGCAGAAGCACTGCTCCCGTCATGAATTTGAAGGAAGTCAAAGTTGCAGTTGGCACTGTTCTCCAAGTGAAAGAAAGGAAAGGTGATGCGCACAATCTGAAGAAGAGAGCAAACAACATTCAAAGGATCAAGCAGGCACAGAAATATATTATAATAATATTTTTTCTTTTTCCCTCAGCAGCAAGCAGCCTTTAAAGGAGCTATATGTAAGTTTTCTCTACGTAAGCAGCTGTTAATGCTAACGCTAGCTATGTGGCAATAGTAAAACTTACAAATAGTGAGTGAACAGTGATTAAGTGACTGTACACTGCCTGTCCAGCACATCTAACTGTACTAACACAGAGCTGGTAAAGACTAAACCTGAGATATATGGACAATATCCGTTGCTGACCAGAAACAAGAAACATGTGGGTTGATAATGTACAAGACGCTTCCAGTGCTGTGTCACTGGGAAAAGTAAGGCCTACAACATTGTTATCCATGCAGAGGATGCCATCTGGACCTTGTTTTATGGCTCTGTTACTGCACTAAATTAAGGAAGTAAAAAAAAATCCTGATAATAAAGACAAACATTGCTTGGATATCAAACCTGCACCATGACACCGAGGCAGGGTTGATTGGTAGAATCAAGACAGAAAGCTGAGCAGCTCAAACTAGCAAACTGTACACGTCCTGTCCCAGAAGAGGGGAAATCTGTTTGAGTCAAGTTAAATAGACGATAGCTCACCTTGTTCGGGTCGACGCGGATCACCCAGGCACAGCTGACCTGGTGATCGTATTCATCGTGACCTGGAGTGTTGGGGTAACTGAAGGAACCTGCTGGACCGGTCAGGTAACCTCCACACTCTGGAAAACACACACACAAACCATATCACAGACAATTAACATGACAGGTAACAAATAAAAAGAAGCATTGGCAAAAGTAAATTATTTATATTTTGTATATTCACATTTAAAGAATATATGCAAAGGTTACATCTTTCCTCTCATGCACAATGTTTACTCATGGGGAATCATTATTATTACACCCTGCTCCATCATTGCATTGTCTGTGTACAGTATTTATTGGACAGATACTAAAAGATCATAACAAGTAAGAACTTTGTGTTTGTTGCTCCCTACTTTTTTCCTAATTTAGCTGTGATATTTTTTAGTCAATAAACCATAACCAATCCTAACTAAGCCTTGGTTGAGCACCTACATGGGAGTATGGGACTCAATTATTCATATTTCATATTATAGTCACAAAATATCATATAACACAAGATACAACTCTCTCACCTTTCTCTTTCACATTCTGTGTTTCTGTGTCTCAGGAAGATAAGTATACTATTAAAATGAACATAGATTTTGAATAAAAAAAGTTTTTATTCTATTCTATTCTATCATTATATGAGAGATCAATAAACTTATTTGACATAATTCCCTTCTTACAGCCCCCAAGTCTGTTTAGCAGCCCATTGCTTTTCTCCCATTCCTCATCTCAACCCTGGTCCTTCTTTACCTCCTTTCAGCCATTTTCTCCCTACTTCTTCTCTTGACCTCCCTTCCTTCATCTCCCCAGTCCCTTCTAGGCCTGACTGTACCTTGCTGCGCAGTCTGGCAGAGTGGGCCAGTCCACTGAGCAGTGCAAGTACAGGTGAATCCATTAATGCTGTCGGTGCAGCTTCCTCCATTTTGGCAGGGATTACTTAAACATTCATTGATGTTCTGGTCACAGTTTACTCCGGACCAACCAGGGTTGCAATTGCAGATGTATCCAGGAGCTGAGGTGGTGGCCTGTGACAGCAGTAATGCATAATAGTCAGACATTCATCGATTTGATGTGAGCTTCATTAGATGATTGACGTGACATTTTAATAGTTTTTAAAAAATGTCACTCAAGGCACAAAGAAATATAATAACACAATGCTTGTTAGTATGATTGATTCATTGTTGGTTTTGGGCTTTTGTTTGCTGACTGTAAAAAGAGAATAGTGGAACAGAATACCCTTCAAAACAAATGAACATACACACTGCCACACACACTTACCACACATTGTCCATTGGCACAAGGGTTGTTGGTCTGACATATGTTGCTGGTCTGGGTGCAACCTGTTGGCCCATAACCGTTTCCTATGTAGCCTGGAGGGCATGTGCATACAGGGAGGCTTGAGCCTGGCAGATGTAGAGAGTTGGGTGAGAAGAAGAATACAGGGTCCTGTCCCACAGTACACGTCACTCACAAAACAACAAAACAAAAACAATGGAGACTATGGTCCCAAAACAATTGAATGATGCTGTCAATGTAATTTCCTTCTGTCACTTATGTTCTTTGTTTACTATATTCTATTTTTGTGAAGTTACTCTTCTTTCTCCGAGGGTGATGTATTGATCTTCTGATTTTTTTGCCTGATTGTGCTTTGGATACAGCTGATACAGTCTGATGAGCCTCTAATGAGTATGATTCTCTTTAATCTGTTTAATCAAATTGTCCCTATATCCCTACATTCCTGCCCAGAAGACAGAGATAAAATCATGCATAGATTTCTTTGTACCTGGGCTGGAGGAGCAAGTGGCCAGTGGGTGACAGCCTCCATTGTTGGTGGTGCAGATATTGGTCTGGGTGCATGTTCTTCCATCACCCTCATAGCCTGCAAAAACACAAGACTGACCCTTAGAGGTGTTGTATAATACTTAGATATCCATCAGCTGCACGCACAGGAAGTCAAGACCTTATACCAATTGCACATTCATGACCTGGGTGATGGATATCCAGGGAATCCCACACCTTCTCTGCTGGTTATGCAGAATTCATAGAATTGTTGCTACATTGATACCTGGAGGGCAGGAACCGCAATGGAAGGAGCCCATGGTGTTCATGCATCGCACCATGGGAGCGGTGGAGCAGCCGCCATTATTGGTCAAACATTCATCCACATCCTGGCAGCTGTAACCATTGCCTTGCCAACCTGAGACATATTAGAAGTAATTAGAACAAATCTTTGCTTATTCCAGCAACACACTAAAGCATAATTCATCATATATCAACTCAGGCTGGCTCACTTAGTCCTCAGTGTGCATTGTTCCACATGTGCACAGCCTGCATCCTGCTTATAAATGTTACTTTTACAAAACCCCAACCGCTCCTGCTCCAACCCAAACCTCTGCTCTGATCAGCCAACCCCAGCAAATCATAGCCTGTGTCCATTACAGTAGAGCCCAGTATGAGCTGTGTTATTGAGTGTTACCAGCAGGACAGGCTCCACAGTAGAAAGAACCCTGAGTGTTGTAGCAGGGAACCACAGGGTTGGTGGAGCAAGGCTTGTTGGGTAGGTCACACTCATTGACATCAGCTATACAGGCCGGGTTCCCAGCTGGAGCCTCCCAACCACTCTCACAAATGCACTGGTATTTGGGCTGTTTATCAGGGGAAGAAAATAGACACAGTGTGAAAACTGTCCATCAAAAGTAAAACAGAATTATGGAAACACATGAAGAAAATTAGATAATACTGAATTGTGATATAAGCGGAATCATTTGCATCTATGTTCCATGGGAGGGCAACATGTCCACAAGGAAAATGATTTTTCTTTTGTTAATACAGTGAAAACTGTATTATAACTTTATTACAGAAGCAGATTATCATCTATATTGGTATTTGTATGTGTATGAATATCTGTAAAGGGGTGAAGATGTAACATGGTGCACATGTGAGCACAGAAAGTGCCCATAGTCATTACACACCATATAAACTGGTTGTAAGTGGCTAGTTACCTGTCCAGGTGTAACCCGGTCTGCATCGATACATGTGCCATGCACACACAGGTCCTGTCCTGCATTTCTGCAGTCATCATAACGCACAGTGCAGAGAACCCCGGACCACTCTGGAGGACAGTTACAACTGCACAGAGGCAGAAATACCGTGTGTTATGGTGTGATACATTTTTGTTTTATCTACTAAGGTTTTGTGAAATGTTTATCTTACACTTCTGCCCCAACAAAAAAGAATGGAAGTGAATGGTATTTTGTTTTAAGGTGCTTTGTTAATGTCTTTCCAAATAATCTACAGATCTTATCAGTTTTCAGTTATTAGTTTTAACAAAGGCTATTTCTTTGAAAGTTATTCAATACAGATCCACCTTCACTATTAAAGATTTGTACTGCATTGTATGGTAATAAATGTATCCTGAAAAAAAAGGCAAGTTGTAGGAAAGAACCTGAATGGAAATAGATGAGAGGTGATGAAAGCTTTTAAAGCTTCTGGAGGGCAAAAAAGTATAAAATGAACAAAATGAGTAAAAGGTAAACTGAGCTTGTAATTGTCATATTAAATGTTGTGGTAGAGATTTTCAAATCATATCATTCACTGTAAAGTCTCCTAATCAGAGTGGAAGTAAGGAGGGAAAATGAACTCACATCTAATTAACATTTTGCCTAAGCATATTCAAGTTCATTGTTATTGTATTTAGATAAATCTGTATATGGATTGAAATATACTATGTGCACAAACTCACAGAGTGAGTGGTGATTTAAATTTCTGTGCATGTTAATATCAAGGGTGCATGAAATCACCACACAACTGAACGTCACAATGGGAAGTTGAAGACATACGTGAATGATCCAGGGGTGTTGACACAGGTTCCTCCATTGTGACATTGCTGAAATGTTCCTGCGTACAGCTGACACTCATTCACATCTGTTGCACAGTTAGGACCCTGGCAAAAAGAGAAAGAGGGGAAAAAGGGGGAGAAAGACACCAGGTTAAGAATCAGCCCAAGGAATGTATTGACTCCGTCTCCTATCATGTTGGTATATCACTGTTTACATTACGGCACAAATGTATTTGCTTGGTCAATCATGTTAGGAGCAATGTCATTTTTTGAATGATGTGCTACAGCCTTCAGGAGGTGTTAGGGTGGAGGGCAGGCATCTGTCTATTTGAATTAAAGCAGATCAACCTTAATCAAGTGCTGTGAGAGTCTAAACAAAACCATATAACTATTTGATAATGCTGGAGTCAATGTAAGTGGATATTGTTCTGCGAGATAAGACATTTTGATGGAGAACAATGCTGTCTGTGAACAGTTTACTGACACATTCACAATCAACTACAAATACACAAGCTGACATTATATCCTCATTATGTGTTGTTTAGTTGTTCAGTTATAAGCTGTGTAGATAGCCTACATGCTGCAGTGACTAGCATCCTAACGTCAGTAGAAGAAAAAATGAGTCAGTTCTTGGTGGGTAAATAAATGAAGTTTGATGCTGAACGCAATGTTTATTGTAGACTGAAGTAAACAGCTGTGCTAATGTTGCTATGTCGCAACAGTAAAATTTAAATAAAGTTTCTTTAATCAAATTACAAAATAAAAGACAAATTTGAAGCAAAATATTCCAGCACAGTAATGATGGGTCTCTGGACAGAATATAAAGTCATCTGCTGTATGTGGCTCTACATGATTAGTGGGATGTTAAGCAGCACCAGTATCATAGATATCAGTTGGTATTGATTAGTACCTTCCATTAATCCATAGCCAATAGTGATAACTACACATGTAATGTAAAAAAAAAAAAAAAAAAACAGGAGGGAACTCACAGCCCAGTTGCTGGGACACACACAGTAATATGAGTTGAGCAGGTTCAGACATGTTGCTCCATTCTGACAGGGGGAACTGGTGCAGGACACCTTCTGGATTGTCTGGGGTATAAATTAGGTCAGAAAAGGTAAGTAGAGATACATGTATGCTACAGTCCTGAGTTTGAGCCATTACAACAAACACTTCCTAACTGTCTTACCAATTCAAGTGCAGTCACTTTTTGATTAAGTGTCGTCACCTGGAAAGAAACATGGAAAACACGTTCTGCAGCATTCACAATATTATTATTATTATATTTCACGCACAACAAAAGAATGGAAATTATCTGTATGATCTGCATAAAATACAATATAAAACATGTTTATTTTGCTAATGATATAGTTGATGTGATTTTTCACATTTTCACATTTTCACATTTTGTTTTTAAATTAAAATGAGTTTTACACATATACGATTTTAATCCAACAAGCACTACAACAGCTCTTCATGTTGTACCGTGGTGTCCAGCTGGTTCAGTTTGTTGGTGACATCAGGGGGAACTCCACCTCCGTGAGTCTTTATGTCATCAATGTTGTCTTTGTTGGTTTTGATCTGAAAGAAGAGACTCAGTATATTAAAGCTGAATTAAATGTATATTGATGTCCACCGAACTTTATTGTCCACCTTCTCCCTACACATACCACAGGGCTCAATACGTTTGACTAAGAGATTGTGAGTTTATCTGGTTTGTCTGCTTAAATGCTGTTCAGTTTCAAGGCTGGATCCAAGAGAAGTTAAATCTAGGACAACTTGGTCCTAGAGGTTTCTTCAGTTCTGACCTGCTGAGGTGACCCGGATGTTTAATCTCTGTGGGGTCATTATCGAGGCCATTGACGTCAATTGTAATTGTTGTTAAGTTGTAAAGAGTTGTTGGAGTTGTTGGGGTCACCTGGGGCCACATGTAAATGGTTGTTAAATCTCCTGAGAAGGGATGAGAAGACTAATGCCCCCGGCCCTTGATCTTTGGTCCTGTCCAAACTGCTGTGTCTGTTCCTGACCTGTTAATCATTCATAGTCTCATATGAGAAGCAGCAGGCTTTCAGTTGTGTAAAGGCTGATAAGAAATTATAAAAAAGACACTTATATAGCACAGTAGTGAGTATTTCTGGCTTGTTTGGATAAACTAATTAGTTTATGGTCGTAATCTTGGAGATTTGCTGGGAATTCAACAAGGTTCCTTGTTTGAATAAATAGTCAAACACATAGATTAAAAACAAGGGCACCAAGATACCTAGCTACCCAAGGTGACAGCAAACTATGATCAGGAAATATAAAGTGACTTGAATGACCCCTGTTTAGGAACATATGACTCTGCTAGGAGGGGTAGTTGCAAAGGAAGAAACTTTACCTTATTTAAAACCTCATGTTGAAATCCTTTAAATTAATATCCCCCTTATCAGTCTACACTTATTTTTTTTGCAACTTTATTAAAAAGTATAAGTATTCAGACCCTTTACTGTTTACTCTTACTTCTTGATTGAAGCACCTTTGTCAACAATTACAGCCCAGAGTCTTCTTGGGTATGATGTGACAAGCTTTTGCATTTGGGATCTGGATTTGAGGATTTCTCTTCAATTTTTCTCTTTTCTTCCAGTTCCAGTGGAGGTTTCTTCTGAGATGTTCAAATGGGTTTAAGTCACGGGTCTGGTTGTGCCATTCAAGGATGTTGTTGTCTTGAAATCACTCCTGTATTGTCTTGGTTGTATACTTTGGGTCATTGTCCTGCTGGAAGTTGAACCTTTGACCTAGTTAAGAGCTCTGGACTAGGTTGTCATGAAGGATATCTGTGTATTTTCATCACTTCAGCTTTCCCTCAACCCTGACCAGTCTCTTGTGCCTGCTGCTGGGAAAAACTCACAGCATGATACTGCCCCTTTCATTGTTGGACTTGATGCTTAGAATTGAGGCAAAATCATTGATGTTCTCTGACCAGAGAATCTTGTCCTTTGGGTGCTATTTTGCAAACTATTTTCTAAACTTTCACAGAGGAGAGGCTTCATCTGTCCACCCTGCGATAAAGCTCAGTGCTGCATTAATGGTTGTCCATTTGGGAGTTTCTCCCATTGCCACACAGGATCTCTGGAGCTCAGCCAGAGTGACTATTGAGTTCTTTTTGTGGTAATCTTTTGTATCAGGGTCCTTTTTCATGCGATTGCTCAGTTTGGCTGGGTGGCCAGCAAGAGTTCTGGTTTTGCTATTGCTGAATTATGGAGGCCCCTGTGCTCTTGTGAACCTTCATTGCAACTTAATTTTTTTTAGCCTTCCACATTCTTGTCTCCGCAGACAGTTTGCTGGTTTGTTCAACACAGTAAAATGTAAGCATTTCTTGTCACTGATCTCATGAACCACTCTAAGACACTGAAGTCTGTCACTTCAGGTGTTCACGTGTGATGAAAAATGTCGAGTCTTACCTGACTCAAAAGCTGGGTGAGGTCTTCATTACCCACTTTAACCCGGCCTGATGCTGATGTCTGGAAGCGGATGTCTTTATTGTTGCCAGTTGTGAAGACAAGGTGACCATCATCTGACAGCATACGAGGCCTACAGAGTCAAATCATCAACATTCACTTTGTGTTTAGGTCAATCAGGGTCATATCAAAGATCCATCTGGAATTTGACAATGAACCTCAGATAATATTCATGGGTTTGCATCTTTCAAAATAATAATATTTTACTTTATGTCTGTAATTGGTGGGAGCAGAATACTTGAGTACTATACTTGAATTGGGAGCACAACTAGTACACAACTAAAATAAGCTTACTTAAATTTGAAGATATTGAGATTAATTGCTATTAAAGACTAATTGTGAAACAATTTATTTTGGCTTTTTACAGAGCGGATTCCCTGCTAAATCTGAAAGATAAAAGATTGAAAATCTATTGAGGAAGATGGCTCAGGTATCAGTATCACTTATTTTATTCTGAAGACTTGTTTTAAGTTTATATTCACGAAAGCAATGTGTAAGATGAGAAAGATGGAAGATTTGATTCATATAACACATTCTGCTTTAATCTCTTAAATCCCAACTCACTGGTCATTGCTGACGCTCCTTTTGTTTCGCTTTTGTGTGTCCCCCTGCTCTCCTTGCAGTCCCACCAGGAGGAAGAGGAGGATGAAGAACAGCCATGAGAGGTGTAGTGTCCCAGCCATAGAAAAGAGATGTGCTGCCTGGACACTCAAACAGCTTTACTGAGGTCTGATGTGCTACCCCTCTAATGCTCACTGCCAAGACTTTGACCTGACAGTACAACCATAAAGTTCATCACAATTTACCAAAGCTGGTTAACTTTATTATTGAGTGAGGATGCCCCTCACATGACTGTGGGAGATAAGTAACTTGCTTCATGTAACATTGAGCGTTCGTGCTTTTTAGATGTGAGAAATTCGTTAGCAGTGGGTAGATGAATATAAAACTTATACTTATATATTATACTTTGAGAATTTAAGAATGAAAACCAATGCAGACAATTGCTTCAGACAAGTGCTTCAGAGTCAAAAGGATAAAATCAGATGAAAGAAAAAAAAAAGACACAAGAAAACACTGGATAATATAAAGTAAAAACACCAGTAAAAAAACAGGATAAAATAAAATAAAGGCAGTGGATAACATATACAAAAGAGGCAAACAAGTACAACATGCCACAGAAAAGCCTGTTAGCTTCTGAACTGTTTTTAAAAGCCAAATCATTTTGGGCAGTTTGTAGACGGGGGACTGTGGGAAGAGGTCACCTAATGGTGGGATTGTAGCAACCGTCTGACTTTTAAAACTAATTCAGTTGGTTTAAATTCACAACTAAATTACATTCAACTCAGCAAAAAAGCCCATGGTCATTAACTAACATTGACTTGGGTGTCCTTAGCAACCATCTAATTATTGCAGATTTAAAAAATATTACAAAAATATTTTAATGATTTATAACAAATTAAGTTTTAAGATGACACCATTTTTTTTTCTGATTTCTCCATTTATTAGTTGGTAGGATGATGATATACATGCATACATCTACATTATTTTCTAACATCACACACACACAGTGATCTGAAATCATGTGAGACAGCCAATAAAGTGAACAACCTTGCTCAACTCATGTTTTTTTTTTTTTTATGGTGGAAACACTGTTGACACTGTTAAAAGAGTCCTGATCAGCTCTTATGTTAAAGTGGATTTGACTGAACCCTTTAATGTACAGGGTCCTGATCAGGTCGGGAGCAGAGATTTGTCCTGTAAGTAACTGTAACAGGAACACTTTTCTTTTCATGGCCTTCCTGGGTAGTTGACTCTGTTGACACAACTCCACAACAGCCTGTTTCTGGTTTCTGCCTGTCAGTTGTACTAAAAATAAATAAAATAAATAATTCATCTCAAGTTAATTGAACTTGATTTTCTGGGTTTTACATTTTCAAAACTTAACACTATTCATTTAGATAGTTAACTAGTATAGTAAACTATTGTAAATAATTGCACTTTAATTCTAGTTGCACAATTTATCAAGTGTAGCCAAGGTAGTGTAGCAGAGACTGATTAAAATCACAATGAAACAGAAAAGGAGGGACTTCATCACCGGGCAGCTGCCACCACCACAGATGCAACTTACAGGGGCCAGTTCGAAGACGTTCTTCTGCCGTCTGCGATGACAGTTGATGTCAGATAGTGGTCAGACGTATTCATTTTAGAGCTTAGAGATATTCAGTCCTGTTCTGTCCTGCTCTTCTCTGGTCATTTCACCAAACAAAGCGACCAGTTTATTTTATCATATCAAAGATTTGTGATCTCATTCGTGTTTGAATCCTTTCATTATGTGTATGAATATTTTATTTATTCAGTTACTTATAGACATTTAGAGAAAATAAAATATCTTTCTTTATCACTGCGCTGTTGTCTTGTACGTTCAGAAACAAGAGATGCCTGAATTGAGACTTTACTACATCTGATTATGATTTCTTCATTTTTCTTCAATAGAAGGTGATGCCCCAACTTTCATCAGGTGCAAATTTAAACTCGTAGATCTGCTACATAAACATAGGAAACTGTAAAATGGTTAATCAGATGAGCAAACAACTTTACATGTTACTTTTAGGTCTTTATTTTGAGTATTAAAAATCTATTATTGTGCTCTAGAAAACAACATATTCACATCAGCCAAAAGAGGCATTTGAAGACTGAAGTCTATGTAACTGTTCAGTTCACTGGTGATGTCACTGAAGTGTTTTTGACCAGTTTTTCATCCCCAGTAAAAAGTGATCTGTGCAGCCACTGGGCAGGCAGCACTCGTGTCATATCATCCACAATGACAGATTAGATGGTCTCATCCTCCAGAGACGTGTCCCTATGCTAGGAGACCAGCAGCTGCAGGAGTCTGGCCACGACCACAACATTCAGGCTGTTTCCTAAAACTCTGTACCGCTGCTTGGTAGAGATTTCCTCTGGAAATGCTGCAAAATACATCAAATAAATGAAGAAAATAAGTAAAGTCCTCATATAGTATGACACAGCACAACATCACATTTATACTAGAATTTGGGAAAAAAAATTTACATAAGCTCTTAAAGTCGGGCTAATAGGCTTCAAAAGTAGTGCAGTAGGCTATTGGGGTTTTTTTTTTTTTTATTTTCCACTTCAACCAGAAAAGCAATAAGCAATAACACTATATTAAAGCATGGAAATTGCCAGTTGATGAAGGTGGAGTCAGAGAGACAGGGATATTATCCAGTCGTTTCATGCAGAAGACAAGTGTATGACACTCATGAGACAGATAATCTGCTCATCAATAGATGCACACTTTCGAAAAGTGGATAACAGGGTGGTTCGGCTCGCTGATGTGTTTTAGGACAACAGTTCTATGGCTGATGATGAATAAGCTAAATCAGGTTTGGATACACAGACAACACTTACTGACAGACTTTTGACTTACAGAAGCTCTGAGGGAAACCCATGAGATTGGCAACTTCTCTAGGAGTGAAGTAACGGAGCTTCAATTTTGACAACTGCTTGACTTTTTCGTCTTCTGAGATCTGGTCCAGACCAGTAAACACACTCTCCATCTGCAGAGCACACAGAGTAAAAGCCTGGATCACACATACCATCCACTCAGCCCATTTTAGCTAATATGAGTCAAAACTCTTCATAGCAGAAGAAGAAGAAGAAACAAAAATAAAGGTACATATTTATCTGATTAAACTCCCACAGCCGAGTGGTCGCAAAACTTGCTGAACTTGTAGGTATTATTTAGTTAGCACTGGACTGAACCACAGCTCATATTTATATTGACCAGCAGTCAATACCAAACTGCTCAGCTCTAGACAGAATCGCAGAATCACATGACATGGAGGGGACATGAGAGGGCTGTCATCCACTACAGCCAAAACGTACCTTTGTTTCAGTACAGCACTGCAGCACTGAGCCAGTTCCCTCCACATATCGTCCATAACTGAGGACACAACATGTTAACACAATGAAACCGCAGCATTACAAAGTCATCGGTCTTAAACTGACTAAACAGAGATACAGCAGGGGAGAGAGACACTATCAACTACTGAGTGAAAGAAAAACTGTAATAAACTGAATCAATGAGTCAGCAGTGAAGATTATCCAAGATGTCACTATACCCACCCTTTAGTAAAGCAGACAGACCTTCTGCATGTGGGCTGAACAATGTCCATGAGCAGAGCATATCTCAGCAGTGTTTTAGGAGTAAGGAGGTAGTGCTCGATGTTTACTTCTGTCTGTGGCTCCAGGAAGTCTTGGACCTGCCTGATGGACAGGTTGTTGTTTTGACTCATCTTCCGCTGGGCGTCAGTCGCTGTCTCTAATTTATACAGGACATGACTGCCCTGCACTGTGTCTTCTGGCTGGCAGGTACCTAGGCAGGTAGGACTCAGGACTGTTGGCTGCTCAGAGGAATCACAGTCAACAAGATGTGGGAAGACATCTGAAATCTGAGATTACATAAAAAGCACATCTCTCAGTCACTGTGGATTGCTCCAGGTTGGTTCTCTGAACTAGCAGAGCACTGATCTCAATCTGCTGCAGGTAATACACTGACTATACATGACTACCTCATGCAACCCTATGCCAAATAAACTGTACTATCCCTTTAAATATTGCACCCATCACCTCAGACCTGTTTTCACAGATCACAGTGTGATGCTGTGTTGCCCATTTGTTTAGAGTTAGATCCGTTTTCAGCCTTTGGCTCTTGAAGGCACTCTTTCTTTGTCACTTATATGGAATTTACATAGCATTTCTTAACCAAAACACACAATTTATGCTGCAATTTCTCTAAAGTAAACATAGGGTTGAACATGTGGAAAACATAAAATATTAAGTTCAGCTTTGGTCGCCAATGGAAGCTTCACTGATAAATGCCTGAACTTACCTGGGTGCTAAAGTTTTCTGTCGCAATCTTGGCAATCAGGAAATAACGCAGTCTGGAATTTGGGATCCCAACCTGGATTTGTGAACACAAAAGTGATTGAAGTAAAACTTACTATGTAGATCATTACACAGTACAGATGTATTTGATGAAGTTAGTCACACAGAGAGCATGTCTTACACATGTGGGTGAGATCATGAACTCCTGAAAAGTATATCCACAATCCTGAAGTGTTTTCACCAGGAGTTCCCTAAAGAAAAGAAGAAAACCATTACAAGAGCAAATGATTATGATAAAAAATAGAAAATCTAATAGAGCTTAAAAAAAGCTTATTATTATTTTCAACCTGCTGCCAAGAAGAGTGATATTAAACAGGTGTTGACAACATGGTTATTCTTATGATAACTAATAAATTCAAAAAATTAACACCAGTCAGTCTTGAGAGTGAAAACCTTAAATATATAAAAGTACCATCACAGATTTCTTAATTCTCACTATTAAGAGTTGATAAATCAGTTTTTCAGAGCTGAAGCACGGGACAGACAGCTGCATTATTTCTATGATGTTAATTATGTGTCCTTCTTGCAACACATTACGATTTGTAATGTGGTTCCTAAGTGGAATACGTCGGTAGGAAGCTTTAGCACTGTACTGTGTTGCAAAAAGGACTTGTGCTGTGCTGTCTCTATAATTACCTGGCCGAGGAGCTCTCAAAGCCTTTCACATTCTCCAGCAGGATGAAGCGGGGAAGCCTGTGAAGCCTGCCCACCATCCCCATAAGCAGGTTGGGGAGAAAATATACAATAAGAGAATTTATTAACAGAAACCATGCTGGTGCTTGTGAGATATCCAACTTATTGCCTACCACAGACAGAAAAGACCTCATTTACAAAGCTGTGTGCATGGAGTCCATATCTCATAACTCTTCTGCTGCACTTCCACATTAGATAAATGGTCAGTGCAAAACACACTATGATTGCAAGGCTAAACAGGAGCTGAACTGCCTTTTTGAATGAGGCAAAGGTGACAAAAATGAATTAATTTGTGGTTTCAGCAACAGTATCACAAAGAAAAGAAAGTTTGATGGCTGCTGGATTTAAGTGGTCAGACATGAGAGCGGATACCAAGTAATGTCAATAGTTATATATAGCTACTTTGTACTTTGTAAATACCGCAATTCTGATCCTGATATGAAAATATTTTTTATTTATGCTATAAAAAGCAATAAAATTACCTTGGCAGAAGATCGAGGATGTAGAGGAAGCTCTTTGTTCTGGGGTCCCTGATATCACCCTGGAGTCCTATCCTACATCAAGAGAAGAACATTTCATATTTATACAAGACAGGCTTGGAAAAAAGTTACTATGATGATTAAACAAACAGACAATGGGAGGGCTGTAAAATAATGAGTGTAAAATAATGCACAAATATAAATGCAGAAAAAAGGACCAAAGGGGTATAAAATGGTTCAAATCAAATAAAGAAGTGCTGCATCTACACTGAACTACATTGTATTTAACAGGGAAGTGTCTATCAAAGCGGCAATAGAAAAACCACAATCATACATATTGGCAACTTTGAAAAGAGAGGGTGTGAATGAAACATACATTCAGCATGAATAAAGGTCCATCTGAATGAAGTTCTACAATTCACTGTATCACAATACACAAAAAACACACCCACCTGGTGAAAGGCTGACATGGAGGGCTCATCAAAATCATATCAAAAGATAATTTATTGAAGTCATCTAGTGCTATGCCCTAAAGGTAGAAACAAACAAACAAAAATATTAAGTTTTAGTAGTAATGGTTAATATAGTAAGGTGACTGCACGCATTTTTGGTGGCCTGGACCTGAAAAAAAAAAAAAAAAAAAAAAAAAAAGACCAGAAAGGCCTGGCAGCAGACAGACAGATGTCCAGCAGACAGACTGGCTGCTGACTATAGCAGCTTCATTGCACTGCTGCAGAAACTAATATCAGTGCTGCAGTTAGATCACTAAAACACATGAAGCAAGAACACTCACCCCTTTTTTTATTTCACTGATAAAAACATTGGATATTTTATTGACTGCTGAACTGAATAATGTCTCAGGTTTTCATTTCAGAAATCTGGTCAATCATTTACTTGATATATAATTAGATGATGTATGACTGATATTGTGAAATATATCTTTTGGCCAAGGGAAATAAGTCAATGAACAGATAATTAACAATTACAATGTGAAGAATTTTGTAAGATGTCACATATAGCCACAGTGACTAGCCATCATCATTAGTTCATGGTGAGAAACAGGAATTTGTGATACATCCATATTAATTCATGTATTAAATCATAATGAGGCATGTATTAATTAAGCAGTACTTAATTATGTGAATTATTTCCTTATTATCATTGCTGCGAGAGGTCATGCCTAAACCCTCCACTATCACTCACCTCGATGGTTTTGTTCCAGAGGGGCGTGTCAGGGAAATTGTGCTGGTAGATCTGATTGGCTGTGGTGTTTATGTCGATGGCAGCCACTACCTGGCCAGGTATGCCACTCTCTGGAGGAAGAGAAAACAGATTAGCCACAGATCTAGCTGGCGCTTCTTTGCCCCATCCATTGAAACAAACGTCCACTATCAGGACAGAGTTTAGGGACAGTTCAGGCTGATGCATGAGCCATCAGCCTCATAGCTCGTGGCTCCAGGTCAGTTGTTATCACAGGAGCTGAGTATGGGACTTCACGTGCTAACAGGTGGCTCTATATGTGAAGAGGGCGAGGTAACTCTTGTCCCTGGTGTCAGATGTGAATGGCCTCATCAATCTTCTTGTTGCCACCAGAATGTCTCCTGATCTGTGGTCTGGTGTTCCTTCACTCTGAAAAATGCATCTGACCTCTAGTGGCGAGGTGAATAAAATGGCATCTGGTGTCAGAGAGAATAAAATATTATATAAAATAAAATGGGTTAGGGATGTCTAACCAAAACAAAAAAGCTTTATGTCACCTAATCTACTGGATGAAGTCAAGCAACAGCCAACCTGCACTGGTCTAGATTAATTAGACTGAGATGCTATGAAAACATCTTAGAATTTTGTGTAACAGGACAGGAAATTATCATTAGAAAAACAGCTGTTTCATAGATGAAAGAAAACATGATGGCAGGCTGCAGCTATGTAAACCACATTTAAAGCCAAACAAAACACTTAATGTATATGAAATATACATATATACAAATATACATGTGATGAGATGTGTTCGGGGCGAACACATCACAACACACACACGATGTTCATGCAAAGTCTAACAACTGCACCAGAGCATTAACAATCTGGATGAATGAAACAGTCCCACAGCAACTATCTAATGCAGCTGTTCTCGTAGCTCCACCGGCTGCTGCAGTTGTAATGTTACACAGGGATGAATGATCAAAACTTAACCCACATTACCTCAAATCAAGGACTATTTTATTGTCCAACTATATGAACTATGGACTATATGAAATGATTGTTGAGCCTACACCTACTGCACCTCTGCCTGTCTGCATCCACACCACTAAACTACTTGATAGCAACAATAATAACTTAGTGGACTTATGTTGTTAGCCTGCTTCCCAATGCTAGCTCCTACAGGTTACATTTACACCCCCACCTGACATTAGCCCCTGTCCCATAGTTGGCTTCAGGGTCTCCAGCACCGAGATGTGCCGGAAGTCACCGGTCTGACTCCCAGTCTAATAAAAGACCTCGCGACACAGACAAAGCTGTTCCCCATTTAAATCAAATAAGACCAAACGAAGTGTGTCTGCTAAGTGTAACCTTACCCTTCAGGGCATAATGCATCCCTCCTATGCCACTGTACAGCTCCAGCACCCGCAGGTACTCCATGGCACATTGTTTTCACTGCTCGCGGCTGCTCTTCTTCACATGCAATGGAGGTGATAGGACTGTGAAATGGCGCATTGCCGCCACCCACTGGTCTGGAGACGAACGCAACAGTTACTCAGGGAGGTATAGTCTGATTCAGACGGACTGATACAGCTTTATCTTCCGTCCCCATCAGAAACACCGAAAACGACCCGATTTTCCGTTCCGGGACAATTTTTTTCCCATTCAAACCGAGGACGACGGGGAAGCGAAACAGTCAAAATAGGGTCTTGCATTATCGCTGAGGAACTAATAAATAATGAAAAAAAGATCTTTAAATCTCACAGTGAATATTTTAATGTGGTAACACACGTTGGTTTGTCTTGCACACAAAACTGGACCACACTGCAAATAAAGCCTTGACTTTTCCGATGTTTACAATCTGATCAAAGCTGCTGCTATTTCTTGCCAGCCCAGGGTGCAGTTGTTCGATTAAACACCGTCCTCTGGTGGTCTGAGGAGAAAACATAATTCATACCTAATGGATCAGTGAAGGCAGTGGTTTTTCAAAGCTGGACATAGCACACCCCCCTCAGGTAAATCCTTTTGAACTACCATTTCCATAATGCTTTGGGGCACATCCGTCCGTTAACATTTTTAATTTATATTTTAAATCAGTTTCTCACTGAAAAAAGGGTTATATTGAACTTCAGTCACTGTGGCTCTATATGTAGACAATTTTAAACTTTATATACTCACCCTTTCCTTGTAAACCCTGTGTACAACACTGTCAGATAAATTGGTGTTTTTCTTGTAATGTTCCTTTTTCACAATGTACTGTACTTGTTTATTTATGTTTGTGTCGTTGTTTGAATTAATTGACTTTGTTTTATTTTTCTCCAATACTCGTCTTACTGTTCATTGTAATATCTCTACCATACTAATAAAGTTGCTTAAAAAAGCGGCGACACTGTGGCCACTTCCTATTGTTTCGTGCACGGCGTGATTGACAGTGTATCGGACCAATTGGAGAGCACTAGATGAAGATGACGTAGATCCCGCCCTTTGAAGGGTTGCTTATATACCGTAATGGCGAAACTTGGAGAAACTAAAAAGCGCTAAGGAAAAACTTTGAATTCAAAGCGATAAACGCGTAAATTTAGAGTCATACCACATTTATTTGAATTGTACATTGTAAGTCTTTGTCACATTTCTGAATGACAATAACTTGGATTAGTAGTTTGGCTGTTAGACGTTGATCCACGGAGGCGGAGCTGAACACTTCGAGGAGCAGGAAGTATCCTATTATGGAATAGTGGCTCTCATACAAACTTCCGGTAGGGTGTGAGCTTGAGGCGTAGGGACTATCTGGAATATATATAAAAACACTTTTCACCTTTTCATTCCTCGTTTTCTAAAGGTAACCCCCCTTCAGTACATCCGTTTTCAACTTCAACCAGCTGAATGTTTGTTGTGTGTTTCTTGCCGTGACGTTAAACGGTGCGAATGGCGACTTTTCTGACTTGTCGCTGTGCTTTGGGTCAGTGTTTTCAGAAAGATGTCCAAGTCTCTGAAGAAGATAGTGGAGGAGAGTCGGGACAAGAACCTGCCAGAGGTAGAGATGTGTGACAGAGGCATTTCCAACATGCTGGACATCCCGGGACTGTGTAAGACAACGTCTCATGTCTCAGTGGTTCCTTGGTTCTGGTATTATGTTATTAACTGGAGTCCCAATTACATTATTAACAGTACCAGTTAGATGTATGAGTAAACAAACTAAACTGTTTGGTTGCAGTGCTGTGTTGACATGATGCTCCATATCCTTTCAGTCACCCTGTCCAACATCACCCAGCTGGTCCTCAGCCACAATAAGCTGACAGGTAAGCTTCACCCTCTCATGCCACACACCCAAAGAGTCAGTGTGTCTCTGCCTGGTCTTTTTCCGTGGAGCTGTCATCGTCTGACACAGATGTAGAACTAGCTGTCTCTAAATTTAGGTCACATGATCGATGGTCATGTATGGGGGGAGACCACGAACCCTGTCTGTGTCATTGGATATGGATGTGGTGTTGGAGCCTGTGTTTATGGTGATGTTTTATGGATTTAAATGGTATTTTAGTGAGCGCTGACCCCTCCTTAGATAGTCTGGCAGTGCAGTCTGTCCATCCTGGACCTGTTGGCTCTGCTCTGAGGGACATCTACAGAATATCCCTATAAAACCACTAGGTATCACATATCTGACATTTTACACCTGAGGCGACTACATGGAAAGACTTGAGATTCATGTAGTCAGATTGCTTGACTACAGTCAGAGTCTGTTACACAGTTTACTCATATTGTACATACGGCAGCTCATGATCCTCTGTCTTAGTTTTTGCGTTTCCTGTGAAACAGGAAATGTGCAGTTGAGTGGGTATCTAAGGAAGCAGCTGATTGGGATAAAGTGGTGTGATGATGTTTTGCACCAGTAGAGGTCATCACAGATCTATCAACACACTCACCAACCTGCGGTTTAATTGTGTTATGTAACAACAGTTAAGAGTTTTGGTTGTGTATTAACATTCTTTCGAATATTGATTGAGAAAGCGCAATATTAAAAGTATTAACTTAGAGATATTATTTTTAGTATGGTCAGTATTTGCTTTAACTTCTTTTTCCTCTCCTGATTTCCTTATTTTCCAGGAGAGCAGAGCTTGTAATGAAATTTGACAGTGAGCTGTTGTGTTTTCTAATCTGCTCCTGGAGATGAAAAGATTACACACATTTCTCTCTGAAAAGTTATTTATAGCCCGGCTCAGACAGAAATGGGGATAACATAATCTGCGTAGTTACCCACCTTCAGGCACTCTCAAGGTGTGCTCTGTCTCTACTGTTCCACCCAGCCAACAGCATGTAAAAGCAGCAGGACATATCACTGGTAAATTAAAGAAAAAATCAGAATAAGTAAAATAAAATAAATTAAATCTTTACTTTGGTTTTTCCTTTAAATTGTTACCCATCGGTAACTCTTCCACACCTCCAGCTAATACACAGCTTCACTGTGTCAGACAGGATGGAGGTGATTTTTGCTGCTACTTATCCTCAGTTCACTCAGTTCATCTCATAGATTTTAGGATTTTATGTAATTCACAGGACCTTTTATATCCTTCACCAAATACTTTCTAGTCATGAATATTTGAATTAAGTCGGATGAATTGGGAGGTCGGAGGTCTGTTGTTATGGAATAACCGAGCTTTTGCTGGCTCTTTAATTTGTGAGCTGTGTTTAGCTGTCACATGCAGCATTTCTCTCCTTTGCTTTTTGTTTAACTGTGTGAGTCTTAACCTCTCCACACATACACTGAGTGGAGCTGAGGAGAGACAGGTGACAAGTCCGATTACGACAAGTGTGAGAAATCCCTCTAAAACCAAAGATCAACAGATGTCGACCCTGAACATCTGACAGTCAGGACAAAGTGTCTCAGCATTTTTTAAACGCATGCAGCCTGTTGACAGATGAGCACGCTGGTCCTGAGAGCACCAACAGCTGTCAAACTCTTACAGCTACAAACCCACTACGTAGCACCCTCCCTCCAAAGCTGTCACCCAATAGGGGAAACACTGTCACAGGTGGTGCAGGTAACCATTCCACATCACATACCAACACTAAATGTCACTGGTCACATCATTGTTGTCACACAGGGCGGCAAGACTGTCTTCATACTCACCAACATACAGCCTGATAATCCAGTAGCTGCCCAGGTGACACTAACACACAAAAGGGCATATTACATTTATTTACTGTGCGGAGGACTTCATAGTATGATAGGTTTGCTGCCTGATTTAAAGGTTTCGGTTTTCCGTTGGCTGAGCTCTGGTGGTCCACAGGGAATCAGAGGGGCCGGCTAAATGAAACTGATTTCTGACATCCTCTATAAAAATAGTGGGACCTTTGAGTGCAGCAATGAATGGGGAAACATAGTCTTTAGTGACCACAGACTGTCTGTCTGTCTGTTGGCTGTTGTACTGTGGGTATTGTCACTGTGATTCAGTCTGCGGAGGGACTGTGTCTCTGTTCCACTCCACGTAGACCGTAGAACGCAGTCAACTCTTCATTTTCCTGACAGCATGTATATAAATCTGATAGAGATCAGTCACATAGCGTGAGAAAAGGTCGAGATGTGTTTGTCAGTTCAGCAGACACATGACAGATGATGCCTCAGATTCTCACGTTCAGACTGTGTTGCTGTAGTCAACAATAGAGACAGGAATATGTAAAAACATTCAGTCCAGGATTTAAAAACTACAGTTACACACAAAAAACACACTTGACTGGTTTTTAAACATTTAAAGATTGTATTAAAAACTTATACTTGACTGGAGTTGGGACTTGTTGGTCCTGGACTTGGGATGTTTTCAGCCAACACTTAAACTTGTCCTACTTCTGACAGATATTAATCTAGACTGATATTCACTGGACTTTCTGACATTCTCAGTTTCAACACATTTACATTGGATTAAATTTGCCAACTGAATATAATCTTCAGGGCTGAGGTTGGAGATCAAGGAGTCAGTGTCTGATTGGTATTTATTTAATACTTTATTATTGTTACAACTGAAGTTAATTTTCAGTGTCAGATTGTTTCAGTTAATTTTTTTTGTTCTATAGAAGGTTATAAAAGTCTTAAAATGACTGTCACAGCTGAGTGACAAATGACTAACAATTAATTAACCTCCAAAATTGTGTATTCATTTTTGGATAATTAAATAACTGACCTGTTTCTTCACTGCATTAAAGGACTGAGACTTACATGCACAAATTTTTCATTAATGCTGGCACAGACATGCTGTCTGTGTCAATGATAAAATTTTGGCATTAAAAAAATAAAATCTGACATTTGAACTAAATTTGACTGAAATATAGTGACTGTTAAAGAAAGTAACTGGAAAAAACACAGGCATGAATAAAGAAATCTTAAGGTTGACATTAAAAACATAAGGAAACATATCAAAACTAATAAGATTGCAAGATTGTGGTTCCTTCAATGCCTGAGTATTCTTTTTCAGTGCCAAAGCAACTTTTCTAATTCTGTTGCCGTTGTTTCAGATTAGTTATATTTATCATGATTTTTTTCAGGATTTCTTTTTGAGCTCAGTTTTCAACAGGTGGACCTTTGGGTCTAAATGGACGTGTGTCAGTGGAGCTCCTCTATTGCTCTAAAAAAGTCACACATCAAAGTGCGTATTGCTTTGACAAAAGCTCCTGAGTCTTTCTAATATCCCGAGTCAGTCTAATATGACTCAGGATTTGTTTTACGGGTGTAGGTTATAGTTATAATTTCCTTACAAAATTTAATTTCTTCATCACAGTTTTGCACCATTAGTCCAAAAATCATCACTTTCATGCAAGCTCCCTGTCCCTCTGCCTCCTGGGCCTACTCTTGCCCTGTCTCTTCCACTCATCAACTTCTCCGACACAGGGGTTTGGAGAGGTGGAGTGTGAGTGCGGATCTACGCTGATCTAACCTCTCATGAAGTCTCTTGGTTGAAAGTCTCTTTCTGAAATGATTAACAAACAGATAAACAAACTTGATTGAAATGAATTTTTTACTTTCCATGGCAGTCCTTGACTCACTGGCACTCTGAGTCTAACTTTGTACAATTTGTAGTTTACATACTCACACATACACATAGACACACACAGGTCGAGCTGATATAGTATCAATATGCCCGGTCCTCACCTCTCCAAAACTCATCCTCCTGACAGCATTCAGGTCAGGGCCTGGTTTACTCTTCTCCTCTTTCTCTTGCTGCTTCAGTGTTTCTCTTCTTCCATTGATCAGCCTGATAATCCAATAAACTTCCTGCTTCTTTTATCAGCCCATTGATCTGTGTTCGCCACTGTGGCCACAGACCAGGGGGAATAAAACCATAGATGGTAGAGGATAGAGAAACTGCTCTGTTTGCTATTCCAATATCAACACATAGAAGCAGCTAATGGTGATATTAATTACATGAGGCTTGACAGAGCCCTGCAGCTAATTAAGATGCGCTGGTTGTGAGGAATTGGTGCTGTTGATGGGCGCTAACCACACGCTGTGAGATTTAGAGATGAGAAGCGATGAACCTTGTGGAAAAGTGTGTGCTATTTGTGTCATTGCTTTGGCTGTGTTTTCCAGCGGTGCCTGCAAACATCTCTGACCTGAAGAACCTTGAGGTTCTCAACATGTTCAACAACCAGATCGAAGAGCTGCCTACTCAGATCAGCAGTCTTCAGAAGCTGAAACACCTCAACCTCGGGTATGTCACACTCTGTTTACACATACACACATACGCACACAAATACATCCAGCCTTGTCTTACTCTCTATTCATAGGGATCCACCATTGAAATAATGCATTCCCTAGCCCCTTGCACTAAACTTCAATTCAAATTCCTTTATTTAACTTAACCAAAGATGTGGCACCAATGGTATGATGGTATGGTTATACTTCCTGTCTCCTTAATGAACTGTGACAGTATCAGTACAGTAGCAAATTGTAATAGCTAATTAATGACCTGTCTGCATCCTTTGGAATAGATGAGACAGATGTGTTGTTCTCGTCATTACAGCCTATTGCTGCACAAAGATCTGGCATTTTTAACACTATTTGAAGCTAAAAACTATACAATAATACATTTATCTATCCGTCCATTATCTATATCACTTATTCGCAGGGGACGGGGGCCAACATTGGGCACGGGTGGGGTACTCACATGGTAATATGACAATATAATAAAAAAAACAATACAACACTAAATGTACAAATTTCCAACTTTTTTTGTTGATCGTTTTTATCTGCAAGCTTGACTCCAAAAGGTTGAAGAGTAATAGCACTAATAATAATCAAAGTATTCCTAAGCACAGAAACCAGTTAAATTTCAGTTTTAACTTTTAATTCATTTCACATGCTTTAAATTTCTGTTAATCTGAAAAATGATGTGAGCGGTGAAACCAAACCAGAACCAACACAGAGAGGAGACATCCGTGTTACCAGATCCCTCTGAGACACAGACAGGTCTTAAACAAAGTTGATTTTCTCCAGATATATCTGAAAAATGCCATTTCAATGTCAGAATGTCCTGAAGTTATGTGGCTTGTGAAAAATGGGTCCAGTATGTACTTTGGTGACTGTCGGGTGCGGGAATTGGTCATAATCTCAAATTCTCCCATTGGCTTGAATAGACTCAGGTCCTGCTGCCAGTCTCCTAAAGGGGAGGAGCAGTGATGAAACCCATGTGACACAGACGCAGTAAATGATTGAAAAGACACTGTCGCCTTCCTGAACTGTCTAGTTCAGCTTCCAGCAAGGATCCAGCACTTTGGTGACTCACAAGTATAGTGGGCTCCTGCTTTTTGTACCCCATGGACACAGAATAACAAGATCACACACACACTTCAAACTCTACCTCTGTTACTAGATTCCTTCTTTCCATCACTGCAGTGTCTCCGCGCTGACGCCCAAATCACACCCCGAGGCAGCTCCAGCTCAGATCTGGTCACAGCAGCTATTTTGAACCTTTAAGCCTTTCTGCTTGATTTGGTTAATGAGGCTGTATGGCAGGAAAGCACCAAATCAATGGGTCAGAGAGCCACCCACAGGTCTGCCCAGGCTTCAGTTGAGTTTAAGTATTCATCTGAACTTTCCTACTTCAGGCAAAATACACTTTATGGGCAATTTTTTACAAAAGTAATTATCAAACATGCTTAACAATCTGTTTACATACTGTATACTGATGCTAAAAGCAAAATATAAACCAATCCAACCTCAAAATTATATGTCCGTGTGATTATGCAAACCAATTGGTGAAGGAGGTTCAGTTCCTCATTTGTTAGCTGGAAGCCTTATGTGTGTCTAGAAATGAGTGCATGCTCACACAGGCAGGATGTTGGTGACGGGAGGATTAGGAGGTGAGCCTTGCTGTGTATTGATCCACAGACAAACATCATCTGGATAGTGTAAGCCGCATACTGCTATTCAGTCTGTGCATTCACTTTCCATCATCTGTTTGTTTTTCTGTTGGCTGTGTGTGTCGATGTCAGCAGACACACGCCTCTGTGTTTGAACCTTTTAAGCGCGTAACCTCATTTGTCAAATACACATAATAGAATTGAATGACCTGTGAGTCATACACAGATAGAGTATATGTGCATAATATCAGCTGTAGTCCCTGTCTGCATCAGTCTGTCCAGGCTGAGCTGCTTCCTACTTACTTGGTGATGGCTAGTTTACATGGAGAAGCAGTAAGCAAACTACAAACAACTACTGGGACAACAAACCTCACCATGAGTTTGGAAGCAGGGGATTAAGATTTAAGAGTAGGGTTGAACATTTTAGATTACTTTTTTAATGCTCAGTTTAGATTACAACAAATAATGCCACTACAGTACAGTAGTCTAAGAGACATTACTAGTTCTTAATATTTAAAGGTCATATATTGTAGAAAGTGAAATTTTCCATGTTTTTTTTTTTTTTTTTTTTGTAAAGCAGGTCTAGTTGCTAAATAAATACTGAAAGTATCAAAGTGCTCAATCTGTGGAGAAATGTTCACACTCCATATTCAGAAACCATGCCTTAAAATGAGATTATTAGATGTTAGAAAGCCTTTATGCAAGAACTTGAGACCCAAATGAGACTCACTGAAGTGGTCCATTGGAATCTGGAACGTGGGTGTAAATACATTATTTATTTTTTCATTCAAACGTTTAACCTTTGGGGGAGGTATTTAATTTCATCGAGAAATCCATTCTGCATGTGGATTTTTTTACATCACGCTTGAGTAAACCACATACAGGACCATGATTGGCTTCCCAACTACTTGTGATGTCACTCAAACTGCTCACTGGTATGATGTGTTAGACTGAGAGGTGAGGTGAGCTTCTCTAGTGTAAAAATCTGCACATAGCGTACATAATGCTGCACAGTGAAGATCAAACATCCAAGTGATGTAAACACAAGCAAAACACATATTTGTATTTCTTTAAATAAGACACTTCTTTATTAGTCTCAGTGAGGAAATTAGTAAATTTCCATTTGCAAAGAGCAGCTGTAAACACAGTATGAGAGAGTTCATCAGACATTGTCACACAGACATGAAGTTATTACATTCATGTCTGAATCATTTTGAGAAGAGCATTAACCAGATCATTTACTGAGTGATCAGGTAGAAGCACATGCTCCATGAGCTGTTGGGTCTCACTGTTGTTTTGTCAATACAAAACAATGGCAGCAGGAAAGATATTCTGAAATATCTCCGGTGCCTTGTCAGCAAGTTGGAATCTTATTTCTGTTTGTTGGCCATGTTGCTTCACCGCAAGAACGTTCTGGGTTGTAACCTGTTGGCTGTGTGGGTTTTTCTCACACAAACCAGAGGCATGCAGGTTAGGTTGACTGAAACTGCCTGTATTTGTGACCCTGATTGTGAATGGTTGTTTGTCTGTGTGTGTCTGCTTTATTATTATATTCAAATTAAAGGCATTTTTGCATTTTGTATATATAATGTATGTTTGGCATGTGTGTGTTTGTGAACACAGTATGAACCGTCTGAGCAGCTTGCCCAGAGGTTTTGGTTCGTTGCCAGCTTTGGAAGTGTTGGACCTTACCTACAACAACCTGAACCAGAGCTCCCTGCCTGGAAACTTCTTCTACCTCAGTGAGTACGCACACACACACACGCACGCACACACACGCACACACACACACGCACACACACGCACACACACACACACACTCACGCTCACACACTCGCGCTCACACCAGGGGAAAAAAAGGGACTCTGAGGACAAGATACCTTGATGTCTGAACTCCTCTACAGCGTCTCCAGGTGGCGATGGAGCAGGTTGAGAGAACAACTGACTGCAATTAATTAATTTCAGTGTTGAACTTCTCTTTATGATTCTCTGACGCCCATCCAAGAAATAGTCTGATTATAATAACCTTTGTTAAACCTCAAATTTTGTACATAATAAACAAACAAAACAAAGTGTAATTAAATAGTAAACCTGAGGGAAGCTGGTAGACATTCTTTTAAATCTTCCGACAGTCAGAAAAGCAATGAAGACAGAAAGTGTATTTTCAAAACCCTCAATCTTTTAATGTCCAGCTGTTGGTCTAATGTTCATTCTAGCAGAACTCTTGAGTCATTTACTGTGATTCAAACAGATTAAGGTTCATGTTTGTCCAGTACCGTAAACTTTCAATGATCTGAGGCCACTGATGGAGAAATGGTCAGATAAATTAACAATCCATCCTGAGCTTCTTGCTCTGTTTTAAAGAGAGCCACTAAACCAAAGTACACAAAGTTTCCCAATACATTGGACAACTGATTGGACAACCTTGTGTTCACCAGTATTCACAACTTGTATAGATCACTCTTTGTAGATACTTAGGTAAACAAGCAACAGTACAGATTCTCAAAGCAGACTAATTTCTCCAGCCTCCCCTTAAAAACCAAAAAACCTACATATAGAACTGATAATAAAATGTCATGGTGTGATTTCATGTTCGTGTTCCTATGGTAATAGGTTTGAACAGGTTTTAGTTATTGGCCATTTTCAGTGCATGTTTATTGTTCTTTTAAACTGTACCTATAATGTTTGGTAAACTACTCTGCCCACTAGTCTGAGAGTCGCTAAGTAGTCAGCTGATGACCTGATACAGTGTTTTCACTCAGGTGGTAACAGAGCATCAGGGAATGGAGGGATGCAGGAGGAAGAGCAGCCAGTCCTCAGGCTGCATTGCTCTTATACAGAATATTATGGATTTCACATTAAAAGATGAATAGGACTCTACAGCAGAAGCAGCTTTTTGTCTCCATGTTGTAACGATAACATGGGACAACTTTGTGCCTCTTTGGGAGATAATGTTTTTGCACACAGCTGGCTGATTGTCTGTCTTGTTGCCTGTCTCATCTGTGGTCTTGCCAGACAAGCAGAAAGTCTGTGTAGATTGATTCTGTCCAGTTTGTGAGGCAGTATTATTAATCGGGCTTGACTGGTGGTATCGATCAGAATCTAGTCCAGTTAGGACAGACACACACAGACTAACAGAGATGTTTGTTTTGCAGCCACTCTCCGTGCTCTCTATCTGAGTGACAATGACTTCGAGGTCCTGCCTGTCGACATTGGGAAGCTGACCAAGTTGCAAATAGTAAGTTCATGGTCAATGCAATATATTGGATGAGCCAAGTCTGTTGGTAATCTACTGGGTACGTGAGATACCAGTAGGGATGGCTGAAAAATTAAATGTGACTCTTATCTATTACAATTAAATGGAAAAAATAGAATTTTGTAATAATGCTACATAAGACTGTTATGTGGCTACATGTTGCACCCAGACAAGGAGCAGCACACATGCTTACAGCAATCTTGCTGTTCATCTTCAGAAAAAGGATTCGATTTAATGACTTAATAATTACTTTGAAAAGATAAAGATGACACATTTTTTTAATTTAATATGGCATCCCCGGGTTTTCCTATTCCGGCTACGCACATATTCACGTGAAAGCAATGAACATGCATCATCATCAGAACCATGAAGAAAATACCTAGAGACAAAGTTTTAAAATAAAATAAATTTGAGGTTTCTGACAGTGTAAAGGTTGCTGGACTAAATACAGGATGGTGGATAAATACAGGATGTTAGCTGGGTTTAATTTGTTTGAAGTATTTGTGCTTTTAACACAATGCTGTACACAAGTGTCAGATTGTGTGTGTTAATAGAGTGTATCCTGCTTCTCCTCTGTTTTTTCCCCCTGTCCAGTTGAGTCTGAGGGACAACGATCTGATCTCGTTACCTAAGGAGATTGGAGACTTGGCTCAACTAAAAGAGCTTCACATCCAGGGCAACAGACTGACTGTCCTGCCCCCTGAACTTGGTACTGACCACATACACACACACACACACACACACACATACACACACATACTGCATATGTAAAATCATACACGCCAGTCAGAATCCTATAGAAACCCAGTATTACACCCTGGCTGTTAGTTTTACAGTTGTGTTTCATAGACCAGTGCCTACTGTCCATGCTAGTTAAAAATAATGAGCTGCGTAGGATCAAGATTCAAAGGTTAAAAGATTTATTTGTCACATACTGCACTGATTTATTCATTCACAGATTTTCAATATGTGCAGTGAAACGTAGGGGTGACATACTCTAGAAGCATCTACTATGTGCACCAATAAAAAGCACTTTAAGGGTAAAAGCTAAGAATTATTTCAGAGGTAAAAATTTATAGATACACACTGACTGAGCACTTTATTAGCACCATAATAAAACTGGCTAGTTCCTCCCTTTGCTCTCAAACAGCCTCAGGCCTTAATGGCATGGATTCCACAAGATATTGGAAACAACATTAATTTGAGACTCTGCTCCATGTTGACATGATTGCATCACCTCATTTCTGCAGATTTGTCAGCTGCACATCCATGCTGCCAATCTACCACATCCAAATTGTACTCTACTGGGTTCAGATCTGGTGACTCGGGAGGTTTAACTGAAATCACCAGTTTGAGACAACTTTTGCTTTGTGACTTGGTTCATTACGATGCTGACGGTAGCCATTGGAAGATGGTAAGCTGTGGCCATCAAGGGGCACACGTGATCAGCAACAATACAGAAATAATTGGTATAAAGTGGACAGTGTGTGTCAGGAAAGCATTCCCCTCACCGTCAGACCTCCACCACCAGCCTGGACTGGTAACACAAGGCAGGTTGGGTTTGTGGATTCATGATATCCCTACCATCTGCTGTAGGAATCTACCAAATCCAGATTGACCACCACCGACAATCATGCAGTTTTTTTTCTGATTCTGATGTTTAATGTGAACATTGACTGAAGCTCCTGACCTCCATCTGAAGGGTTTTATACATTGCATTGCTGCCACATGATTGACTGATTAGATAAATGCATGGAAAAGCAGGGGTACAGATGTTCCTAATTAAATACTTGGTTAGTGCATGACCCTCCTGTGCCCAACAAACATCTCTACCACTGACAACCGCTGCCACACAAGCCTTATTACACTAACCCCACTGATTCAGATGTGAATGTGAACAGGGCAGGATTATACTGTACATATTACCAGATGATTAGTGTGATCAGTTCAGTGTATGTTTGTGTCTCTCTTTGTCTGCAGGGAATCTGGATCTGACTGGTCCTAAACAGGTCTTTAAAGCAGAGAATAATCCCTGGGTCACTCCCATTGCAGACCAGTTCCAGCTGGGTGTCTCTCATGTTTTTGAATATGTCCGCTCAGAGACCTATAAGTAGTAAGTGGACACACGTGTACACACACACACACAGTGATGACAGGTTGGTTTTATACACTCACCACAGACATTAATACTGTAGGGAAAAAAAGGAATATCTGCAAGAGACTGATCTTTGCTATTTGACCACAAGAGGGTCAAATTTGATTGGCTGACTGGATATAGTTTATAATGATTTTATAATACACATACCTTTATACATAAGTTCACACAATACATACCCATAAACTGTACGTAACAATAGATTAGTAAACATTTTTCTAATATGTTTATTGTCTCAGTCTCTAGTTTCAAATCATCCTCATCACATTATGATATTTTTTTAAATTATAGTCTCATTTAGGGGAAAATAGACCATATAGCAGGATATGAATTAGGGTGTGACTACTGTGTGATTGACAGACAGGAATCAGGAAAGAGTACAGAGCAGGTCAGATCCACCCCTTACTCAGCTCCACCTTCTCCTCCAAATATGGTTTCCTCAGGTTTCAAAAAACCAAGGTGGCGAAAGGCAAATTACAGACTCAAGACCTCAAAACAGCAGTACACAAACTAATTGGTTATGCACACTGCATGTCAGGATAAAAACCAAACTATGGTATTCAGGGAACTCTTTGTAAATACCGCTATCTGTGGTAAAACTGACGATGCTTGGATCATGGCAAGAGTATGAAACCATCCCTAAAGCTTTGATTATTACAAGGAGAACAGTGGCTTCAGCAATTATGAAATAGTAAATTTTTGGAATGAGCATTTGTTCCTAGAGTTTACAGACTCAAACAGTCACTCAAACAGAGAAGCCTGTTCAAAGCAGGAGAACCTGTTCGAAGGATGACCATCTCACCACCACCCTGTCAATCAGGCCTTCATGGTAGAGTGGTCAGACAAAATTCACTCTTGAGAATTATATGAGGCATTTGACAGCCCGGTTGGAAACCTGCATTGAAAGACTAAGAGCATGAAGCATCAGATTCTCTGGTCTAAAAAAAATGAATCCTTTGGGCAGAACTGAGCACTCTGTCTGGCAAACACCAAGTTCATCACCTGGCTTTTACCATCCCTACAATGAAGCATGGTAGTGGCAGCATTGTGCCAGGGACATAGGGAGTGGTCAGCACTGAGGCAGGGATGATTGCAGCCAGGAACAGAGAGGACCTTGAAAATCTGCTCCTAAATTGCATGCAACCTGAGACTGGGGTGACAGTTCAAGTCTTTGACTGTCCTTGAGGGATCCAACCAAAGTAGAGACTTAAACTCCATAAAACACCAGTGGAGAGACCTGAAGATGGTAGTTCACAAATGACAGAGCTTCACAGGATCTGCCAGAAAGAATAATAAACTGCCCGAATCCATGTGTGCAAAGCTTGTAGGGACTTACCCGAGAAGACCTGAAGCTGTAACTGCTGGTGATTCTACAAAATACCAAATTAAGTGGCAATTTTATCCATTTAAAATAAAATCTACAACACAGTATAGTGTGCAAAGAGTGAAAGGGTCTCTTTGCCAAAAAGAGCCAAAAAGAAGGGGGTTGAAGGCGACACTGTGAAGCAGAAGGCTGCTATTAATTCTTTGTTCCAGACAGAGAGAGAGAGATGCTGCAAATCCTTTGTGTGAATGCTTCAAACTGCTGCTCTGAGGCATGCTCTGGAACTGATCCCTGCCCTGTGTGATTGTGTGTGAGTGGGACGAAAAGACCCATGCCTCAACCACATTCCAGTCCATGTTATGTTTGCATACATGTATCAGCAATGTGAGCATCTTCTATCGGAGTGCAATTTCTTTCCATACACTTCTGCTAAACCCAATAGGAGTTATGTAAACACAAAGCTGCCCATATACTGTAGAGTTGTCTGTAAATTTGGCCTCTTGAGAAAATACAAATACAACCTGTGCAAAACAGGCATTAAAATTTACCTTTACTGTTACTTATAGCATGAACTTAAAGATAAATAAATAAATAATACAATTTACAATAAATAACTCCCCTTTGGCAGCTAGCAAACACCATTTTTGACGAGCTAAGACTGATTTAGGAATTTTCACCCACCCCCTGCAGATCACATCAAGCTCTGGGATATTTTTAGGTGGACTTGCATGCTTGTTGTTAAAGATGTTGTTTAAGATCCATCTACAGATTTTCAGTGATGTTCAGGGACTGTTCCAGTATCAGCTTGTGTAGATAATAGTGAATTTTGAGGTATGCTTTAAAAAGGATCTGAAAGGCTTCATTCAGGTTTTGTCTTGACTTCCATAGTTCCCCTTAACTGCCATCTCTTAATGACATTTCACACAGTGGGAACTATAAACTGGAAACTGGAATTGAGTTGCTCAGAGGAGCTGATGGTTGTTGTTTGCTACCACAAGGTTTTAAGAGTCTTTATGATGTTATTCAATGTCAGTCAGCTGACCTTAATGACAGTTCTTACCTGCCTAAAGGTCCTAGGAAGTCAATCAAGGCCAAACGAGTTGTGCAGCTATATCGCACTTAAAAAAAATACTGATATCATCAAAAGAAAGAATGGCAGGTGGATCCATGAGGTCTGATGATCACAATGATTTATTTTTTACATTTTTTTTTTCTTTTTTAAGTTCCTCATTAAAAATTTGCAAAGCTGTTTTTAACAATCCTATTGTACATTCATGCTTGGTAGTGTACAGTCTTCAGCATCCTGGTTTAAAGCCCCAATATGTTTTACCTGTGGCTAGAAGCGTGCACAGGAAATCGCAACAGCGATATCAGGGACTTGTCCTATCACTGCAGCAGGGTGAGAAGGTTGCCCTTTAAGTGCCAGGTTTTTATTTTTGGCATCAAGATTTCAAAAGGCTGTGGCTTGAAAGTGGTTAGAGATAAAGGCTGACTGTAAATGAGAAAAAGATTGACTATGACCACTGCCATCACTATCACTGTTATTACACAACTGATCGCCATCTCCTAAAGGCAGATATTCTCCTTCAGAATCAGAATCGGTTAATAACAGATCCATAACTTTTGAACTTTGAACTAAGAAGACTTGTGAACTTTTTTTTCTGCTTCAATTTACTTGACACAATGGACAGACTTGCTTCCGCGAGCACATTCAGACTATCTTTCCTCCGCTGAACACTTTCAACTGGAACATGACTTGATTTTGGGCTAGAATCAAAGTAGTGCCTGTCTGCTCACTAGTGGTAGAGACAAGAAACAAGATTCGGCTCTGTCATTGGAACTATCATCTGTTTTACTCAGGATTGTTGTTTTTTGCAATTTTGCAACTTTGGTGTTCAAAGGGTTAAACCACACAAGGTCAGCAAAATCCCAGTTTTTTGGTGGTGTGCAGTCACTCTTGAAGTGATGACCAATTAGGAGCAGGAGCATGCCTCCCTCCACATGTGGTTATTTTCAGTTTGTTCTGCCTCCTGTGACGGCCATCACACTGAATATACCCCCTCAATCTGCTAGAGACACTTTATGAACAGACTGTGAGAACACATGAGAGTGAGAAAGATGTGTGGTTGCATGTGAAGAAGGGCACCAGTGAAAGAGAAGACACAGTGTCTGTGCAGGCACACACACACACACAAACACACACACACGGCTAGCAGCAGCCTGTCTTTAGACAGGTGTTGAATAATTTCCCAAAGAGATCTTTGTGTCTTCACAGCTTCATTTACACCTGACTAAATGTCCTTCCTCTTCCAACTCAAGACACACTCACACTCACACGCACACACACACACACACGCACACACACACACACACACACACACACACACACACCTCACCTCACCTCACCTCCAGTTTCTGTCTAATTTAATGGGCCTTGAATATAATAATACTAGTTTTTTGGGGGGATAGAAATTGTATATATATATTATATTATAATTGTATTTAATTTATATTTTTATATTTTGTCGTATTACCAACCATGCACCATGAACAGAAATGTTAACCAGCTCCAAAGATTTATGTTCTTTATCTATCATTGTGCGTTGCACGGAGTCGTCTTAGCCGCATACCCCCCTCAGAAGCCCCTAGCCACAGAGAGAAAGTCTTTGAGATGATGAAGAATCAACAATTCTTCATCCTAAATCTTCTAAGATCTTTTTTGCGACGTCTGGTTCTCATCAGCAGATTCTTGGGAATAACAAACGCAAAATGTTAATAAGCCAAAGTAGCTCTAACCCACACCTCCAATCTGGTTTCAGTGACTGATCTCCAGGTCTGATGTGCGTGTCGTTAGTCAGAATAGGTTGTGTTTATAATTGTAACTTCAATGACCCCAATTTATACAAAAATGGAAGTGATTTCATATGACACATATTTTTTCTTGCCACTGTAGTAGGAGAGTCCAAAGAAGAAACACAACACAACCACGAACCGAAATCTGAGAAGCTTTGAAAGCTTTTTAGCATGTTCGTAGATGGTTCTTGCTTTTTGTAAGGCACTTTCACGAATACCAAAACAGTCTCTTCTCTGTAGCTGCCAGTAATTTATCCCTCATAGGATGTCAGTTGTCAACTCATCAACATGTTATTGATGTAGTCTCCTTTTGGTTTACAGATACAGAGCTCTCTATCACCTTGAGCTGCTACTAAACACAGTGTAAGGTTGGACTGCATTATGTGTCTGGGTGGAGGAACAGATGTTGGCAACTGAAACAGCTGCAACAGCTTCCAGAGTGACTGCTTAACTCCCAAGTCCGCCCAGTGAGACAGAAATCTAAAGCCATACATTCAGAGTGAGAACGTATGGTGCTACTGGACGCTTTTCAACTTTTCAACAACATTCAATCTCTCTGGTCAACCTGGGGTTTATTTTCCCTTTGAAGCCAGAAAGGTTAGCTACGGGCCCAAAGACCTTAAACTTGTTAATAGGTTGAAGCTGGAGCTGAATGGGAGTCTTGTTGCCTTTTCCATGTTTGGCATTTATATTTTTCCTTCCTCTCCTCAGACAACTGTCTTATTTTCTTCCTCTTGTCCGTGTTCATTGTTGCGCACACAATAATGGCAAACAGCACAATGAGCACTCCTGCAGCTGAAAAAACTGAATGATTGAAGACACCTGTGATACTAATTAAAGTCAATAGTCCTTGGATTATCACTGTGATCTGCTTATCATCACTTGTAAGACCGTTTGGTTTGGGCCATTTCAGAAGGCCCTTTTTGAATAAGCAAGAATTCGGCTCTTCGCACAACTTCTTTTAATTAATGCACTTTTTGGGATTAACAGAGAACTGTTTTTCATTGAGGTGTAAGGGTAGCAGTACTTTTGACCGTGTCTGTAATAGTTTATCCCGAACTAAATGCAGCATGTTTCACAGAAAAATCGCTCCAGAATTTCATCTCCCTCCATTTGGGACAGTTCTAATGTGTTGGGATTGTACAGAGGGATTGTCCTTTAATAAAAACCTCTGTAGTGAGGGGTCTTTATATTATATTATATTTATTTATTAATATAGTGAAATACTAGCATTCTGCTACATTATTTTGCGTGCATGAGAGCCAGAAAGAGAGAGAGGCAAAGAGGGAGTGTAGGGAAATGTTACCTGTCATACATGTTTCATCAGCAATCTTGTTATCCTGACAGAGAGAGCCGCCAGACTATGTAGCTCATGACACATTAACATACTGTAGAGAGAAACCCCTCTCTTTCACTACATACACTATCTTTTATTCATTTCCTCCTGCCTCCCTCTCTCTTTCCACATCTCTCTCATTTCATAGTGTTTCAGTGTTGTTGGGGAAAAACAGACTTTTTGTACATCTGTGTTTAAGAACACTGCTCCCAGCATTAATATTACAACCATTATAATAATTTCACTGATTAAAATCTGAGATATCTCTTTATTATAATTAGTACGGTATATTGATTGATTTAATTTACAGCTTATCCAACACAAATAAAAATCATGTTTTATCATGTTAAGGTAAAAATGCTTCTTTTTAACATGGTCAAGCTGTTAAAAGACAAAGAAACAAAGAAGCAGAAAACATTTAACATAACCTAAGCAACACGAGCCTAAAAAACTAAATTTATTTAATTAAAAAAAAAAAAAAATCCCACATCAAAAACGAGAACAGTTAAAGTCACAACGTCATTGCAGATTTCATTATAAATCAGCTAAAAATTCAGTTCTTACACTGTCAATGATGACGCAAGAAGTTTCTCACAGATACATTTAAAAACCTTGTTCTGCCAGACAGGAATTTGCTGGCACACCTTTGACACTAATAGATTCACATGAGTCGTCCTATGTTATCTCTAAACATGAAACACTTTGTCTGAGATACAATTTCATCTCCTTTCAAGAGCCTTTTAGCTTATTTGTTCTCAACAGCTTCTTCATTGTTCCAAACAGGATTGACTTGGTGTCACCCAAACGTATATAAACCTTATCTATGAGCCACTCTCTTAGACTTTCTAATTCATTACAGAGAGTGGTCTCAGATATCAATAACACACAATCATCAGCACACAACAAAGACTTTCATATGAAAATATAAAGGGGCCTTAAAATAGATTATTGCGGGCCCAAAATGTAGGTGGTACTGATTGAACCACCTCACCTTCAAAGAATTTACTTCGTGTAATGGAAGAAGTGAACCATTTTACAGCAGCATGTTTAAAACCTGTACACCGTAGCTTTAACTGCAGTATGATTCACTGTGCCAAAGGCTTTTTGCAAATCAAGCAAGCTCATGCCAGCATACTTTCTTTGAGCTTTTTGCTCGATTTTAATACTCCTCAACTCGCTCAAACACAAGACATTCAAAAACCTGACACATGGTTGTTAGACACGTTTCAACATCTGATTTCGTATTCGCCTTCAAAAGTTGAGCAGTCCTATCCATTTTAAGTTCACATTAGAAATCACAAACTATCCCTCTGGGGAAATCTGGCTGGAATAGGATCTAAGCCAAATGCTTTGTTTGTGAGCCTTTTCACTTAAAACAGGACATCAGGAGCCACAAGGTAAAGTAGTGAGTAAACTTTTGATATCATCATATTTATTTAGCAATTTTGACTTTCTAGAATACGAATCTCTGTAGTCAACTCCCTCAACGTAAACTCCCTGTTATTTGCCTCGTAGTTCTTGCTCCACCAGGGACTCTAGATTGAAGAATTCCCTCAGTGTTCACTGAAAACTGGCAATGTTTGTCCAGAGATACTTAGACAAAGGCATAGCTTTTATGACGATCAAACAGATTATCAGCAAGGCCCAACCCTAGATCAGAGGTACAGCATGCTGCAAAAAGTTGAATTTAAAGACAAGATTAATCAGATACAGTAGAAAATGAAAGAAATGAATACCACCATGCTGTGTATACTGTAAATGCGAAATAGTTTAGATGTGGTTTCTTCTGTCTCAGATTTCTTCCAACTTCACATGTAGCAGCTGTTTAAACAGATGAGAGGACTCAAGCTCAAGAGGATTTTAAGACTAACAGCCAATTAGCTTCCCATTAGAGAGCTGTGAGTGTGTATCTGCAGACAGACCTTACTCAGTGCTTTTACGCAGCATTCGCTGGATGCTCCTCAAGTGCCTCACTACAAACAATTGACCCTAAAGGTGCTTCTACACAGGAGACATCTCAGCTGTGTTTGTAGTCATCCATCTCATGTGCGTCCCATAGAACAGATGTGCCATTTTAATTAATACAGCTGTCAACACAGGCTGAGTGATGGCTCACACTCTGAGCTGAAATTAAGCTTCTCCAAAGATACACACAAAAATAGAGAACTTTATTGTCCCACTGAGAAAAATTCTTTGTCTTACCATTAAAGCAACCTCACAATAAAAAAAAGTGGCAATAAAACCAATGAGGACACACACACACACACACACACACACACACACACACACACACACACAAGGTCAAACATCAGCAGCAACATACTGTGTGTGCAACAGGTAATACAGTACAATTTAATGGGATCCTCCAACATGGGGATACTCTACTGCCAGTTTGTTCTATATATTGATTGCATTTGTTACAAAGGATCTTTTTGTTAACCAGAGGTGTCTTGTAATGTTGTCCAGAAGGCATTAATTCAAATTCAGAATACAGGGGGTGTTCAGTGTCAAAGCTTTCCTGTATGTAGCAGAGCCATACGAAGCATCTAATGATCTTCTCTGGGAACCTACAATGTTCATAGCTGCTTCTACAACCTTGGCATATTTTGGTGTTTGCCACAGTCAGGCTACTGTACCAGATTGCAAAATTGCCAGTGAAATTCAGTTTGCCGTCAATGTCTGTGCCAAGATGAGAATATGAAAGATGTGTTGGAATAACAGTGGTGGTTCTTATGGCACAGACCAACTATGGCCATATCGTGAGCATAGAAATAAAGTTGACAAAACACAACTAGATAGTATTGCCCAGTGCAGTAGGTGTCTTCAGGACTAAATTTGTATGTCCATGCCATGTGTATGTCTGCTGCTCAGTGACAATGCCATGAATTCACTGGAGGCTCTCAGTTTATGTACAGCAACAATACTTCTTTTACTGTAATTTCCCAGTCACCTAATAAACCACTTATAATGCAAACAGTCCGCTCCCTATTAGAGAATAATGAACAGACCATACTTAATCACTGTCAAGCGGGACGAAAGCACAAATAGTGATCAGCCAGTCACCAAAGACATACAGCATTTCAAACATCAGCAAATAATGATCTGTGGCCGATTGATTATTATTTCCATAACTGCGTCCTTGTCTGGTTGGAGATGCATGATGTCAGCTGTTGGACTGTGGTCTTCTGCTGTATCAGCTTGAACAAAAGCACCTTCCCGACTGAATGCACCTCCCTAAGTGCTAAATCTGTGAAAGGGAAGCATTGCAGCAGCTGTTTGACACTCTAGTTGACCTCAACTGTCTGTGTGTACATTATATTGTTATTAACAAGTGTGACATTATATAGTTTCCTAGAGGTTTGGTGTAACTGTACAGATGCAGTCAAGGGGGTATGTTATTAAACTATGAGCAGTGATCATTGTTGTTTACCTCTGTATTTTTCTTGGTAATGGCAGAAAGAGGTTCCATAGTTTAAGTTCTACATATAATAACAGCTTTAATATACATGTTAGTGACACAATAAAAGTACATTGTAAAAGTTAACTGTAGGTCTCAGACCCTCTTCAGAAACCTCAAGTTGTTTTAGGGAGATCATCTGACCTCCTTTATAATGTGGTTTTTGCAAACCACTTTATGAGATATTTAATGGCAGGTTAGACTACTCTAAACTTAGACTGTTGACTTCCTCTGTGTATTTCCAGGAAAGGGCCTGGTGGTCAAAAGCAGATAAATGCTCAGAAAAAATGTGGACTGCACTTATATGTCTGTGTATGTGGTTAATTAAAGGAGAGGATATTTATGTTTCGATTTAAGTTATGGATAAAATAGTACACACACACACACACACACATCCCTCAGAGTACTCATGGCTCAGCAGGAGTTGTAACTAACTAATGATGAGGGCAGAGGGCTTTGCCGCCATTGGCTAAAAGAGCAGTTGTTTGTCATGAATCTTAATTAGGATCTTTTCTACACTTTCCTTTCTTTCTGTACCTTTCCCCTACCCCCCATTACTCCCCTCCTTATCTTCACTGCTCCTTTCCTCCTCCTCCTCCTTCCCACTAATGTTTCTCTGCCTCTCTGGAAGCTACTAAATTGCTTGGCAGCTCTGGTGAAGATGAGGTGGCTGCGAGAGGAAGGCCCCCATCAGATCAATGGCCTTTGGCCTCCCTGCACATTTATCAGACATGCACTTACACATACACATTTTTAACTCTGTAACACATACACACTCACACACACATTCACATGCATACACATGGTTAAAAGAAAAGAAAATACCAACTTTCAATCTCTTTACACACACACACCCACATACACACCCACCCAGAACTTTGCTGTGATTAATTAAGCCATGAGGAATAGTAGAACTCCATAAAGACATCATCAGAAATCTGAATCCATTCCCTCTCTTCTTCTGCATTTAATTGGCCCTAACAGTTCATCACTGGAGCTGTACTTGGTCACTCAGACACACACACACACACACACACACACACACACACACACACACACTTATTGCAGTGAGGAGGGACACGGAGGACAAAGCTCTCCTACATTCACTTTGGTGATTATTTACTAAACTTCTACATGTGTCTAATCCTCCACATTCCTTCTCACTTCATACAGGCACTCTCTCGCTCTCTCTTTCTGAAATGTATGATGATATCTTGTGGCCAAAAAGTGCAGGGTGCAGATCCACACACGCACATTACATTTTCGTGAGCGTCTTTACAGAAAGTCTCTGCTCAGTGCAGCAACATTGCTGCCTGCGAGGATAACACGAGCACCTACAAACTCCAAATGAGTGTGTGACTGTTATCCCTGAGTGCACAACTACCATCATTGCTCTCCTGCTGACAAAATCTTCACCTGCTCGCTTTCAAGGGGGATTTTCTTTTTGGCAGTAAATGGGTAATTATTTGCTCTATCTTGGACAGCTAGGTACGGCAACAGCAGTTGGACAAGCTACACAGACAATTGACTTTGTGAAAAGAGCCCTGAGATAACATCTGTTGTGATTTGGTGCAATAAAATGATGATAAAGATGAAAAAACGCAGGCAAGATATACACACTTTGATGTAATAAACACAGCTACAGAGAGGTGGGATTCAGAGGATAATAATAATATAATAAGTCTCTTATACACNTTTTCGTGAGCGTCTTTACAGAAAGTCTCTGCTCAGTGCAGCAACATTGCTGCCTGCGAGGATAACACGAGCACCTACAAACTCCAAATGAGTGTGTGACTGTTATCCCTGAGTGCACAACTACCATCATTGCTCTCCTGCTGACAAAATCTTCACCTGCTCGCTTTCAAGGGGGATTTTCTTTTTGGCAGTAAATGGGTAATTATTTGCTCTATCTTGGACAGCTAGGTACGGCAACAGCAGTTGGACAAGCTACACAGACAATTGACTTTGTGAAAAGAGCCCTGAGATAACATCTGTTGTGATTTGGTGCAATAAAATGATGATAAAGATGAAAAAACGCAGGCAAGATATACACACTTTGATGTAATAAACACAGCTACAGAGAGGTGGGATTCAGAGGATAATAATAATATAATAATATATATAATAATAAAAAATATCAACAAAAATTAAATATGCATTAATTTTACCATGGAATAAATAAATATTAAAGAACAAATCACAATCTGAAAGTAAACTGCATTGAACAATTGAAGCTTTGAAAAAGATTTTGCCATTTTAATTAGGCAAACTGAATGAAGAATACATTTCCACTGACCAGTTTCACTTCATGACAACTTAGACAATATCAGAGTCTAACATTAATATATAATATATAATATTTTATGGGTCGTTTTGGTGGTGGCTCATTCAGCAATGACTTCTATGCTCACTTCTGCAGTCGGTGAGGTGTGCACCGCCTTTCTGCTGTTTTTGATAATCCCTGTGGTGCCTGCAGAGCTCATCCAGATCTTACGTTTTGCACAGAGAGTGAACGAGCAGAGCAGTTGGATTTAAAGCAGGTTGTAGAGGACATAACAGTCACAAGATTCAGTGTCATGGTCAGACAAGCAAGTGCAACAAATGACTGTTGACTCGCTGTACGGCATTAACAGATGTAGCTTTTTGTTTTTGTCTGTCCCGGAGTTAGTTGACATTAATACCCCTTTTACACTGAAGTTTTGTAAATGCGGGTTAATCTGCTAAAAGGGGCAATTGACTCCTTATAACCTTCTAAGTTTGCCTTTCTGAGAGAAAAAAAAAATTAACTGCAGGAAGCTATGTCCTCAACCGCAGTTATAGGACACACAGACACAAGGGAGAAAAAGACCAGCGAGCTGGTGTACAGACGGACAAAATGGATACGTCGCATCTTATCCCCTGCTTGGTGCACCTGAAAGTGTTGGTGCCTCTGCGGATGACGTCTTTCATCTACTGTCCTTTGACCCAGGAGTGACCGATTGTACCCTTTTCCATTACCAACAAAAGGCAGATGTCAGTCAGTCTTGGCAGGTTTTTTGACCAGTTGAAAGGGGGCTTAAGTCTGGTCCTCAGTCTGTGCTCCAGCCAGCACCTGCTGTTAATCTCTAGTTGGGCTCCTCCGTCACTTGGCGCCCATTGAACCTGTCTGTCTTCCCCGTTTCCTGGTCGGCTCTGCCAGTCTGTCCAAGCCCCAGGGCCCCAGGCATTTGAAGTGCTCTACCTTTGCTGGAGTCCCCTGGCTCAACTTTTGAGTTCCCAGCCTACTTGGCCCCTCAACTGTCAGATTGGAGAGCTGGAGTATGACTATATGACTTAACATCACAGCAGCTCATACTGTACATACTACTAGTGAAAGGAAATGATTAAAAATCAATAATAAACATTGATTCCCTGATTACGCTTTTTTTGAATGATCACCCCATCATCAATTAGGCAGCATTATTCTCCCCTTTTCACATTGATTTATTTTTTCCTCTGACACACTGACTGATCATTTCCATCCTCCACTCCTCCTCTTCCCACCGTGTTCTTCTTTCCTCCACTCATCCATCAGTGTTGGGGACCCACAATTATGTGAACACTAGCTTGTTATGACAGCACCAAGTGGGCTGCATTGGCCACTTATTGACTAAATGAATAATCTTTCTTTTCTTAAAGGGAGCTCACATAATCAGTCACCGCAGTCCTGAGCTCTCCTCCGGCAGCTGTGCTCTCGGTTACACCTTCCACCTCCGATTCCCATACAAACAAGCTATAATGGCGTTGCATATATTCACAAAATATAAAGACATAATTACATTTTCATGTAATTACGTCTTTGTTGCAGAACTTAAATGAATGGACATCAATGCATGGGGAATTGAATACACATGGTCATCAGTACACAAACTAACAGATAGTTTCATTTATCTCAGAGTTATTTGATTTTTGGCTCATTGAGATCATTTTTGCTAGATAGGCAAAATACAGTGCAAGAAAAAGTAATTATCTGCATTTTTTGTTCATTTGTTGTTGAATATGGTCAGATCCTCATCTAAGTTACAATATTGAATAAACAATCTATTTTTATTAATAACAAAGAATCATTGTGCTGTTCTGGTCCATATTACACTCAGCTTTATTTGAGGACTAGAGACCTCTTCATTAAGCTACAGACAGGCAACAATTGTGAATTGTAAATATAAAAATATTATCTAAACAGTTTACAGAAGCATCACAATAAATAACTAGGATTTTATATTCAACAATGTTAAATGGATCATTGAGCACAACATTTCCGTTTATGAACTGTCATGTAGTCTTTGCTGTGTAAACAGTAAAGCTTATGATGATGGTAATGGATGCAGCTCTGTGAAGTGGGCTGTTTTGTTTAAAGTTAGTTTCAGTGTCTCCTCTTTATTTCGTTTTGCACTTCACTGCTTCGCTCTATGATATTCAGCTCAGTCTAAAGAACATGTGTACGGATGGTTGAGCTAATGTGTGAGGTGCACACAGTCACTGACACCAAACTGGAGGTGTGAGTTAGAGCTATTTTGACTTAAAATGAAACACTCAGACATTTTTGGCTCTGGCTGGTTTTGAACAGTTTGTGTTGGATCCCATGATGATCCATGAGCAATCACAGGATACGTGATAGTGGAGCCAGATTGAGGATTGCTGTTGTAGTACCTCTGGGCCTCCTTCAACGGCTTCATGAGTTGGTAATTTGATTTTCAGTGCTGACAGATACAGTGTTAACAAGACTAACACGATGTCTACATAGGAGGCATAGTGTGAGCAGCCTTAGCAGTGCAGCACCTTCATCTGCCTGCTCAGGATATGTTCAGGAACATTATTCAGAGTAGGCCACCCATGGTTTGACAGCAGAAAAGAGGCAACACACATTCACTGTAGTTATGAACATTAAACAGAAGAATATAGCCTTGAACCATTAAAATATGCTTTGAGCCACGCATTTAGCGAGAATGAATTGTCACCTAAAAGCAGCCTGTGTAGGCAGCTGCACTGATTAAAATAGAAGTGTATCTGTTCCATCAGGCACATGTGAGATGGATGATTAAAAAACATGGCTAAACACCTCCGGTGTAGACACCCTGTCAGAGTCTACAGCCATGCTAGTGGTAGAATAGTCCAAGTTCCCGTCGAACGCTCAAATAGCTTTGAAAGAAGCCTTTTGAAGTGTGGCCGTTCACAGCAGTTATAAACTCATTTAATGTCCAGAATGGTCAGATATGTCATGCAGACTAATTTTGTCCTACCATGACCCAGCTCCTAGGCTGCAGTGACCAGACGCCCTGTCCAGTCACTTGGTGGACCAAGCTGAAATAATTGTCCCCCACCGTAGTGAAAGTCTTATTCAATCTTATCTGCATGCATACAAGTGCATGAGCATGAATGTGTGTAGGGTCCCGGTATTAGGGTTAAAAATATGGCCAATCGCCGCTAGGCTGTGAATTTCACTAGTTTAGTCATCAATGTTTGGTCAATAACCACAATATGAAGACATTTTGATATGTGTTAAAAAAAAAAGTGATTAGAATTAATACTGGGATGATTATTATTAATTATTTTATTAACCATATTTCATGGCAATAAATCCAATTTTAATACATTACATTCAAAGCCATAAATGTCAAACTCATGGTGGTGCTAAAGGAAAAGTCAAGGGTGCACCAAGGTGAATAGGAAACAGTTTGTACACGTAAGCATTCATAAAGCTGGGACACCTACGGCTGCTAGCCTTTGTGAAAAAGACCTAGCTTTGAATCTCCAGGTAGTCAGAATCAGCAAAATAAACGATAAAGATGGCTGCCAGTAACGTGGTGCTTACACAGCATAGGAGAGCAGGTACGGTGAGCTCTTCAAAGGTGAATGATCTCAATGCATGTGAGCCAAGAGAAGACAGCCACCTATAAAGGAAGCACTCATTCGTGTTAAAATGGGGAGGAACTGTCTCCTCCAGGACAACAGCTCCTCCACTGGGTGTATCTCTGCCTCTCCCCTCCTCTATCCCTTCACTCTGTCTGTCTCTGGGCTGTAGGTTTGCTGTGGTTTTGATGGGTGGCATATGTTAGGGGGGTTGGCAGCATTTAATTCCCAGTTGAGAGTGTTGACATGGGATGGAGACAGAGAGGAGAGAATAGAAGACACTTAAGTCATAGGCTGACAGTTTTCCACCACTGTGGATTTGTATATAAACACCCTCTCAATGTGTGTGTGTGTGCGCAGCATGGACTGTAGAAAAGCAGAGTGTCACTAACTAGATCTCAAAGGGATGTTTTGAAGTTTTTATTTTAGTTGTCCTCTTGACAATATCTTTGTGACACTATAAATTACCATATGCATTTGGTCAGAGAGGTTTGATTACCTGCGATGCACAGAGACATCTGTTTATAAAAGAAACTTGTTATACTTAATCAAGCCGTAGTCTTAGCATTAATAAGTAATAATAAGTAGCTGATGAGTGTGTGACTTAAGTGGTGGATTCTGGTCATTTACGTCATTGGCACACTCCAACATTTTCCTGTTTTCAGCTTGTTTTAAACCAAGACTAAGTGTGAAGTACAGTAAGAGGAGGAAAAAACGAAGACACAATTATCTGTAAAACAGGCTGCAGGGAGGAGCACAGAGACCAAGCTGAAGAAAACGTCTTTTCCACTCCAATGAGCTCTCTCACTTCTGCGCGAGCAAGAGACACCCATGGGAGAGGAAAAGTGACAGACAGAGGTGGGGTGAGGGGTGTGTGTGCGTGCGTGTGTGTGTGTGAGTGTGTGAGTGTGAGAGAGAGTAGGAGAGGTGGAGAGTGGGGGGCGGGCGGTAGACAGAGGACACTTTTCGCCTTGTCTACTCCGCAGCAGTAATCGACACTAATAAGTGAACCACCGTGAATGTTGACCATCATTACTGACCTCGACTCCTGTGTATGTGTATGTGTCCACTGTTGATGACTGTGTGTGTGCAATGAGAATATTTTGGTGTCTCTGTATTTGTTCCAATTAAACTGTCAGACTCTACTGTGCCCGTGAGGATCACGGTGGTTGTGTGCCTGCAGTGCCGTTGACCACACGCAGACATTTATCTACCTGCAGTTGTTCAGTGAAATCTGTGATGTGTGGCCATGCGTGTGCTGGAATGGATGAGGGTGGACACCAGAGAGGAGTCAGAACAGAGAGTTAGCAGCCATTTTGATATCAACGCTTAACACATCTAAGGACACGAACAGCCATTTCAGTGTTATGCTTACGGCCTTACTTGAGGTGTTACAGCGATGGTAACATTCGCAGACATAACAGTTGAAATGTAGACGTGTTGCCATTAACATTCAACTGTAAAAGACACAGATGCCCCCACAAACCAAACGCACGTCCCCCTCAAGCTCAAGCAAATAGTCTGGTTTGTTGCTCGGTTGGAGCCCTGCCCTCCTGCTCTGCCATTGGTCAGATCTGCTCTACCGACCCATATCCATAACTGCTACACGTACTGAGCTGTATGAGCGATGCTTTGTGTTTTTATTTAGCAGACGGGATCCAACTCGTTTGATCAGAAATCAAATCAGTTTTTAGAACTTGATCACATAAAAGCCTACAAACCAGATTCCAGGGTCTGCTTATTCATATCCTTATTAATTGTGCTAATAAGAATTAAGTTTATTATCAAGTAGGTTTCCACATATGAGGAAAAAGCTTTGGTGTCTTAGTGCATAACATATAATATAAAGAAAGATAAAGCAAAAACAAAGACTGAATTCAGTAGACCACACACTATTTTTAATATATTTAGATATCTAATTGTGCATATTATATTATAATTATTGATATTTTTATTTTTTATTACTTTTTTTATTGTTTCATATTTGGATTTTCTTTTTTTTTTACTACTGTAACATTGCAAGAAATGTGCAGAATCTAAGAATCCTTGAATGGCAGCATCACTGTGCATCATTTGTCCTTTATTTGTTTATTTTGTGATATATCATGAACACTGAAGGCTCAGGGACCACTAGTTTGACTTTTAGTGTGTGCCTCTGACATATAACTATACAGAAACATCACCAGTGTAAACTAAAACAAGTTCTCCTCTCCTCTCCTCTCCTCTCCTCAGTCTCTATGGCAGACATATGCAGGCCAACCCAGAACCTCCAAAGAAGAGCAATGATAAAAGTAAGAAGATCAGCCGCAAGCCACTGGCCACCAAGAACAAGTGAAGAAAGGATGGAGATGAATTCTCGTTCAGCCAGCCAAGCTCCCTGCATGTGCCTTTTTTCTTCTTCTATTTTTTTGTATTACATGGACATGTATAAGTTTTTTTTCTAAATATGTTGTGATAAAAAATGTCTGGACCATATTCCTCAGTAAGCGAGTTCAGATAGATGTACTTTTTTTCAACACTTCTTAACTGTTTAAGTCCTGGTGTTGGTGTTACAAAAGAAAGAAAATATTCTGATTATGCCAGTGGCCCCAGATGGTAAATAGAAGTATTTTAACTTATAATTTTGTCCTGTAAGGTGATGCTGTTAAACTGCAACAATGCCAAAGTTTCAGCCTTATCGTGGCTCCAATGTCCACAGGAAGCCATATTGCTAATACAATTTAGAGCAATTGATTTAAAGTTATTTTTTAATATTTTAAAAACATATTAAATACACATTTCCAGCTTATATATGTTAATATTACACTCCACTGTACCACTCACTGTTCCTTAGATTTCACAGTATCCCTGTGAAGGTATTTTTTAAAGCATTAACAAGTGTCACTCACATTTCAGCCTGTTGCAAAAATGAATCCATTGTTTTTTTAAATTCACCAAGCTTTTATCACAGGTCAAAATATACTGAAAGTTCATTGAATGTGTTGAACATTTCAAATAAAACAATCACAGTCTTCTCTTGTATCATTTATTTCAGCTAAATATACATGAAAAAAAAAATGTAAGTGTGTGTCTGTGCTACTGTCATGTTTGTGGTTTGAATATAACTTACCGGTACTATTTGTCATTATTTTGAGCACAGCACAGCACAGTACACAATACAGTCCCATGTACTCAGTGATAGGACAAACATAAGCCCGTGGGTGGGTCCTCTGCAAGGTTTGTACAACATGCTAAAGAGTAGTTATCACATTTTGAACAAACTTGTCCAAACCAAATTGTAGTGTTAATTGGAATTTTGGTGTAAAATATAAATTTAATTGAAATTAACCCCAGATGTGAGATAAAACCTTTGACGTGTCCATCAATACACACCAGCTCCTGACCTCCATTATGGCTGTCTTCCTTGCCCACAGTCACATTGATCCATTGTCTAATTTCAATGGCTGACTGTGGAGATTATACTTCATATTTACTTTTTAGCTTTTTTATTTTTTCATTGAGTTATTGAGTTGACTTATTATAACACTCTTTACTCTTGTATCAGTGTAACAGTGACATCATGAGATAATATCACTGAAAATAATCAGCAATCAACAATTATCTATGATCATTTCTAGTTGCATCTTGAGTTAAAGTAGCATCGAGAGCACCACAGAGACAGATATGTTTTACTTTGCTTTCTATGATTTTTGGATTCGGGGTGTGAGGCGGGTTATTCCATTTTAATCGGTCGAGTGGCAACAATAATCAGTGAAGTTGGACAGGGTTTCGAAAGTTTCCTGAAAGAAAAGAGCATTCAATATCGTTGCCTTAGTTTTATACCCTCATCCATCTCAGGGAGAATGTTAAGTACCTGACTCATCCTCTGTTGCCTCTCAGTTGTTTTGTCAGTCTGTTAGGAAGGCCAAGCTTGGACTGAAAAATTAACAACGCATCATTATGCAAAATTAATACCGGTCAGATTTGGAAAATGAAAGAGTCGGTGCCCTGTCATGCGAATCTACCTAACGCCTCCACCCTAAAGCTTGGGCTAATTATGGCCACAGCTCCACTCTTTGGTGTTTTTTATCCTGTGACTTTTGGTAGATGCTGTTCCTGTTTTATTCTCACTTCATCTCAATTCATCTCACACCTTTCCAAGGACACAATGAGTCCCAGGCTAACTAAAGCCCATTGATTTTCATGAGGTGATTTATAGGTGGCGTGTGTGTTAGGGCAGGTTTGATTGTCTAAGGAGGGCTGCACTGTGCCACTTTAATGAGGGTGGTGACACAGGGCAGAGAAGCAAACCTCACCACAGGATGAGCTGCTAATATACAGCTGCTTTTTTACTTAATGACCAAAGCATGTATACAGAGTGGTATGTGTCAGTCAGTTTACTGCTCAGCTTTCACCACTTATACTTATTAGAATCTTTTGCTGTGATTTTTAATATTTATATTACATATTGGAAAATAGGTTGTTTACACTGGTATCCTAAACATTTAAAATGTGAGATATTCTGTTGGAGTAATGTGAGTTTTATTACAACTTAGCTCTGACAGCTTTTGCCAGAATTTCAGTTATAAGATTGCACTTAGCTACAGTTAACTGCTGAGGTCTGGAAACACTGTCACCTTACTCATTACTCAACTGAGTCAAATGACACAAAAACCACCAGAGTGGTGTGGACAGCTATGGTGAGGACAAGGAATCCAAGCTGATCCAGGAAGTCAGAAAAAAACAAGGGAAGGATCGATCGAGGCCAAAAGACATGACTGTCAGGAACTGATTGTTATGAGTGTGTAAGTGTCAATCATGACAACATGTAGTGCACCTGAAGTGCCCTATGGTGCACTCAACATGGCCATAACATTGAGTGGACACATCTCACCTTCAACAATCGCCATCTTGGCTACACAGTGGAAGAGGTGGGGCCACTGACATATTAGGAAACTTGTGACTGAAGGTGGAGACCGTAGACTGAAGGACATGTCGTTAACGCAGAGAGCTGCTTAATTTTCATGTCGCACAACAAAGGGGCAGCACACACAGGAAAACAAAACAGTATTTTGGAGTTAAGTTAGCAAATTAAACAACAGCTGTTGATGTTGAACAACACCAATGCTTCCACAGTTAGAATTCAATTAAGTAGGAAATATCTGGAAGTATCTGTATTTGAGACGCAACACATGTCTCAAAACCCCTGAACAACGGATAAAACTGGTTGTTCTTAAATGTACTTTGGTGAATGCTCTGGAGAAATCTGACCACACTACCAGAATAATGTGCCACAATGTGCTTTCACATTCAATATCAGAGGACCAATGTCTGCAGAGACAGTGAAGCATCCATACTGAGTGAGAAAGAGAGCTGTCCATTAAGAATGATGCCTGTCTCAAACAAATACCTGTGAAAAAGGAGCTCAACCACAAATCATAGAGTTGGTGGATGTGGAGAAAGTCTGTTGGGCTTCCCTCCCAGACCCTAAGGTACAGTATTTCTTTACACTGTGGTCACAATGATACTTGTTAAATCACTGGTACGGAGACCAGAGAAAATAAACTAAATAAAATCATAACACCTGATGGAGGGCATAACAAAAGCCTGGCACTCCCTGATACCTGTGCACACGTGTCACACTCACTTGGCAGACAGAACCGAGGCAAGATCAACATTAAACCATAAGCACAGATACGCAGACAACAAAGCACGCAGTAAAACAAATCAATGAAAATGCCAGACACTACAGTATACAGTATTGACGCTGTGTCTTTGAAGCTCAGTGATTGAGTGGGCCTCAGCTGGGTACGTGTATTTTATGGAGCCTCCCCAGACCAAAATCAAATGAAAATGGCTGGATGATCCTTCTCAGATCAGAGTAGAGTGATGGAGGTTGAGGTCACATTCAGGGGGAAGGAAGCCTCTACCTGCAAATTTTAAATACTGTACTGTAGGTTCTATTATAGTATTGGTAATAGTTTAAATCCAAAATTGTACTGATTAGAGGAGTAAAAAAGATCTACTAAGATCAATGATCAAAATTTGTGCAGTTGGTCTGTTGGATTAACTGCAACGGTGCACAGCACTGACTTAATGTCATGCATGCTGGTCAGTAATCTTGTATGACTTTTGCAGGTACTGCAGAACATCACCATGGCATTAAAACATGGTGAAACCAACAGGGCTGCATGTTTTCAGGTGCTGCAGTTTTTCTCCTCTGGCTGCACCATCTTGGCACCACCTCTGTGAAGACAGCACTTTATCCTGATTGGCTTAAGGGATTCATGCATGTGGTACGTTTTTTAAAAGAACTTCAAATCTCCCTTGGACACAGTTACATATGGGCTTAGCAGTAACGACAGCCTTCCCAAAAAACAAGAAATTAATGCTTAAAGTAACTGACACTATGAAGCCGAGAGTATTTGTCATATAAGTAAGTAAATTCAGTATCTCTGGTTAGAAAAAAAAAGACAACTAATAAATATACATAAATGAATGTACAGCCACTGTCACTGCAGGTATTCGCACCACATGGCAGTAACTTGCATGGAACTATATTCTGTAGCATTTACTACATAGCGTACTGTAGCATGAATTAAGGTGGAATTGCTGATCTTACAAATATACTTGAAACTACTCAGTAACCACAGTATCTGCAGCTTCTGTCAGCACTGTCCTGTGTCCGTGTTTCACAGAGGAACTTGGATTGTTTCACTTTCTGCCATATTTATGCTTTAAAATGTCAAAGATTTAGATCATTTATATGATACGTCTTCAAAATAGTGTGAGATTTTTAATATATATTGTGATCTGTTGATACCTGAGTGTCAAATAGAAATGTCTCATGTAGCTTACAGTCACCATTTACAACTGGTAGTAAAGAATTACTAGAAAACCCCTGTTCTGCCAGGATGTTAAATCAACCATGTTTTGCATAAAATCACATACATTTTTGTAAAAGAAAGTGATATATTCCTCCGATGCCACAGAACATTTGTTACCTAACTTATTTGTTACTTAACTAAATATGATAAAACAATGCAGTGGCACAGCCGTCTTGAGATGTCTTTCTGTAGATGCCCTGATATTCCCTGATGTTGCTGTCATGTCTTCAGGCTGTCATTTGACTGAGACACAACATCCACCAAGTGATAACGTCTTCCCGTGATGGTCTCTCGCTCTGTGAGGAGAGTAGCAACACCTCATCAAACATGAGCTTCATCGGGTCACTCAGATGATCTGTAAAACATGGCAGATTCAGTGTTACTTGTAAATTACACTGTTTCATTAGGGCCTCTTAACTGAAGGAGAAGCGTTTATTTAACAGGGTGTGTCGTGAGCACACTACTAATGCCACATCAAGAAGAAACCACAACAAAACACAACAAAATCTATAATTCGTTAAAGTCACTTGCTCATTGTAATTGTGAAATTCATAAAGCTCTCAAAGCATATGACTGTATGTATTTAATAGTAAAAAGTAAAATGTATTTAAATAGCACTTTTCCCAGATTTTTTTTTCCAGCTCTAGATAATAAGGCTCAAATATATGGAAATGCAAAAAGCATTGTACACAATGATGATAATGATAATTTGATAAAATACAGACCCAGTACAAATAGACCATTGTTTAGGTTGTACAGCCTGAACTGCTGCTCCTGAACACTCTTAAAAAAAAAAAAAAAAAAGCCGACAGGGACAGACGGTGAATTTAACTTATTGGACCCAAGAGAGCAAACTGGTGAAGTAGCTCAGCCACATGTGGAGCTTGGCCGTGCAGTGCTGTGTATGTAAGGATGAGAATTTCAAACATGAATACTATGAATCTATTTCTATCTGTTTTGGTGATCTAGCTATAGTTACTGACATTTAAATCTTCTTTAATTCTTGAATTCACTTTCTATAAGAAAAGTATTGTACACAGTATTTGTAATAATTTGTAATAATAACTTGTAATGATGCACTTTTATTTGCATTATTTTGCACACTAAAATATATCTTTTTAAAATGACATTATGCATCTCTGAAAGAAAATAAACTGTACTTCCAGTTGAATAGATATTTGTATAGACTGTATATGGACTCTTGACATCACCATCACTGCCAAGATATGAGATTATGATAATAAGCATCAAAATATGCAGCTGGACAGAGAAACATGAGGGACGCACTGGTCATAAGTAAACGCCATGGCATCAAGGTTAGCTAGATTTGCAGCGGCACACTGGGATGTGTCAGCAGCTACATGCTCATGGAGCAGCTGCTATGGTGAGGGAAAGGAAAAGGGGAAGGCTGGTCTCTGTTTTACACCGAATACACCTCATACTTTTTTGAAATTGTTTGAAATGCACGAACTTGACAGCGAACACGATGGCACTGGCAAGGTATCACCTCTGCAGTTCCACGTAAATGTAAACTCACCATCACGGCTGCTCACTGAAATGTTGAAGTGCGTTCCCCCATCAGATAGTGTAGTGTAATGTTTCTTTCCTGTTAAATTATATGTCTCGTAACCCCTCCTCTATGATAGGGATAGGGCTTAGGATAGGTTATGGGTAGGCGTAGCAGATATAAGTGGTAAAGCATCACGAATGGTTGAGGTTGGATATGAGGATATGGCCTGGTTCAGATTTCAGGGGCAACAGACATTGATACAACACTGACTGTTGCAATGAACTTCATTCCAAAAATACAAACAACATCCACTGGTGTACAATGTTGCCCTCATTCCCCTGCAGCAACAACAGAAACACTTGCATCGCTGGCGTACTTTGTTGCTGTGCTCTGCTGCAGCGAAGTGATGAACATGGAGCTATACACAATATGTCTCCTTTAATATTTGTCCATCACCCCTGGGAGTTGTGCATAATTGTTAAGCTGGGATGCATCAAAACCACCTGAAGCTATAACAAAAGAGAGGTTTTACGATTTGCTCCACATTGCATCTGAACTGCTCAGACAGCAGCTGGCCTCTCCAGCTCCCAGTGCCACACTCTCGGCCTGAGACCTTTGCACCATTGAAGAGCACGTCAAGAGAACTGCCCAAGCCTGTTTCCTACAATCAAAACAACTATTTCTGAAACGAAATATTTCTGTCCTTCAGTGATATGGTGAATGCCAGGGTGCTTTTTTTTCTTTTCCAGATTTGACTATTGCATCTCTCTGTGTTGCTGCCACAGTCAGTAGCATCTTTAAATACCCACAAAATGTCCCCACACTAAATACTAGATCCCCTTACAACCTGAACCCTGTTGGAGATCATCCCATCAGCACTTGTGACCAGAGGGATCAGGCTGTTGCTATCAAGGAAACTCCAAACACCAAACTCAGGAATCCAAAAGCATTTTAACTCTCTCTCTCGGATAGCATGTTAATGTACCAATGTTATGTGTATCTGTATGTGTGTGATGTTGTGCGTGTGCAAAGATATTATGTATGTGCCTGTGTGTGATGCATGAATTAAATACAAACATATGTAATTAAACCTTTGTTTTAATCACCTTTTTTAAACACTAATATTTGACTATTATGATGTTTTTTAGTGCCGCTTTCTTAATCTTAACAGGTTGTTTTTTTGCTTTTACTTTTGCTTCATTTATCTTGCATTTAATGCTTTACAAAACACTTTCTAGCATTCGTTTTGATTAGTGCTTGTAAATCAGTTTATTATTAATATTATTATTCTTATTGCTATAACCCTGACCAGTTTCAGTCCCTCGTTTGTGACTGTTGTAAGATCTCCACAGCAATTAATCATTCACTGTGCTGATATTGAGTGAAGTGCCAATCCAATGATCCTCTGCTACCTTCACAGCTCATTTTCAGGGACTCTCGATAAGTGGACGTTTGGAGACCTAATGAAGCCAGAGAAGATGACGTTAGTTTGATTTTAGTGGCATCGATACACTGTCGCTGCCTCTGCATCCTCCTGATCCACAAGACAAATGACTTTGCTTATAGGGGCGGATTTACATATGGACAGAAGGACATGTCCTTAGCAATTTGAAGACACTGCTGAATTGACCCTGAGTAAGAATCAAAGGTTGAGTCGGAAATTGCTCATTCACTACTCACTACTCACTAAACAGATCGCTATCATCTTTGATATTAGTGACATTTAATGTAAGGTAACAACCACAGTGTGTCCAACAGACAAGTCTGTTGTCATTCAATCATGACTATCAGCAGCTTCACCAGATCAAGTGCTGGTCAAGAATGAACAATTGAATCCTTTCTACCTCCATGTTTATGAGTCAGATACTAATTGAGTCTATGCTGGTACACACTACCTCCAGGATATGACCGTGCTTGCAGTCAGAAGTCCCTCGCTGACAGAAGCTTTCAGCTCTTATTGCTGCTGAGGATCAGAACTTCTGTGTCATCGTGCTGTTAGATGCTTTATAAGGCCAGCGCTGTATTCTATGCTATGGTCTGCTGGGGCAGTAGCCTGAGGGAGGTCGACAGTGACACAGCGGCTCAGTCCCGGGGACCTGGACCTTCTGCATGTATCCTCCAGGTTACTTTGGATAATAATGTTTTACTTTCACTCTATGCCAACATACATTCTGTGCTCTGAAAGGTGTGCAATGAAATAATTGAAATTGAAATTGAAATATTTGATTTGAACATTTAGAGGTCTGGTAAATTAACCCTCTGACCTCCCACTAACCAGTACAGACACACACAGAAAGGAGAGTTGAGGTGAGCTCTTATCAGTGTGGCAGACATACTCATAACTTTTATTTAAGTAAAAGTACCAGTTCAATGATGTGAAAATACTCTATAACAACTAAAACTCCGGCATTCATAGGTTTGGGATTTTACAAAACCTAATACAGCAAATTACAATCCCACACACACAAAGACAGAGACATACACATCTCCTGTCTCTCAGCTGTTTAGTTTTATAGCTGGAGCACTTTGTGTCCTACAATGCCATGAACACACAGACAACGCGCACGCACACACACACACACACACACACACACACACACACACACACACACACACACACACACACACA
>CM076667.1:7245509-7270826 GCA_038496675.1 Rachycentron canadum
CCTCTCCCCCCTCTCCCCTCTCTCCCCTCTCTCTCCTCAGCTGTGTCTCTGCGCCTTTGACTCTGCGCGCTCTGTATCAGACAGACGGTCTAACTGGTCCTGATCCACCTTAAGAGTTCAGCTGCTGTACAGACACTTTGGTTCGGGACCTGTGGATCAAAGAGGGGCCAGACCCCACGTCTGGATTTCAGAGCGTCTCAGAGATGCTGAATCCAGTGCTTCTGGAAATCACAGCGCTGTAAAGGGCTCAACTTTCCCAGAAACTTGAACAAGCAGCGCATCAGCAGAAAAAGTCTGGAGAGGAGAGAGACGAGGACGCCGAGGGGAGGGGGGCTCCGCTTTAAAAAGTTAATTAGCATTACCAACAAAGTGTAGCTCTGCTACATCTTTTTCTTTAAAGGGTTACCTCTACAGCCAGCAAAATTTCACCCAAAAGCAGACAACAGGATCATCCTGCGCTGACGCGGCTGGTCGGCAGGAAGCGGCTGGTTGCGGCGGGGGTCCTGGGGGTCGTTATGGTCCTGGTCTTGGTTATCCTCATCCCGGTTCTGGTTAACTCAGCGGGGACGGCGGCGCACTACGAAATGCTCGGTACCTGCAGGATGGTGTGCGACCCGTACGGCACCAAATCTCCGACCAGCACCGCCACGGCGGACACGGTCCGAGACAACAGCCTGGTGCAGTCGTTACCCACTTTTATCCAAGGTCCGAAAGGGGAACCGGGTCGGCCGGGTAAGGTGGGTCCAAGGGGACCCCCCGGTGAGCCGGGGCCGCCCGGTCCAGTGGGGCCACCTGGAGAAAAAGGTGAAGCGGGCAGACCAGGTTTGCCAGGTCCTCCGGGATCCAGCGCAGCTGCGGGTGCGATCAGCGCGGCCACCTACACCACCGTGCCCAAGATCGCCTTTTACGCAGGGCTGAAAAAGCAACACGAGGGCTACGAGGTGCTCAAGTTCGACGACGTGGTGACCAACCTCGGAAACCACTATGATCCGACCACCGGGAAGTTCACGTGCTCCATCCCCGGGATTTATTTCTTCACTTACCACGTCCTGATGCGCGGAGGGGACGGCACCAGCATGTGGGCTGATCTGTGCAAAAACAACCAGGTAACACAAACTGTGCATGACAGGGCAAATATTAAAGACAACGTTTTCCATCAGGCCTCCACGACGACTGGAGGACACGCGCTTATGTTACGTCAACCAGCCGTTCAGCTGCAGACTGAACATCAGTTTAATACACTGATCCATCACAGCTTCACTGAGGCAGCTCCCACCAACATCACTACTCACAGTTTAGTCAGCATGTGTGAGAGTGATCTAACACAAAACACTGACAACAGTCTGTGTGGATACAAACACCTGTAGCTGGAAGGGGAAGCCTGGTGTGAGGTATGGCATGGTGGGCTTAGTGGGCCACAGGGTCAGAGGTCAGACTGAAGAGAAGATGCAGTTACTGCTGTTCTCACTGCTCCTACAGTTTACTGATCCTCTGACCGATCTGGCCTCTCAGGAGCTGTTTTCAAAATTTAGTTAGTTATTAGAACATCTGTGATCTGAAAAGGTTTCATTTGATTCTCAGCATTTTCCATTTTTTTCTCACTCATTCTTCATATTTAGGTAAACTAGCAATATCACATTGTTAAACTATTCATACAGGTCTTGAGTCTTGAGTAACACTGCAGAAGTAAAGAAGTCCACATGTAACTGCACTGAAGTGTAAAAAAACTTCTTATTTTAAACAATGGCTCCTTCTAGAGTTATGCATTATACATGCATTTAATGCTTTATACAGGCTGAGTAATACCATCTTCATAGGTCTGGGTAGTAAGATGTGTATAATCTACCTCATACATTATCTGCAGAAATGCATCATATTTTTATATTATATTACAGCATGTTTGCAGAATAATGAATAAATACATTAAAACATTATTTTATACATGAATATAAATTTTGCCTTGTGTTACTGTAGCATCATCACTTTATGTATAATTTCAAGTGTCCTCGAGCTCCATTCCAATTAAATTCAGTAGTTTTACCCAAACGTCTGAAAATAACATTCAGTCGCATTTATATATAAATGCAGTGAAATAAACAGATTTGTCTTGATTTGTATTTCTCTACACGTCTGTTTGTTGAAGTTTTCCAAAACTGGTAGAGACATCAAAAACCTCTTGGCATGTAATCATGGTAGAATGAAGAAAAAAAAAAAAAAAACTCACAAAAGGAGGTAAATCACAAATACAAGACTTTTACTGATACAACTACTTCATAATGATAATAATGATCAATAATAATAATATAATAATAATAATAATAATAATAATAAAACCTCAGGACATACAACGACTCTGTGCTGCCTCCTGCTCTGTTGTGTGTTTGTTCCATCTTAGTGTCCTGCTCTCTGTGCATCTCTGTAGTGATCAGGCTGTCAGCAGCAGATCTAATCTTTGGGGCAAACCAGTGTTGCAGCATCGCTCCACCAAGCACATCCCTCCTGCCTGTCAGCCCACTACTGTAATGCTGCTGCAGACCACACTGAACACAGCAAACATCTCTGGGATTAAACCAGCAGAGCTGCGTCCTGTGACAAATCAGATGCTGAAAGACACGTTTCAATTAGGACCAGTGCTACTGAGACCATCTAAACTGTTGAGAAGGGGAAACAATACAGTTCTGTGTCAATGATCAACACATGCTGAGGATGCCCACTGCCTTGTTTTGATTGAAAAAAAAAAATGATATAATTGATATAAATCGTAGATAAAGCATTTTTTCTGCTAATGAGTTCTAACAAGCAAAATATATTTATCTTGTTTTGTGAATTTTATAAAATCGTCATTTAAAAATATATGAAAATAATTATTAAAACATAAGTAAAAATAATCTGTCAGATAAGTTTGAAAAGGGAATCCTGAGATCATGTTTCAAAAATCTCATTCTTTAGTAATTTAATTCGAGGAGATGTTTGTCCTCTCCAAGCTCCATCATCTTCCTCATGTGTTTTTTTCAACAAATTAAAAAAACTACCTTTTTCTAACTTTAAACATTTTGAGAAAACCAAATCGCAGTAACCATAAAAAAGAGGTTCACATGATCATGATGAAACTGTGACAGTTGTGTAATCCAACTAATTCCAATGAACCAAGTAGAGCACAGTTCTCAGGTATGCTATGAAACTATATGACTACTGTGTTTATATATTAGATTTGAATCTAATATATCTGTAATGATAAACTGATGATATGATTTATAACAACTCTGTATTGTGCTGACCAGAGAATTTCTGCTTTATGATGAGTGTTTTTATTTATTTTAATTTAAGTACGTTTTGCAGATTTTACTAATGTCATGGAGTATTTTGTTTGTGGTGTGATCTAAATGTTTCGTCCATCACTGCACAACTACAAAAACTGTCAAAGAAAAGACTCCTTAGTAAACTTTAATAATTCCCTACTTCTTGATTCTTTATATAATATTTATATCAAAGTATTTAGCCTATATAACCAGAAGGCCTTTAATGTGATCACAGAAACAATAAGACTAAAAGCACAGAAGAATAAAAATGTGTTTCTAAGCTTGCAGCCTTTTTTACTAATATTTTTGCCAGTTTGAGATGTCCAGGAAATAGTCTAATGCTTACACCTTCTCCGTCCTGTATGACAGCATTACAACCTTAAATAATGTTAGGAACTCATCTGAGTACTGTGTCACAAATTTTATTTTGATTTAAGCCGTGCAGATAGTAATTGTGTGTCATTAAAAAGAATAAATCTGCAAAAAGGATAAATAAAGGCAGATCTATGAAAACTATTAACCAAATATTGTAAAATAATAATTTATTTAGTCAATTAGTTCTGTATATATTACTTATATTAATTTTTGCATATACATTCTCTATTGTAATTAGTTTTATATAATATATAAATTTTACTTATTCTTTCATTAATTGTTTTTTCTTTCACTGTTGGTTTTGTTCTTCCTTGAAGAGCAAGCTGTCAATGACGCTGTTTCTGAGCTTTTTATTGAGGACAACAGTAAGGAGATGCAATGGTGCCCTGCCATGATGTTTCCTTCCCTCATTTAAACTGGTGCCATATTCACACAGCATCTGTGTGGTTTATTTCATGCTCTCATTTTTTTTTTTGTTTAATTACTCCATAATACAGCTTACTGCAGAAACTAACCCAAAATCTATCAGTGCCAATGTGATTAAAATTGGTAAAATGTAAGAACCAAACCTATGTAAGTACTCCCTGTTGGGAGTGTAACACAAAGCTATCTTTATCTGTTACGAATCTTTATATGTTACAAAAATATCTGTATTCTTATTGGAAGAAGACGGCGTTAATGCAGTTGTTAAAAACTGATGCTTCACTGCTGCCACCTACTCCTCTTTTACAAGCTAAAATAAGTCCAGATGTCAACAGAATCCACCTCAGGGGGTCATGGGTCTCAATGATCCTGGGAGCTGTGTTGTTAGGGTTGGTTCCAGGGGAGAGGTCAGACTAATGATTCAACAACAACCGGAAGACAGTCTTCCAAACTGGGTTACCTTGCCTGGAGTAGGAAAATGGAGGCACCCTACCGCGGGCCAGACCTGGAAGGGGATTGCGTGCGTCTGTTGGCTGGACCTTAGTCCATGGGGCCTGTTTGGACAAAGAAGCAGAAGAAGAAACTACATGGAGCCACTTCCCAGGGGACAGGGATTGGGAACAAGGGGGACATGTGGATGCAACTTGAACTCACTAAGGGGAAGGCTCTGAGTGTTGTCTGTACCTATGCATCAAACAGCAGTTTGGAATATCCAGCCTTCTTTCAGTGGGTTGGGTCCTGAGAGCGGCACAGCTTAGAGACTATATTTCTCCTGGCTGATCTGAACACGAGTGGTGTTTTTGCTGTCGGACTAAGGTGGTTCCAGAGCACATCTGGCCTCAGAACAATCGTCTTCGTGGTTGCATCGTCTGATCTGTGGCCGTATGTCTCAGACACTTGAACGGTTGCGTTCAGTGTCTGCAGTAAAGCAAGCATTGTGCAATACCATTGTGTTGCGGAGGAAGCTTTGCTCTCGGTTTAGTATTCAATATATGTCCTGACCCTCACCTGTGATCATGAACTCTGGGTGGTGGCTGAAAGAATGAGATTGCAGCTGATATGAGTTTCTTTCATAGGGCGGCTGAGTTTAGCCTTAGACATCCACAGGGAGCTTGGAGTAGAGCTGCTGCTCCTTTACCTTGGAAGGAGCCAGTTAATTTGGGAATCTTAGGATCTTTGGATTAGAATGCCTCCTGGGCGATTTCCATTGGAGGTCTTCAGGACACGTCCAACTGGCAGGAGGCACTGTGATAAACGGGAGGAGAGATAATATAACTCATCTGGCCTGGAAACACCAGGGAACAGAGACTATTTATTTCATGTCTTTTTAAATGAAAAAGGGTTTAAATATTATCACAAAAATTTGGATGCTGTTTGTATCTGTTATCATATAATTATCTAACTAGGGTGTTGTTTACATCCTTATTCCTTACAAGGTTTGGTGGTGTGATAATATTACACTGTGTGTTCCTAAAAGACCACAGTCATGTCCTTGCCAGGAAAATGTAAACACTGAGAGGCGTTTTAGGCATTGGAACAAATGTTGTCATAGTTCTGTTGAGGACAGTCTCCCGATAAGTCGTCTCTCTATAATTCATCAGTGTGTGAAGCAGTACAAACACTCGGTTTATTTAATGATGCTTGAGGGAGGTGAACTTTTTCTCATAGACACCATTGCTTCTCTCTTCTGATGCATTTAGTTAGTTTGCTGCTTGTGAAGGGGACGAGGGTAGTTCAAGTGATTGGCTATTACTGAGAATGACTCCAGTATTGCCACTCCACTCCAGAGTTAGCTCTGGGAATCCAGCCTGTCAGCATACAATGTCCCAGGACAACATGGCGAGCTGTGGCACACTTTACAACTTATAAATGATCCACCAGAGCTGGACAGGAATATTGAATGAGGCTTTTCTCTTGATAGTCTTGAACCTCAGGTAGGACTCAAGTAGACCTTTATCTTATTTTGAAGTTAAATGTCAGTCTGACTCTGTGTTTCACAAGCAGTAGTGGTGCATTTTCACACTGGTCAAGAAGTGATTCCTTTTGAATTGAAAAAGTGACTCATCTGCTCCTTTTTAATTACTGTTATAACTAATAACCTCAACTTTAGAGCTTTTTATTTGTTCTTGGATAAGCAAGGTGTCCCTTCTTCTGCAACAATGAAGTTAAAAGGACCATGGTCTTGTGTGATGATCTGGCAGGATCATTACTTCTCACACCATCTATTCTATTGGAAAGAACTGCAAGCTGTGAAAACTGATCTCAACGGGACTGAATTTAATGAGCGTGTATCAAAATTAGACCCGCCATCCACATCGGACGGCAGGTCAATAGCCTCATGTTACTGTGCATGTCAACTTTCTTGATTTTGGCCAGAGGCCTTCATCTCTTTTGTTTCCTGTCTCTCTCTATGATGTGTCTGTCAAATGGCAAGATATCAGAATAAGGTAAATAATAAAAGTATAATTATTAAAATATAGGTTTCAACACCCAAAGAATCAGGTCAGGATGTGATTTGAGGCTTGAGAATAGATTGTTATAAAGAAACAGTGTTAAACACTTTTAAATGTACAAACGTAAAAGTAAATTCTTTTTCATAAAATAAAAGCATAAAAGTTACATTTCCAAGCAATAAATATACTAAAACCAAACAATAAACAAACAATAAACAAACAATGTATTGAACATTTTAACTTTTTTCAGTCAGACATGATCACTTTTTGGTTGCGAGATAGTGTCCTGTGTGTCCCCAAAGGTTCAGGTGGAGACAGTTTTGCAGCCATCATGAAACATAAAAAGAATAAAAAATAAGGTGTCTGCAACAATCACATCAGAGGAAATGGAAGAGCCACTACCAACTGGAGCACTGAGCATTGCAAGTAGGAGGAATAGAGTTTAATTGGCAGAGGGTGAGCTGGGCGAGACAAAAAACGACTCTTGGTCCAACAATAATACAATGGAAGAAGCGAAGCAATAGATGGCAATTGCTTTACTTGACCAGTAACCTTTAACACTGGCTTCTACTATTTGTTGGTTATTTTGTAGACGTGGCAGTGAGGGGTGGGGGACACAGATTTCTGTCAGGGCTGTTTGTGGATGTGGTTTAATCTCCCAGTATTTAGTGGGTGAAACGTTTTTATTAGTAGAATCATAGATGACACAAAGTAACACAATCTACCTCTTAGTCGAACTAAGTGTGAAGAGGGATTATTTTTGTCGATGTGTTACCACTAAGTACCATGTTTTTCTCATTGATTTGTAACCTGGTTTGTAAGCAGCAAAGGTGAATAGCAAAATACCAGCCCTCATATCAAAATTGTTCTATTTTTGGTGTGTTGATGTTTGTAAAGATGATATAACTTCAGTGGGACATATTCACGTGTTGGGTAATTCAGTAATTACCTGTTGCTGTTGAAAGAACCTTCCTCCCCATTGCCAGTTTCACTCAGTCAGTGTAAAGCTCCTGGTTTAGCGCAGCTGCTGTAAATCCAGATGTTTTCGTCAAAGTAATCTGATTAGCTGTGTGTTGACTTGACATGAGTTGACAGTGCAGTTGCTGGTATGTATTGAGATGATGTATGATGCAGCTCAGCAGAATGTAATTTGCCAGTGTACTGTGATCACCAGTAAACTAGCTGTGTCTGTGGCTGGCAGGTGAACTCTTTCCCCCCCAAATTTTTCTTTCGTCCATCCACATATACATTCATACATATGTGAATGTGATATTTCAGTTATGTCTTGAGGGGGTTTCTTCAAATTAGGTACAAACACTCAATTGCACTCAAAAATTTGGGTGGTCAAAGGTCAAGGTAAAGCGACCTCACAAAATGCAGTTTTAGCCTTGTTAATGTGACATCTTCGTAATACCTTGAGGAAATATTTTCACATTTGGTACAACATTTCACCTGGACTAAAGGATGAACTAACAGTATTATTGTAGCCAAAGGTCAAGGTTGCAGTGACCTCACAAAAAATTATTTTGGCCTTGTGAATGCAATATCTGACAAACTCTTACAAACCCTACTCAAGGATGATGTGATTAAATTTTGGTGGTCAACGGTCAAGGTCAGTGTGACCTCACCAAACACTTTTTAGCCATAAGTCAAGACTCCACACAATTAAATTTATAGAAATGGTTAATATTTTACGTGATTCTGTATAAGCAGGGATGTAAACTGAAACTAGTCTGAATGACAGAGGTATAGAAACACAAAGCAGTAATTCTAGTTCTTAATGTTTACCTAGCTGTTTTTCTAATGAAGTAAGGCTGTGAAAAGGTTTTAGATAAGCAATTGCTATTGACTTCATATAAAGCACAGTAAATAGAAAAAACATTTTCATGCTGTGAATTCTCTTTACCTTTAAAATAGTGGCGATTCTCTGAGGCACAGTTGAACACAGTTTTTCCACAATACTTGACAGGAAGGTTGTTACAAGCATTTTTGGAGAAATTGCCACAGTTCTCTCAATTGCTTTGCCAACTTGATAATCTTGAGATCAGGACTCAGTGGGGCTGTACTGTTATAGGATTTCTTGTTTGTGTCAGTGAAGAAGATAGTTCTTCAAGTTTCTGGTTGTATGTTCTTGGGGAATGTGGTGCAGAGTGAATGTGTGGCTGATCAGATGCCTCCCTAATGGTGTTGCGTGACAGAAACTGTAGAGCAATACGGTATGAATGAACAAAACTGTGATGGCTGAGATGCCCTGCACCCCAGTAGTTATGTTTATGGCAAGAAAACCATGGTTAGGTTGTTTCATATAAATGTTAATAAAGTAAACATGAAGTATAATCCTACCAAAAATATTGGCTTAATTACACTGAATAACGTTGTAGAAATAATAAACCATCAGACTACACAATATGCATCACAAAATATTGTATTCATCTCAGTAACACACAATCTCATTAACATTCTGCGTTGTGTCATATTTTCTTTTATATAATTGGACACAACCATTCCTGTCATATTTTATTTTTACTTCAGTCATTTCACATCAGGTTGTGACATCTGGCAACTATTAGCTGACAGCAGTTGCACTGCATGAGGGGAGAACAATAAAGTTAGTTTACTCTCCTTTGTGTGGGGAAATGCCAACTATGGCTGTGATTCCTATCGGTTGAAATATGTAAACAACATGTACCTTGTTTTCTTTGACAGGTTTTTGTATAAATAAAACAACAAAAAATATTTTGAACAGACTGAGACTTTTGAACCTGTTTACCTGCCATTGTTACTTGTTTATAAATTGATTAAATATGTTTGATGATGACTGATGATATGTCAGTATATGTGCTCTTAAATTTACTTCTTTTAAATGTTTTTAGCTTTGAGAGATTTGAGGATGTCAGAATCACTGACTCACTGACGGACACTGATAGAGTCACTTACTGACAGATGGACAGACAGATGGATTGACTGACTGACTGACTGACTGACTGAGTCACTGACTCACTGACGGACACTGATGGATTGACTAACTGACAGAGTCACATTGACTAACAGACTGACTGAGGCACTAACTGACGAACTGAGTGACTGATGGAGCCACTTACTGACTGACAGACATACAGACAGAAAGACAGACTGACTGACTGAATGACTGGCAGACTGACTGAATGGTTGATGGAAGTGATAGAGTTGGGTGAGTGATGAAGTTGGTTGAATGCTTCTTGATAAGGTATAAGATGAGACCGTTGGTCAGTGTTGGGAGTTTCCTCATTGGTCGTTGAGATAAACAGACCAGAGAGGAACCTTGATTGACATGGGTAACTCCAGGGTCCGTGGAGTGACAGACCAACCAAAACACACTTGGAGATTTTGCCAATTAAACCTCAGAACTCATACATACTAAGCATGCATGGTACATCCCCTCTATTCCCCGATTTCTGATTTGACTTTCCTTTGACATATTTTCCTGAGTTGCATTTGGTATAAAACTTCTTCATTGCTCTGATTCACTCTGGTTAGACCTGCAAAACTGCCGTCATGGGAGCTCTGAGCTGTCACAGCAGCACTAGTGTGTGTTGTAACGCTGCACTGGTTTTTTTCTGCTATATACTGCCGCAGCTACTTTGATCTCACTCTCCTCCTTGTATGTTGATTTTGCTAAGTTCAGAACAAATTTGCTGATTTTACACATATTGCTAACCACATTTCACTAATTTTAACTATTGCAAATAGAATTGCATTCATATTTGAAAATAGACAGTGTTTGCCTAGTGTCTAGTGTGTTTCTTTTTGTGCTCTTGATATGTTTACTTAATGTGTATGATTTGTGTGTGTGCTTTGCTTCAGGTACGGGCCAGTGCCATAGCCCAGGATGCAGACCAGAACTATGACTATGCCAGTAACAGCGCTGTGCTGCATCTGGAGCCGGGCGATGAGGTCTACATTAAACTAGACGGAGGCAAAGCACATGGAGGCAACAACAACAAGTACAGCACCTTCTCTGGATTCATCATCTATGCTGACTAGACAACAACATATTTGTGCGCTCAACTGTTATAGGCCTTGTGGCCCAGTCCTTCTACAAATCTTTCCACTACTAATAAGATGCTCAAGACTCACACTTTTAAACATGTGTGGAGAAACCAATATGAAAATACCTTCATAACCTGTGTATTATTTTAATTTCCACATTCTGCCATCATCACTGTCCTCAGTGAAAGTGACTTTGGACAATAACAGTAATGAAATGGCTGAATTGTCAGTGTGGGATCAAACCATGTCCTCTCTTTATCATTACATCACACTTAAAGCTGATGTCTTTGCGTTAATGTCGTACTATGATGGAATAATGGTGGCAAAGGTAAGAGGGGGGAGATTGTGTGTGTGTCTGTGTGTGTGTGTGTGTGTGTTGAGGGGTGTGGAAACACCCATCACTCTTAAATCTGATTGGGCAATAAGCTGCTTGTCAACAGACAACATTTAAACCAAGAAAGGAAAATCTAAGACAGTGGAAAAGTGGAAATCAGACAGAAATGCATCAGCTGGTGTGTAGTTCTAAAAACTGTCAAGTCAATCCATGTCAGGTAATTGACTGTTGGATGATTTTGTGCAATACCTATTATAATAAACTATATTCATGGTGATAATTAATAAGAGTGCCTTCAGTCAGTGTGTGTGTGTTTCTTTTTTGAAAGCATGCTGTAAAGATAGCATTGAAAGGCTGCTAATTGAAGTTCACTTGGAGCAGAAGCTGAGCTCTTCAACGAAGAAAACTTTTTTTTGTATCCTTCCCCAGATCTTTGCCTCAACACGATCCCGTCTCTGCAGGCATTTCCTTCCACCTGTGGCTTGGTTTTTGCTCTGATATGCATTGTTATCTATAAGACCTTATATAGGCAGGTGTGTGCCTTTCCAACTCACATCAGATCACTTGAATTCACCACAGGTGAACTCCAATGAATGTGGAGAAACATTTCAAAGATGATTAAGATAAATAGGAGGCACTGATCTAGGTGTCATAGCAAAGGGTCTTAATACTTATGTCAATGTGATATTTTTAATTTTTTCCTCTTTAATAAATTTGCAAAAAACTCCTAAACTGTTTTCAGTTTGTCATTATGGGGGATTGAATGTAGATCAGTGAGAGAAAATTTCTTAGTGGTCTATTTGTGACCACTGAAGTGAAATAGACCAAATATAATAATAAAAAAATATTCAACTGTAGAAAAACATTTTCAGGCTCAATTAAAATGTTTTTATCAGGGTTGAAGTAGAGGAAATTGAAGTGTCCAAACTTTGGTGATAGTTAATGAATTGTGGAGGGATGTCATTCAGGTTACTGGGTTTAGCTGAGATATAGATCTATGTATCATCAGCATAACAGCAACACGACGTGTCTCAAAAACTTCAGGACAATGGAGTCAGAGGAAACATTAATGAAGAGGACTCATCCAGCAACCAAAGGCAGAGGGACCGAGCCAAGGAGGACACACAAAGGTTGATGCAAACACTGAAAACGGGAAGGCTTTAGATGCAGATTAACAGTAAAGAGAAACTAAAGGTTGTGTTATGTTACTATTGATCATGCTAAAAAAATAAGTAGCTTGTACATTTCTGATAATCCGCTTCATGTTAAACAATAGTTCCTTCACCAGGAGTTGGTGAACTTCAAATTTAGATTTTTTTCAGTCTATGTTCTTCCTGTGTTCCCTACTTTGTAGCCTGATGTTATCATTGATCCAAGGGGCTGTATTAATAACTGGGAGAGAACAGGCAGGAGCTGATGCACATAAATCATTTAATCAACTAACTTTGTGGGCACAGAGTTTAAAAAGTTAGGATTTAAAATAGTGGTGTTATATTTTACACTTTTCCAGCCTTTGGAACTCTAGCAACATGTTGGTTGACTGTTTCCTGTGTGATCAAAGAAAAATATTATAGATTTCAGTTAAACAGTCAGGTAAGGTGGTCTGTCCTGGGACATGGCGCAGGGCAAAGACTGCTTTGTTGTGACACAAAGTTATGAAAGTCCTGACAGCTTATTTTAAGGTACAGTTTGTGAATATAGGCTATGTGAATTTCTCTGTGGACTGTGCTTTGATATTTTCACATTATTAATATAGTACCTTATTATTTATAATAAAAAAAGACAAGGCAATCTCACTTTCTACAATATACAATACTTTTTAAAAGAATCAAAACTGTGCTCAGAAAAGTATAATTGAGAGGGCTCCACTAGAGGGAAACAATCCCCAGGTTTAAGCCAGGTCTCAGTGAGGAAAGCAAATCAAGGTTATGGGAAGTAATTTGATCATTTAGAATAAATGATTTATTTGAGGAAGAGTGAGAGTTTAAAAGAATAGAGACAACTGGAGAAATCCTTCTCTGAATTGAAAATACTTCAAGTAGACTGTTATCAAATTATCAGGTTCGAGCAATTGAAAATACAGAATGTGCAGGATAAAGGGTATTAAATCTAAGCATAGTCCTAAAACTAATACTGTATGAGCCCAGGGGAGAACAGTCAGGTGGGCTCACTGCAGGTTAGGAGGTAAGAGAATTACAGAATTGCAAAGTCACTTCAGTGTTTGTTGATGAGAGGTGTGATCCTTCCAGGGAAGGGTAAAGGCCATCTGAGCTGAGACTTAATCAAAAAGGTAGCAAAATGATCAACAAAGCGGATGTCTCTGTTCCTGCACTAACCCAAGTCTGAGGCCATGGTGCTTTGCTGAAAAGTGGTGGATTGCTCCCTCCTAATTGGGGGTGAGTTGCTGCCCCACGTAAGGGAGTTCAAGTATCGGGTTGTCTTGTTCATGAGAGAGGGTAAAATGGAGCGTGAGATCAACAGATTGGTGCTTTGTCAGCAGTGATGCAGCTGTTACTGTACAAGACCACTGGGATGAAGAGGGAGCTGAGCTGGAAGTCGATCCACAGTTCAAACTGCACCTATGGTCATGAGCTTTTTGGTGTGGGAATGAGATTAAAAGTGACCAAATGCTAGTGAATACATGCAAAGGTTCCAGCTTCTGTGTGTGCCTGTGTTTTTTTTTTTTTTTACTGCAGGTGCTGCCTCCTTGCTGAAGTGTTTCTATTGTTGACTTTTTTCATTTTAATTCCTGTGAGTTGCAGTTTTCTGTTTTGTATCTGCTGAGCCAGACAGCTGATTTGCATATGGCACTGAAGACTCCTGTCCTTACATACCTTTGTTTGGAAGTTTACTTATGCTAATGAGAACGGCCCAGGATGTGCATCCAATTACAATTATTCAGCTGTATGCACATATTTCATGAAATAGGTTTTCTTAACATTCTTCTCCATTTCTATGAAAAAATTTATTAAATTAAATAAATAAAATTAAATAAGAACTATGGCTGGGGGTTCTCTAATAAAAATAAAATACTCTTTCCTTATTTCAAAGAAAATAAGTACTATAATGATAAGTAAATGACGGAGAACTTCTAAAAAACTTGCATCTCAAAATAAAGTGCTTAGATTTCCCTACTTTCTTTTTTGTTATCTCCATTTCACATCTTAACAGTCTCTATTATTTTTATAATAAAAAAATCACAACACATCTGAACAAATGAACAGCTTTTCCTCCTTCCTACATCCCACTCCCCAACTTTCCCTAATGTTGCCTTGTCTCTTCCCTGTGTATGTATCTCAATTGCTAGATGAGTAGCAATTGATGAGATGAGTAGTATCATGTGACCAGTGCCATAAAGGCGAGAAAAGCTGTGTTTGTTAAAATAGAAATGCTCTGTCAAAATGTATTAGATCTGAATAATTTATAGTATTTGGTCGCAATCTTTTCTCTTTTCTCATGTCTCACTGGGACATCTCCAAAGTGTGGGTGGCCCACATGTGACCTTATAACAATGTGGAGGCCAGATGATATGTTCTCAGATTACTTTTTATTTGAAAGATAACAATCCAACATTCAGGATTGAAGCAGACTCTCTCTTAACTCTATCTATCCATTTTTATCCTGCAGTTTTAGTCATCAATGTAGCCTAATCTGAGCGGCTTGAATTTTTAAAGATTTAAAGATCATTTCATTTTAAAACTTTTTTTCACCGAACTTTTACTGCTTTGCAATTGATTTGTCAGGCAAACACAAAGCTCACTTGTGGGCCCTGGGTCAGTTGTTGGGATCCACCGGTTCATAGGTTTTACTTCCAGGTCTGGATCCAGTCCACCTACAAGTGACCTCAGGTACAGGTGCATGGCATGAAGGTGGTATGAGGGGAAGCAAACATTATTATTTTCTTTTCCTCTGTTTACTCTACAAACTGGATTGAACTGGCCTCTCTGGCCATGATCTTGCTTCTATTAGTGGCCTAACATTGCTTCCTCCATTTAGAGACGATATACAGCCTAATCAAGCATTAACAGCAAGAAACGGTTTTATTGCCCTGTGACTCCAAACACAAATTCTAATATTAAGTTTCCCCACACTCATCGAGAGGACCTTGACTGATTAACTACAATTAAATTGTGACCAAACTGGGTGACAAGAATAGAACATAACACTAGAGAAGAGTTCACCCTGTGCTGTACAATATCACTGAAACTGTCTTTCCAAAGAGACATGCATCACCTAACACTCTCTACTTGTCACTCACAGCCTCACCTCTCTCCCTCTCTCGAGCCCTCTGTCTGTCTCTGTCACCATCACATAAGAAAGTTCCCTTTCTCTCCCACTTACCAGAAAGCTGCTTTACAGTAACAAGTTGCAAGTAAAGTGTAAGTCAAATGACTTTGTAGCATACAATACATAGTCAAATATGATTTACTGGGCCTTTAAACCTCTAAGTAAGTTGTGGTGAAAAAGAAACAATCAGATCGTCCCCTTCCATGTCTGACAAACACACACACAAACACACACACACATGCATGCATGCAACACCTTTCGCTCTCTGACGGAGCATTTGATGATGATGATGATAATGAGTTGTGGGAGTTGTGGCTGGGACTCCTGCCTGCTTGTGACTGTTATTCACCCCCCAGACTCCTGTGCTGGTGCCCCCTGTTTCATTCACACACAGCCTGTGACAGCTGATTATGGACACATGCACATACATGTATCTCTTTTCTCAAAGTAGAAGTGTGTGCATGTGCTTGAAATTTGTAGATGCACTACTGCAGTGCACACACCTGAATAGTTATGATTCTTCAAACATCAGACATAAATGTTTCAGGTGGATGGACTGTTGCCATGATCTGATAACAGAGAGAAAAAAAGTTTTGGACTGCGTGCTGAATCACTGGCGTTTGCTTTCAATCATATATTATGTTCATCTGCCTCACTGGATGGATGTCCTGTCCTGTCCTGTCTGAGGTTATGTTTCTGGTTCTTGTTATCTTAGGTTTTCACTTCCTGTTTTATTTTCCCTCTCCTCTTCCTCCACTTCCTGCTATCATGTGTTTTCCGCTCCTGTGATTGTCGACCCCACCCCTAATGTGTTGCACCTGATTGTCGTCCCGTCCTAGTGTATTTAGTCTGCATTCTCCCTGTGTCCTGTGTAATTTGGTCTGTATCTGGTGTCAAGCGCTCTAGCCTTTGTTCTGTGTTCCTAGGCGTGTTTCTGACCACTTTAGTTTTTTGACCTCGCCTCAGCCCTTTGGATTTGTTTGCTTGTTCTGATTGACTGTAATAAAGGTCCTGCCTTGGATTTCATCACATGGACATTGTGAGTGTGTAACTGCTGTAACCCATTACATTTTTCCTTAGTAAATCTGTACCACCAGCTTAATTTATCAATATCTTTGGTTCTCTAGAATATGTTGGACACAGGCTCTTAAAGGTTGATTGGGTTAGAGGTTGTCTTGGTTCACTGGATTCACTAGATTAAACAGGTGGTAGCAGCTCGACTCCAGACCCCCAGGCCATGCACAACCTGTCTTATGAAAATCATTTTTTTCTTCAGTTTTTAATTCTTCTCAATACATATTTTCATATAGAGCAACTCCACATCTTAAATGTACATTTAAAATAAATTGGAATACAACTTAAAACTAAGGTAAAATTTGATTAAACCAGATAGATGTACATACAAACTTTATTGTAATGAGCTATGATGCAGTTTAGTGGCAATGAACAGGAATATAGAGGTGCCCTGCCTGCCCAAGATCAGGACAGAGCCTGAGCCCAAGATTAAGGCAGAGCAAGGCCATTTCTGAGGTGACAGGGTGCACATGTACACATACAAACAAACAAAAAAAACATGACTAAAATTTTAAAGAGAGGATATTAACAGCTTTGGAGGCTGTGAGCAAAAGACCATGCCCTCCCTGTGAGGACAGTAACTCTTTTTTTCAAAAGTCTTGTGGAGGAAAACAATGCTCTTTCATCTAGGACCAGAAGTGACTTCATGTATAAAATGCATAGGTTGGTTTACAAAGCGAGAAACAGGGTGCAGCTGACAAGGCAGTGAGGGGTGTTAGTAAGCTTATTTGCCTTGCAGCCTTGTGAGCTGTGCCTTGTGCTCTCTCCCACTCCACACACACATACTTACATTTACATGTAGGCTACACTGACAATTCCTTGAAGTGAATCTGTTACAGCCCATAGTTAAAATGTATAAACAGAAGCTCATTTTACATTAGACAGATAAAGATTGACACACAAACACTGAACACTGGGGAAAAAAGAGAGTAACGGGGTGATGCTGACAAGGCAGTGAGAGGTCTTAGTGAGCTTATTTCCCCTGCAGTCTTGTCAGCTTCCCTTGTGGAGTTTTTGCTGCCCCCTCGGGAGACCTGCTGCAGGATAACTGCTTCTCCATCTCCAGGTGATGGTATGGGATCCTGGTGGTGCTTGTGGTCCTCAGAAATGTATCCAGGACACAGGTAGCCTCATAAGTGATAGTTCTGGTTTGTATTAAATTGAGAAATTTATAAAAATTATCAATTCTTTAAAACATCCTTACTTTACTTTAGTGCCTAAATTCTTTGCATGCTGCAGGACTTCATGAATCACTGTTTAGGGAAACTTAAAATTATAGCTGATCATTATCGTTATTCAGATTTTATCCATTAAAATCTCTTTGGAGCAACACATGGAAAAAAAAAACACTGGAAGCTAAATTACTTGTTTTATATCGATGTCTTGGACAAAGAGGAGCTCAGTATTGACATGTTCTATTTTAATATCTCTATATGATGCATGACTTGACTCCACATGGGCAGAATATTTGCAGCAGACTGAACTAGGATTGCAGCGTCTATGTCCCAGAAAGCAGCCTGCTGGCTCTGGGTTGTCAGCTGGATAAATAACGGCAACATGGAGAAAGACAATATCAGTGCTTCTTCTTTCCTCTTGGCACAGGCTGAGAAACTGGATAAACTGCTCAGAGAATAATTATCCACCATCTTTGCCAAGCTAAGGTTGCACCTTTAATGAGATAATATTACACAGATTGTTACATCGCATGGGAAATGATGGCATATGGTATGGACATAATTGAAGGAGGTGCAGCAATCAAACAGAAGATGCTTCTCATTCGACATCACATCTCATCACATCTTCAACCTCTCACAGTCCTGACCTGGGCTGAATTGATGCTAGTCAGTGCACTCCAGCAATTAGTCTTGCACCTCATAAAATTTGGAGACTTGCACGAGACCTATTAAAACAACAACGGTCAAATTTTATCTTATAAATCAGGCCCAAGATGAAATGCTTCCAGTGACGTCAATGAAACCATTTCAACAAGTCCTCCAACCCGAACAACCACATGGGATGTTTTCTTAACCCCTAATACGACCCACAGGACGGCCTCCTGAAATGTCAGCCCTATGGTGGCGGCTGCTCGACACCTTGGTTGGCATGGTTACAATCGCGTGGACTATACAGACAGTGACCAATTGGATCTTCATCGCCATGGTTACAGTGCAGTCGTGGCTTGGTCAGGTTTATGTTTACATAACTACGGGTCATAATAACCTGCTGCACAAGTTTTTATGAGTCATCTCAACAGTGTACTCACCAAAAGAAAAAAAAAACTGGGAGCTTGTTGACATGATTAACACAAAGTTGGTAATGAAATGTCAGATTGTCACCGAAAATGCAATTATATTTATATTTTTTTTAACTTGAGATCCAGAGTGAAAACATACACCACAATTCAGTTCAGAAAAAGTAACTGCCCTCACATGAAAAACACATTGTGACGAGCAGAAAATAATTAGAATTTTTAAGTTACAGTAAGTAAAGTCAGCTAATAGCATCGTGTAATACCTCAAATTGTATTAATTCGAAATAGGTTGAACAGGTTTAATGGTTTAGAATCAGTTGGCCCCGATCTGTAAGGCTCTGTAAGCTCTCACGTAACTTTTCAATTTGATGAAAGTGACATATGGATGATAAAGATGTGACATAGTTATCAGGATAAGAGACCCCCATGTGTCATCACCCAGGAGCTACATTGATGTAGGGCCCCCACATTTAGGGTAAAATCAATCCCTTGCTTTTTTGTGAGTGCTATTATTATCTGAGGGACATTTGTTATGTCGACACTGTGTTCTGTTTAGTTCATATAGCCTAGAAGTAACTGGGAATCCAACAGTGATTCATGCTCCCAGTCCAGTTACGTCAGAAACTGATGCTCTTTGAGTTGCACTTAAGTTGCAGGGTGGATCAGGGACCACAAAAGGCAAGGAGATCAGAAAACAAATAGAACTGGTACTTTATAACCTGTCTCTTGTGATGTAGTTTTGATGAATATAGAGCACCTATAGGTGTGAGTTTCCTACACTCGCTCACTCCAGGCCAGTCTGCTCTTTTCACAACAAAATGACCTTGTGCTTCACTTAGACAACTTCCTCTCAGTTGCACCAGCCTCATCACATCCCACATGCCACTGTCAGTGTCACACATAATTACATTTCAGTTTAACTATAATTTGAGAAGCAGGTACTTAGAGTAACATACAGTCATACTGGATTAAAAAAATCTCCTAATTTTATGTAGATATCTTGATGTTGATGAATGTCGATGCTGTTCTCATCAGTAATATTGTTTGACGGATTTATTTGTAAGTTTTGCTACCCAGCAGCAGCATTAACAGCTGTCTAGAAGAAACGCTACATGTTCAATTCCTTTAGTTGCCAAAAGCAGCAGTCTCCAGCAGTGGGATGCAATACTAATGATAACTCATTTTTCTATTACTTCTTTTCTTCTATATAGGCTAACATGCTAACCAACTAACCTTGGCCCATCTCATCACTTTCTGAAAGCGACTCACTGTAGCCTCCAATCTGCCCTGAAACTGTAGCACTGTACAGAGGGTGTATGAACCTGTTGTGTTGCAGTGATGGCCAAAGCTCTTGCTAAGCTACAATCACTACCACCAACAAGAAAACATGTTTGACAGCAGGGAAGACTTATAAATAGTCCCTTTAAACACAACACAACCAGGCCAGAATAAAAAAAAAAAAACATAATGTAAATGAAATACAGCCCATTTTAGTCAGTAATGGTCAGCAAGATCAGTGAGGAAAATGAACAGCACAAAGTTTATTCTACTCACAGACAGGTTTTGTCTTTTAATCTTGCCCAATCTTTAATCTTATTCATCTTTGTGGATCTGCCATCCCTGTTGTGCACAAGTCTTGTCCTGGCCCTTTTTGTTTTGCCCTGTCTCCTGTCACTCTTCATCCATCCAACAGATGTCCTCAGACTCATGTCCCTGTCCCAGTCACCTGACTGCCACGTCCACCTGCCAGCCCACCTGTCTCCTATTCACAATCACCGGAGCTTCCCGGCCAATCGCACACCAATTCCTCATTTCACCCTCATTTCCCCCTCATTTCCCCCTTTTCATGGTCAGTTGTCAGGTCGTCTGCTTATGTCTCTATGAGTGTGTTACCTGCAACCTAACCTGCTGACTGACTTTTGACTGTGCTTGTCCGTCCATGTGTGTGAAACCCTCCTCTTCATTTGATCTATAACTTCCTTCACTGCACCTGCACTGCTGCTTGAGTTGATTATCACAATCAACTCAACCAAACTAAACCAATAATAGTCATTTTCAAGTGAATAAAAAGTTCTTTCATTGTATACTATATAATATTTTGTATAGGCAGTAGTAAGTAAGCATTCATGCATGATGAGGCACTCGCATGAAGAAAATAAAAGCATTTTGGAAAATGTGAAGGCTGCAAAATAAGTGCTTGCTCTTCTCACAGGCAGTTAAAAGGTATCTGCTGCTTCTTTTGAAATCCTTTGTTGTTGTGACACAAAAGCCTGGCTTGTTTTTAGTGACCTTGGAGACTCTGGAGCAGAGAAAGACAATCCTGCTTAAGCTGAGAGGGCTGTAGAGGATTTAGAAAACAGGTTGAGGATGGGAGGGTCGCAGATGGAATCTCAGATGGAATAATTACCATGTGTCCCAAATCCTGCCTGACTCTCCCCTCTAATCCAGACAGGAAGAGAAAACACAGAGAAAAGTCCAATTATGTTCTGAACTTCCCTTTCTTTTAACCTTTCCCTCTCTTGTTGCAGCCACCACTCGCTCCTTGTACCTCTTGCCATCTCGATTCATGGCTTAGTCTGTCAGAATCAGAATAAGTGCTAAATATTGCAGCTGTGTGAATTTCCTTCCTGTGGTACACACTGAAGTCCATTTGAAAAGTTCTGGCCTCTTAGCTTCAGGTGAGGAGTGAATGGTGATTACACGTCTTTGAACTGAGCTGAACCAAGCGATTTTTGATTTCCCTCCATTCCACGTGGTAATTTGTTGTAACTATGCCCTTGTGCTGCCAATTGCATTTTTATGGCATTTCCCGCTACTCAGCCATTACTGCAGAAGGTTTTGTGTGCACAGAAGTTAGAACAATAGACTAGATTTTTACAAAATGAATGAAAATCTGGTAAAAGAAAACAGTAAAACCTGCTCCTTTCTTAACTTAATACAACTGTGTCTCCATCACCCTGTTGGCGTTGCACTGTTGCTCTATAGTGTGAGCATGTTCATGTACACTGTACGTTGGTACAAATTAGACTCTGTTCTAGAGCAACAGGTCACATCAGCTGCCGCTCTCTATAAACAGGTGTCTGTAATCTGCCCAAGTTTGCAAATATTCAGGTTTGATAGAACTGCTCTGGAGCTCTTATGGAGAAATGCTTCACCAAGAAGCAGATGCTTGGATGTCACTCGATATGGCAGTGTAGAAAATAGAAAAAGAAATAGAAACTACTTTCAATAATAGTTAAATTAATACAATTATTTTTTGTTTATTATATTTGTATATTTGAAGTTATTATTATGTTTAATATCTGACTTAATTGATTGGAATATGGGAAATATTAATAATTATAATAATAAAAAATAATAAAATAGCTACGGCAGAGAAGATACAATGAGAGGAAAGGAAGGAAGAGAGAAAATGATAGAAGAGAGAGAAGTGATGGTTACAGTAATCATGTTGGCAGCACAACATGGTCTATATTGTATATACTAGATTTATGTGAGTCATTGAAACAGAGATCGTCCCACCAATGGTATAATGGTATCAGGTATAAAGTCTGAAATAAAAGAACAAGGTACTACGGTATTTGAAGTCCTCAACTGGTTTGGCCAATCTGATTTCAGCAGGGAGGTTATTTCAGAGGGAAGGAACCCGATTGGAAAAATAAGAGCTTTGTGTGTCATTAAAGGCACATTAAAGTCTGATCTGACATGGACAGGGAGCCATTGAGGGAAAGCTAGAATTGGTGTGATGTGGTCACATTTTTGGATTTAGTCAAAAGTCATTCAAAGACTTTTACCACTGTTGAGACCAGCATCTCAAATTTATCTGAATTTAGGAGCAGGACATTTTCCAGGGAACAAACACACTTCTATTTGGTGGTATTGGTAAGGAAGCTTTAGTTCGTGGTAAGATAATATTAGATTTAAGAACTGTTTCATATAAGCAAAACATGTGTTGTAAATCTGTTTTGAGGAATCAGACTTGGAGCACGGACACACTTCTAAAATGCACATTTAAAACCTGGACCAGTTGGTTCAAGTTGTGATCCATATTGTTATATTCTTCTGTGATGGATGATGTGGCGATAACAATAGGCCTGCCTCTGTGTATTCCAGATGAAAAGCGCCTGTACAAGGGATGAGAAAGAAATAAAGAGAGGCTCCTTAGTTTGGGCTCCTGTATCTACCTGCAAAGTTATATGCCTGTGTAGTGAGCCAATTGAATACCTTAGTGGGTCACTTAGTGGGAACAAAATCTGTGTTTGCAATTACCTTGTTTATTCAAAAAAGGGCAAAACTGACTAAAAGGTAGCAGTTCCTGATTTTGCATCAAGGACTCTAGTGAAGTTAATATTTTCACATATTAAATGTAATATAAATTTGTTTTGAAGCCTCAAGTTTGTAATTTGTCTGTCACCATCTTGTTTTCTTGTTAAACCAGAAGAAACCGATGGGACCATAATTTAAAAATGAACATCATGCTGTATTGAAGAAGATTTGAAACTAGAGGCTGACACCATAAACTAATTTCTAAAATGTTTACCGGGGTAATAAATTAAGTGAGAAGTAGGGTTTCACATAGACTTCAATGCAAACTTCTTTTTCCAACCAGTGGAGTTGCCCCTTGATTGTCATTAGATATAATCCAGGTGTAAAGCTCTTCAGCATCGGCTTCACCTTTCAGACTCTAGAGATATTAGTCTCATTTTAGTCAAAGAAAAGCAAACACTTTGACATTTGACATTTTATTTAAGTCAAGACTAAGAATAAGCATATTATTCAGCAAACTAATGTCAGCTCAGGATCAAATGACCTGCTGCTAACATGGCTTCACTGTAGAAGCATCTTTCAAAGGCTGAATTTGCAATCTAATTGTGTCACATTGGCAAGACTAAGCCGTCTCATTTCAAAGACTCCTTTGAATGCAGTCTTCTTTCCTTAGGAAGAACGAAGGTTGCAACAGGTGGATCCTTCGTGACCAAACAGGAGCTGCTGGGGAAGAGGGGTGCAGTGGAAAACTGGCCTGATTACAGGGAAGACATAGTCCAACCAACCAAAAACAGTTAGGAGAGTGAATAGTTTTTTGTTTTTTCTTCAGAAATCTAGATCATGCAAAATGCAGCTGTAGATCTTGTTCTAGTACATTTTTACTTAGAAAGAGAGAATGAATTAACAAAATATGCAATAAATTTACAACATTTACTAACTCTAACCCAGTATTTTGGCAGCAACATTAAAACCAATCTAAAACCTAAAAATCTCTGGCACCGAATGTTTTGGAGGCACAGCATTATGTGACAAAAGATATTTTCCTTATTTAAAGTAGCTGCACATGACTGTGTAGGAGATAAGGTCAGGTTGAAGGCTCAGGCCCTGCAGGAAGGTGACAGAGCTGTCACAGTGCATCGCCTTCAAACACAGAGTGAACGTTTGATGCCAATCTGCTAAACCTCATGTAAACAACTTGATACCAGAGATAAATAAAGAAGATAGACAGTAAATAGAGTGCTCAAATCCAGAACAAGTGTGTGTGTGTGATTATGTGTGTCTTTGTGAGAGAGAGAGAACAGCAAGAGCTAGTGTATACAACCACAGAAGAGAGACAGATAGATTTTCTTAATTTCCTGCAATGAGGATTCAATTCAACAATAGTTTTACTAATGTCATACAACCATTGATTCAATAAAATAAAAGATACAAGACATGGGATGAATGAAAAATAAATAATTAATAATAAACCATCTTTGCACAATCATACATTTTTACAAACAAACTCGACTACACAATGAAAACATATCTTTATTTTTGTACAGTCAGACAACATTACCCTGACTTTTCTTCTTGGAAACCTTCTCTAATCGTTAACCATAACCACTATCTTCCCTACCAACCCCCCCCCCCCCCCCACAACAATGGTAGAAGAAATCTGGTCCTGGAGCTTGGTTGGTACCGATGGTCAGTCCAGATTATGTGGAAATGTCAGGGCTTCATAGATCCAGTCCTTAACCGTCTGAACTGCTTGCAGACTCATCAGAGCCACCCCGATCAAATGGCGATTACATCCCAGAGCAGCTGACCGTGTTGCCAAGCAAAGGTAAACACTCTGGCAAACACACTGTTGACAGACATCAAAACTGACAGTTAAAATCTCACCTCCAACTATTTTCTCATCCAGACTCATTCAGCCTCCTGTTGTTTTTTTCCTTATATCAAAGTTTTACGAACATTACAACAAGTTCATTTACCACAGTCTCCATTTTATTTACATCTACTTCCCCATGAAATTACTTGAGATTACGATTGCTCCCTCTGGCACAATAATCTAAATATAATCCCGTAGTCTGTGCATGTTTGAGATGAGACCATTTATATTCACATCTGTGAAGTTTTTCCTCATGTATTATGATCCAGGCTTAACCCTAATCTTAACCTAGACTTTACCCAACCTTACCTTACCTTAACCTTAACCTTGTCTTTTGTCCTCAGTATAAACAGACGTATGCCACCACAACACTTACACTAACAATCACAATGCTTAACTACAATACTACTACACTACAATAAATCTAAATCTAAGTTGAACCCTGAAACAAAGTTTGAAGCCTCAAACAGCCCTTTTAAGGTGTGTTAGAAAGCAAGGACCAACCAATGTATCCTTACTTTAATAGTCTAAGACTCAAACTGGTCCTCACACTGTATAGCCATAAAAAACACACAAACACATGCACGCACACGCACACACACACACACACACACACACACACACACACACACACACACACACACACACACACA
>CM076667.1:7271213-7348795 GCA_038496675.1 Rachycentron canadum
TATGACACTGAAATTACTTGCTGCCACATATTTCAAAACATGTTTTTCTCATTTTTGAATGAAGTTAATCAAAGTGCACAAATAAAAACTAAAAAAACAAAAAGTCCAGGAGACTGTATATAGTCATACTTGTGCTATGCTATGTCTTCTGCACTTGGTTGTGGACATTACACCTTGTCTTCACTGTCATAATCCACCTGGGAAAGAGGCTTTTTGCATGCCTGATCCATCCCTGGCAATCTTCAGCAGATACAGTATATCCAGACATCCAGAAGCTTCTGATCAGTGTGGCTGGTGTTCATAAACTCCCACCTGAGAGTAATACCTACCTGGGATGGGCTGTAAACCACTTCTAGGACTGGAACAAAGTAACAAAACATCATATTGTCCCTTGATATTACAAAGTGTCCTTCCCCCAACAAGTCTTTCATAGCCATTAACCAGCTATCATCCCTTTTATGCAATGTTTAACATTTATAACATAACAATAACATTTATTATCTTGATTTATTCAGCTACTTAATTTTTAAATTTAAATTATGAAAAAACATCACAGTGCATTATACACCTGAAAAGTAGTTAGTATGTAATATATATACTTCTTCCACTTTGACCCAGTTGTCGTCATAAGAGTTATGAGTGGAATGTTTTTTATAGCTGGAAGATCAATACAGAGCAGTAAACACTGTCAGTGACAACAGGCTCTGAATGTTGGAGATTGCAACCTTTTCATAAAGTTGTATCTCTAAAGTTTTAAGTCAGACCGTTTTTCATGTTTGTTTTCATAAATAGATTAAGAATCCTAACATTATACGTATACATATATATACATATATGTATCTCAATGAAACATCCAGTAAATAGATGATGAAAATAATGAGAAGAAAGAAAAAGAAAGACCAGTGTAGCACTGAGCCTAATAAAACAACCTGGCTGACAGATGAGGTGTTCAGCATAGTTTAGCTGAGGTATGTCAATCACTGCCCTTCTATGTTTCTATTTGCCACTAAAAACACTGAAGTGCCTGGACAAAGACTTTGCAATCCGTGAAATCATCGGTATAAATACTTGAGAAATGAAATGCTTTAAAAATGTATTCTTATATATGGGTGAGATCATATATCATATCATATACAATCTGAATATCCAGGTTTCAACCTCTTTTCCAAAGAACTGAAGGTGAATGGATTAATATGAGGGTCCAAATGATCCAATTTTAGCTGTATCTGTTTCTGGATGCAATGTCCTTATTATTCAGGAAAATAACCAAACACTGTCAAATTGTCTCTCAAACAACACTCTACCAAAGCTACTGTAAAACATTGATTTCTGTTGAGTTGTTTACTTTTTCTCCATACAATTAATATGTTTGAACACATGACTAAGAGGCTCCACTGATGGTAATAAACCCCAGGTCTCTGCCCCATCACACCTCCATCTTTTTGTGGTTGGGTAGGGGCCATAACTGTGGATCATACAAGCAAGCTTTACTGTGACAACATGGCAAAAGGATCAAGGGGGTCAGGGATTGTGGTGCAGCAGCGGAAAGTCAAGCTTTGTTAATACAGAATTAATATATGGAGGTTCCTAGTAGGATAGTATAAGGGTTAGTACCATATGTGGGCTTTTTAAAATTAAATGGCTCCCCACTTCTTTGTAGAAAGAAAAATCTGTTGTGACATTCTCCAGACAGTGTATACCACATTTAATTAGTACAGAGACGTGAGGGAGAAGGCCAAATTATCCAATAACTGCGGGATAGTCACTGGTTGGTTAGGCCTGGGTGCAAGAGGGCAATGGGGGAAGCAAAGGGAGAGTAAATGAAAGATAATGGAAGCAGGAGAAGGGGGGTAAAAGGGAGGCAAACAAGTTGGTAGAGAGGTAAAGGGAAGTGTGGGAGAGAAGAAGATGAGGTGAGAGAGGTAAAGTGGAGGCAATGAGGAAGGAAAGGAAGGGAGAAGGTGAGACAAAAGAGAAAGTCAGGGAGGGCAAGGGAGGGTGAGGAGGAGGGAATGAGTTCTGTGTGGGAGCACACGGCTCCTGTCCATTTAATTTGTAGTTTACCCTAATTTCTCACTGCAGATGTCAGTAATACCTGACAGCAGCTCTGCAGCTAATTGTACCATTTACCATGTATCAAACTGATGCTCTCGCTGAATGAAGCACCAACAACACTAATCTTATCAAGTGAAAGTAAACTCCATCTTAAAGCCTGAGAGGATGCAATTGCAAAGGCTTTCTTCTATCACTTTCCAACAAAGACACCATTGCAGATATGGGAGATAAATGTAAGATGGTCATGTTGAAGCGGTTAAGTTTGTTCTCCCATGAAAAGTGACACCAAAGATTTTTCTGTCATTCCTCTGCATCTGTTCTGTTTTTTAACCCTGAAATGTAATCAGCCAATTGCTTGTGTCAAGCAAGCTTCAGTCAAACTGATTTTTATGCTGAATGGGTAGAAATAAAGTGTAAAGACCTGAAAACACATTTGAGAAAACATTACATTTATTGGATGTCAAAATGTCCAGGGTGGACAGGTCGTCATCATCATAAGCCACCGAAAGCGATTGTTGTTGTCGAGCTTCCTGGACCTTGTCAACGCTTTCGGTTTCCTCACAACCTCTCCGGCCCTGACTAATGTGGCCATTGACCACCTATAAGATCCAATGCTCACACCATAACCAGAGCAAAGTGACATTTAGGGCATATAACACAGGTTAAAGTGTGGTGAAAGTGGAGGGAAGACTCCCTGGGATGAGTGACAGTTGGTTTCTAGGTCACCTGACTAAGGCCCTTCTCTGTGGACAGACAACGCTGCAGGTTCCAGACTTAAATTTCACAATTAGAAAGGCCAATTTCGGACACTTGAATTGTTACAAATAGTATTATACCCTTGCCCTGATTTATGCCTAGCCACAGTTTTACTCCCCAGAAAATAAATTGCAGGACCTTTCAAACATACCTATGCACCTTTCTAAACCATGTCAAATCAGTTCAGGTTGCTGTCGGTGGTCTCCAGTCCAGTTCTACACTCATTTCAAGGATAATTGAAGCAAACAGGATGCACCAATTTAGTGCCACAACAAACCTTGATACTTTTAATAAATTTGCAAATATTCATTTGTTGTCAGGATGGATTACTGTGTGTAGGTTGATGGGTGATTTTTTTTATTTTTTTATAATTAAATCTAAAATGCAATAGGCTGCACTGGGCTCTAAATGCTTTCCGAGGCCACTGTAGATAGAGAAATGCATGTTTATTGAAATAATGTGCAGCAACAATATGAAAGTTTCAATTATTGCATCAAAACAATCATAAAGTAATTAAACTAATGTAAGGAAAACAGGTTTATAAAAGTGGGTGTTGTGAAGTGAATCTTTTGCTCTGATATCATCAGACCCTGATGACTTTATGTTCCAGACACACAGACAAACCAGTTGCACCAGTCAGTCTAGTGGAGCAACTTCATGCAGTGAGACACTTTGTATGATGTATAATTTTTGTGAGTTATCTCTTGATTAAACAAATCAAAAGTTCTACAGAAATTACAGAATTTGGTGCAAATGGGTACAGACCTTAAATGTGCAGTAGCCCCCAGGGAAATAAAACCAAATCAATACCAAGTGAATATAGTAAATACATTTCTTTTCAGTCTCTGTTGGGCTGTTGTATTCCTTTGTAGTAGAGATTGGGGATCCATTAAATCAAGAAGTCATTCATAAAAAGTTACATCAGTCTGTCTGTCCTTTAACATTATCTTAACAAGCCTTTATCAGTGCAAGTAAGTTAGAAATATGTATATTTCAATGTTAATTTGAAAATCAGCTCAGATGGCAACACTTGTTAAAGTGTGGTGTTATGCAATGTATTCAGAAGTGTAAATAATTAATTGATCACAGAGAGAAGCAGGAAATAAATAGTTTACAAAGGACAAAAGAGCATGACAGCCAGATTTGAACTCCGACCTCACGAGAGAAGACACACACACTTTATTCTCTGGGTGAACGTACAAGCTTTTTACAGTTTGTTCACATCTGATGGAACTTGCAGTAGTGACGCAGCTTGTTAATATCTTCAACAACAGTAGCACTATTGCTGTTGTGTAAACGCAACACAAATTGTCAATATACAGCAAGTCACTGTAATTTACATGAAACATTATAAAAAATACCCATACAGAAATGTATATTACAGTAGTGAACTGTAAAAACAATTCTAGCAGTTGTGTGGCATCAACCCAGCTAAAGAATATATTAATTAGTACCATAATGAAGTGGAAGCGTTATCTCTTCTTACATCTGATGTCAGAGTAGTGATCTGATGCCCGTTTGCAGTCGTCATGTAATTTACTGCCATCTTGAGGTGGCAACAAGGTACTGCCTCTGTAAGCTAGCTTGCCTTCCAGCCACTTTACCTATCATTTCTGGTATGTTCATGGGTTTGACTGTGCCCCATTGACAAATAGTGGGTGAGTGCAGAGAAGAGCAGTTTGAGTTGGGCGTTTGCGAACTGATGACAACCCTTGGATTGTTAAATGTTAGTTGGCTAGTGCGCTAGGCAAGCTGTTCTTGACTCTACCATTCTGTGATCGGCTGATGATGATACTGCGAGGCAGAAGTTTTGCAAAAAGTCTTGAATTGCATTGAATTCTTCTACCTATTCTTCTTTAGCTACCAGGCAATATAAGTCAAACTAAAACTACTACAGCTCCCAAGGTGCATTTATGCAATGAACTTGCAATCACCAAACTTAAATTTCTGATCTGTGAGAAGAAATAGGCTAAAGAGTCCAGCATTGAGAGATTTTCAGGACAGACAAGCACCTGAATGAGCAGCATGTATGCAGAGGAAAATCCTCCATGATGATCTGTCCCAGAATATGAAGCTTTGTTTAAACCAAGATTTGTTTTTTGTTAATTGTACATAAAATCTGATCTGATCTTCATCTAAATCACAAGCACAAGTATGGACAATGTGCTCTAGCTGATAACACAAACAAGTTTTATTTTTTGCATCAAACATGCATGTTCATGTATATGAAGTGGAGACCAGACCATGAAAAATTCATGGAAATCAAATGATGTCAATAGGTAGCACTGTAACTACAGTATAAGCTAATATTAGCATGTAAATGCATTCAGTCTTACCAAACACATACAGTTTGGGGAAGATGGGAAAATATATATTTGAGTTAAAATAACTTTCATGACGAAGTTAAAATAACTTTCATGAAGAAATTTGCCATGCTGCCATGGAAACAATTTAACAAAAACTAGCAAGCTTAGCATCATAAGCATCATGAAATTGTACAAATATGGACGTCAATCTGGTCGATTCCCTAGGAGGAGTTTGCTAAAATGTATAACCTGCAAATTTAAAAACAAAAAAAAACAAAACAAAACAAACAAAAAAAAAAAACACTAAAAATTTTCACTATTAAATTCAATTCAAATTAGCTAACTTGCTGTTGCATTTAGGGCATTCAGTGCATTTGCATTTATTCAGGTAAAATATAGTGCAAGGACTACGTTGTTGAAACTTTCTGTATCAGATATCTAATCATGCCACATCTTTTTTGAGCACCTGTAAGACCTTAAAAACGCTCCAGTGGTCTATGTCAGACAAACTCCAGGACCAATGGGTGGTTCCAGAGGAGGAGTTACCCACGAGAGGAGAAGCAGCAGCTGACTGCAACACTCAAAAAGGTTGTCTTGCTGTTTTTTCTGGCCAAGCATATTTTGCATATTTTCCTGAAACAGAACAAACAAAGACTGTTTCGTATACACTGGGTGTATACTGGTGATTGTAAATTGTTATATGATAGTGTTGTTATTGTTAGTTGAGTTTGCTTAAATGTCTGCATTATTGAGACCACCCTTAGTTCAAATTATGAGCTGAGCTAATTTGTCATCAGAATATCAGCAGTAATCTGAAGTTTATAAAACATGTTGTGGATTGCTGTGCTTGATTATCTTTACAGGTTTTTTAGAGTAGGAAAATATTTCAGCACAGTCCACATTTCAGTATTGAAGATATCGACTGTGTATATTGTGACATATGTAGTTTCACACGTTGTGAAGAAAGTTAGTATTGGTACCTTTTCATATCCATTCTGCCTTTATTAGGGCTTTGACACATGGACTCCATCATACTTTCAATCTAATAATTTTCTCTGTTCCTTTTCTCGCCACGCCCACATACATACTTGCATACTGCTGTCTCTCTCTCTCACACACACACATACACACACACACATACACACAAATGCACTGTAGTCCCTGTCAAAGCTGCTACGCCAGTTGAACAGATCACTTAGCAGTAAACCATAACTAAACAACAAGACACGCCCATCTGTCTCTCTCAATGTCTCTCTCTCGATCTCGCTCTCTCTTTCACTCTCTGTTTGTCTCTTTCTCATATCATGATGAACTGAATTGGCAGAACTCCAGGATCACAGAGGCAGAAGAAAAGAAGAAAAGAAGAGTATTTCGCTAAGGTTTGAAGAAGAGCTGTTCAACAGGTACAAATGATAAACTACTGATCAGTTTTACTGTAATGATTACAAGTTGAACTGAGTTGTTTGCCTGTTGAGTCACGTCAGCCTGATCTGTGTAGTCACTATAAACCTGCCGCAAAATCTATAGGCTTTCATTCAGAATGACCACAGCAATTTGGCAGAAAAATCAAAACTTGTAATTGTAATTCTACTGGGAGTATTTCCTGGGCATGTCTTTCTCAATATCACATAATTTACACCTAGTAAACACAGGCTCATGCCAACACGTAATCGTATTTTCTTTGTGTCATCAGCCATTTTTGTGACGTGCCAACTCACCACATGCCGACAGAGCATAGTAGTCTGTGTTAGCAGTTTGACAAACCTATTTCTTGCACTCACTCAAGAATTTACACCACAGTTACTTTAGTAATACAGGTGACTGTGAAAATATCTAATCCAGGTGTTTCTGCAGGCTGTGGGTCAGTCCAAATTCTTAGAGACTATCAGTGGGCAACAGAGCATTTTGTAATGAGCTTTATAATGAGAAACAAAAAAAAGTGTAGCCATGAGACAAACATCGTCTCTTACAAAAAATAATCACTACACGGCCTTTTCAACTTGTGTCAACTTCCTCCATCTTGATCAGGTGGGTATGAGTATAGGATTTCAGATCATTTTTTGCCCTTTGCAAAGGCATAAAAAACATTGGGTTATTCCACATCCTTCACCATGCGTTAAGTCTTGATGACCATGATGATGAAGGTCTGGTCTGGTTACACTCCTAGGGTAGGACCTGCTGACTATTTCATTTATTTTATATTTAATTTAATTAATATTTGCCTCACATTACCTGATATTGTGTAATTAGTGTAAATTACCATTAAATACTGATTAAGTAATTAAATTTTAAAATATAGAATAAACTTATTGAATGGGAAGTTCTAAGAACATGATGACATTACAAGTCAACATGTCAAATAGCATGGACAGTCAATCGATCCAACAGGTTGGAAACAAAACTATTACTATTAAATTATGTCTGTTGAAAACATCCCTCACACTTTAAACCATCTTCTACTTCAGCTTTGGACTTCACTGTAGTTATGTGTTCACAGTTTTCCTCTGCTATGAGGAATTACAGATATTTCACAGATGCTGCCTTTCACTTACAAAAGGGTTTTAAATAATCTGGACAAACCTGACTGATTGTCTGACTGCTCGTGCCTCTAGATTGGTTGGACTTGGACAATGAAGCAAATTAAGTTTGTTTCCAGGTCATGGCATTTAGTGCAATGATTTCATAACTGATAGAAATGGTGAACTATGTAAACAAAACCTGAGTTGTAATGACTCTGAATTTTCATTTAGAGCAGGTCCCACTTGACAGCTTCAGTGTGCTGGGCAGTGTTAAAGGCATGTTGACCTTCTGCCTACAGTTCATATGACGTACAATGCAACAAATAATGTCATGGAACAAACTCACTCCATGCAAGGCCCAACATTGCAGAGCTAAGAACAGAAGAGACAGTTTAGGAGAGTGAGAGTGAGGAGAGGTGATATCAAGTCTCTGAAGAAGGGGGAGGACGGGTGACAGATGCTTAGAAAATCAGCCAGGTATGTTTATCGAGTAGTTTCACAACAATTCACACCTCCATTCATGAAACCTTAATGACCAGAGGGTGTGAATCATCAAAACCTCACTATCTATAGAATTGCCAGCTTCCATGAGAGCGGTTACACCCTCCTGTCTGAGTGGACACATGTTTTCAAGACTAATTAGTGAGTGCAGTGTCATTAATTAACAAATACATGTAATTAGGCAAAAAATGTTGTCAGATTCACACTTTAAAAATTAAAATTCTGCAAACAAAAAATATTTTCCTACCAGAAGGCTGAACCCCCATGTCTTTATTTGTTCTTTCAGTGATCCCATTAAAATCATTGCCACACCCATTTAAAACACCACAGTCCACTTTTGATGACGTGCTCCTAAAACTGTTCATTTTTTGGAGCGATCCTTAGCAATCAGTCAAGCTGTTGACCTGTTCCACTCTCTGTGTGTTCATCTAGTGCTGCACAGGATGGGCTCTGGCCAGAGCAGCGACAAATTGCACTGTAACCGCTACCTGAACGGACATGGTCCTCCATCACTGGTACAACAAGGTCCTTCACAAATATATACTCCTAATCCCCTGTGTCCATCAAACTTTTAATTCATTTTATCTACACACTTATGCATAATAACTAAAATTGGCCTGTTGTTTGTGCAGCTAATGGAGGCACGAATGGAGTGCATAGTGGACTGAATGACTGCCAGCCACACGGCCAGATGACCTGGGTGATCCTCCACAGAGACCTTCCAGGATTCCCAGATGACAACACCATACAGATCAACTATATTTTCCAAGATGGAGTACAGACAGTAAGTTTGGCTAAACCTACACTGTGCATATATTTAAAATCTTTATAGAGCATTTGTGCATTTGTGATCTATACAAGCTTAGATTCTTTCACATTTTGTTATGTTGCAGCCTGCTAAAATTAAATCACATTCCCTCAGTCTACACTCAATCAGGATTTTAGAAATTGAAGCAAATTTATTACAAGGGAAAAACTGAAATATCACATTGACTGAATTATTCAGACCCTTTGCTGTGACACTTGAAATGTAGTTCAGGTGCTGAAAAGGCCAGACAGTTCAATCTTGGTTACATTAGAACAGATAATCTGTTTCCTCACAGTTGTTTCTCACACTGTTGAGAGACAGAGAGAGAGTGTGTCGTCAGCTGTGATACCTAGACAGGCGTATGCCTTTCCAAGTCATTGGTTGAATTTACCACAAGTGGAACCAATGTGGAACCAATGTGTAGAAACATCTTTAAGATGATCAAAATTTAGCATAGTTTGTTGTCCTGTTGTGTCTGGGAACCACTTTTGTATGTTTCTCTGTGTGAGTTTTGAATATTCAGAAAGAGTGTCCGTGTATTTGTTTGGTGTAAATTTACATAGGCCTATGTATACTGTACAACTTTTACAGTCAACATAACTACACTTTCAAATTAAATGAAATAAAAGCACAGTTTGAAGTTAATATCATTTAGCTTTTCACAGTCAACACAAAGATCATAAACCAGCTTGATTTAGGAGATAAACTGTTCTAGTAAACTGCCACAAACGTAACCGCATCAATTTGTAATTTGATCTGGATGAAAATTTGATCTGGGGGAAAGAAACTGAAGTTCAGAGAAGAGTGTTTCATCAATGGCGACTCGGGCTGCATTCTTTCCAAGTTAGACGTTGATGATCTGGTTTGTCTGGTTATCAGAGTGACAGGAGGAAGGGACTGAAAAGTGATTAACGCTGGAAACAGCACAGGTCTCACACTGAGATGTCTGCATGGGTTCAAACCACCCACAACATTTTGAATGAAAGAACAAAATCAACTATTTTTGCATTTATATATTAATTCATTCATATACTGCATATGCCACTGCAACTGTTCCAGCTGCTAGCTAGCACTCCTACAAAACTATTCCTATGCTGTTGACTGACTGGAGGACTATATTCTTGCTTTGATTCATTTTTTTACCAATGACTGTAATGTTGGAGAACAGGGAAGGACCAGTTTTGAACCTTATTAATGTATCTGTCAAATTTACATAACTGTGCTCAGTAACTGGCAGTGCAGTCAGGAGCAGGATCAGCTGTGAAAAGATTTCACAACAGATCCCAGTGAGGAAGCTCAGACATAAAACACTGGGGGAGAAACTACAGACAGGGGTTAAATTAAAGGACAAATCTGAAGAATTAACAAAGAGACAAGATGAACACTCCCTTATTCACAGTGCACAGCGGCTCACTGAGTGATTCGACAAGTGACGTGAGTCGTTTTCTGTGGCCAGTTAAACACCTGTGGATGATTTTGAATTCACTTGTTAGACATAATCAAAACAGCTAATGAGGGAATATCTTTTAGAGGAATGTTCTTCATCCGTCCAGCAGAGTTCAGAGACTTGAATCAAATCCAAAGAGGATTGAAGCTCCTCTGGAGTCATGTGGTGGCTCAACATCTTACTAAGACTGTTGGCTTTTCCTTTAATGTGTCACCTGCCTGCCTTATATTTACCTCAGATTTATCAGCCAAAGTGTTCATACACTAAACACAGTTTCTTGAAGACAATGTAGTGTAATGTGTCATTGAAATCTATCTCATCTGCAGGAGAAGCACCCTCACCCCGGCCAACCTTATTCAGGGCTGCGGCTCTGTGCTTACCTGCCAGACAACAGAGAGGGCAGGAAGGTTGTCAAGCTGCTGGAAAAGGGCTTTAACAAGCAGCTCCTGTTTACTTTTACCACCAACAACGATGGCAAGGACGTGATCACAGCTTCCATCCCCCTCAAAACACAACCAGATGGAAGGAACAGAGTGTGAGTAAATGCGACAAACACAGTTTGGTCCAATGCAGCTGGTCAAGTGTATGTAGTGAAGTTTGAAATAGATTACTGCCAGATCCTAGTGTCTCCCACAGTAGTGTTGTCAGTTCACATGTCAAGAGGTAGCTCCCACCTTCACACAGTTCACACAGACTGAAATGACGATTGAATTGATGATTCACATTCATAGTCTGATCTAAGTTCATAGTCCCAAAACAGTTCCTTTTAAATCATCTGTTTTGTACTATACCTTTTCAACCTGCTCAAATATTATATAATACTATAACGTAACAGGCAGCAATTATTTTTAAAATCTAAGAAAAACCAATGTATTTGTAGCTGATATTTTTTGGGTCCCATAAATCTTATACTAGCACTATGAACACTTCTGACGTTTTTTAGTGATTGGTGAATAATTCTCGTTCATTCATTCATTGGATGCAAAGGGATGTTTCTGCAAACGTAAGCATGCTTAGTGAACATGCTCTCCCAGTGTTGTGCATGGACACACTGCTTGAGGATGCAAGATTTAGATGAAAACATCTAAATTTTGCATGTCGTAGCTGTTGCATAGATTTCAGGATAGAGATGGGTAATTGTATAGTAGCCATACTCAAATCTACACCCATGATCTGGCACATTGGCCAAAGTTTGACTATCTTGAAATGATAATAATATTCTAACAAAATAATGTTGAATGATTTTGCTATGTTTTTTGATAAATGGAATGGGGTGGGGGCATTCATATTTTTCCTTAGGGGTTTATGGTCCGGTTTTATCTGTCTGTGTTATTTGTGTTTTCTCAGTGATGGCTACCCAGACTCTGACTACTTGAAGACTGTGAGAAAGCTACTGAAGGATAAAGGCATTGAATAATACACACAACACCCTGTTGGATGGACAGATAAAGGCAGACCACTGAACTACTATTTATCTCCCAGTAATCGGACAACTTTTTGACACATGCAAGTGGAAAATGTCTGAATGAATGAAATATCATCCCATGGTTGTAGTTGTCAACATGTAATCGTTGTGTTATTACATTGCTGCAGTTCTTATATTTGAAATATACAAAACTATGAAAAACTTTTTAGTACCATCAGGCAGGTGTCTGATTGGTCAAGATTCATTCTGCGACAGGAGACAACGACCTCAAACACACAGCCAGCAGCATCGGGGGCTTTTTTCATTGATAAAATGAATCCTGCAACAGAGCAACAGAGCCCTAATTTAAAGTCATGGTGCAAGTCTGATTATATGAAGATACACAAGTAATTGAGACTAAATCACAGAAGAACTGCTACAAAATATTCAAGCCACTTGGAACAAATGCCTTGATAAACCTCATACATATGCCTGGGAAGTCACAGCAAAAACTGATTTAATATAGATGTTTTCTGTTAACTACATTTTGTATGATGTTAATTGATAAACAAGAACTGTTCATTCATCATTTTTGAAAGCAACCTCACTTCAGAGCATTTTTTTCACAAGTTGCTAAAACTTTTGCACTTGTATTTATTATGTGTTTTACAATGTATCAATTCAAACATATGGTGGTGTTTTATGTTCCATGCCATGTCCTCATGTATCATGACTGTATCAATGCTAAAATTCTTTTTAAACTCAGAATAGGGAGTTTTTTATATTTATAGGGCCACATCCCTGTATGAGTGAGGTGAATATATAATTCGTTTGTAATTACTAGAGGGAAGATTCTCATTTTCTCTCATTGAACAGAAACATTAGTTTATACAATTTCATCTTTTGTGTATGAGCTGTATTAAATGATTTTTTAAATGACAGTAGTGTTAATATGTTCTTACATGTTTTTCAAAGCTTTTGTTTCACAGATCAAAATCATAAAATATTACATTATGTGGAATTAGAAACTAACTTTGAAGCATAGAGTATAATTTTTCTTCATCTATATTATTTATACACTGAAGCAGAGCATAACAACCAAATGATGCTTTGGTTGTCTTGATCAAAATTGAACTAAGGTTGGGGTGAAAAGAAACAACAGTAAATTTTATTTATATATAACACATTTCAGAAGAAGAATTTCAGAGATTCAGAGAGTGACCAGACAAAACACATCAAACACAACAGTTATTGATCTACATCATATTTTAAAATATATTAAAAATACTCTTTGAATATATGCGTCAGTTGTAACATGTGCAACATGCACATATCTGCTAAAGGGGCTTCTACGAATTTGGGCTCCACAGTGATGTGGCTTCAGGTCAAAGGTTGACTGTAGTGGGGGATGTCCAATAGAGGACACTGATGTCACCATGTTGAGTTCATAGCCTGGAGAAGTGTGTTACATAAGAAAAGGGACCTTGCCACAAAATGTGTCAATTTGATGTGGCATAGAACTGAATTAAAAGACACAAATTGTTACTAGAAAAGTCTAACCATTTCTCTCATACTTATTGTATGGAGATGTTACTTGTACTCATATGACGCTGATGCAAACCACATGCCAAAACATGTCGGTCTAGTAAAGTTTTTCTATTTCCCACAAATGTTGCTGGAGTTTTGACCTCTCTAAACTTCTTTCTTTCTCCATGTACCTTGGAAGAAGGTGAAGTTGTGCCACCTGTCTTCTTTCTTGCAGATTGAGAACTGGGCCAATAGCGGTTGTGCGATGTTTATTCTCAGCTTGTCTAAGAGACATCTTCCAGCACAATTCCAACAACTATCTTTGCACTGCCTCACTTGAATAAAGTCCTATGTGTTTGTGCCTCCCCTCCCACCTGTGCACCATACATTGTGCACTCTGCATCAAAATACCACAAAGAGAATTTCAAGGTCAGAAATATACCGACGAGTCAGTACACCACCATGAAAATAAGGCCCAATATGTTATTTTGGGCCCAGTATCAGACTGTGATTTTTTTGATTCCCACCCTGACATAAACCTGGTTACTCTCTATATTTCAAAGGCTGTTAATCTGAGCATTGGTCTTCCCCACAGATCCCATTACTATACAGTTAATACACATTAGGAAATAAAAGAGGTTCCACTGCACAACTGTTTCAGTAGGAGGTGGTGGGAAGAACATTGCCAGTTATTGGTCTTATTTTTCTCTTCTACCTTTATGCCCTACTTAAGTCCTTGCCTCTACTGTATTGGTCCATACTGCCAAGTGTGAACTTTCCCAGCTTAATGCAGGCTTGATGTTCTCTTCAAACTGAATTACAGCCAGGTCCTTGCACTCACAATAAAGTATAATCTCATTTGGGAGGCCTCTGTCATCCAGGAGCCTCTTAAACCACTTTCTCCTGGACGCTCAAATACACTCATCTGTCCACCACTGGCAGGTCACAGCCTGTCAAATTTGTCTTCACCACAACACACAAACACACACACACATCGGGGAGGCTGTAGTATTGTTTGTAGCTCCAGGAGCAGCTGTATACCAATCCCAGTGTGTTCAGCTGAGGGAGGCTCACAGCAGAGGCTCACAATTTTTTATTTGCCATGTTGAAATTGATCTGTTGTTGAAGAAGTATATTCCTTTCTTTTAAATATATCCTTCCAGTTAGCTTTGGAAATAGATAAATAATTCCACTGGGAATTAAGCCTAAATGGGTGAATTGTGACTGAAGTTCAATAAATCTTTTAACGAAACTACATTGATATTATGTATCATGACTGTCCTTTTGTTAGTGGTGATAAATGGTCCACAGCAGTGTTTCATTAAGCTCCTTTTTTTGCCCACAATTAGAGGCCAGCCCTTTTGGAAGACAAAGCAGATTGCGTGTCTGGTAATTACTAGACTTGGGGATAGCGGATGCCGAAGATGGATGTATTGTAGATATCCTTTGCTCCTAAATAAGGCCAACATGCAGTTTATCTATCAATCTATAATATATAGCCCATCCTTGCATTTGTAGCAAGGCATTGCTCTCTCCCCTCATTTTTATACTGTTTGTACATACAGAAATATGTATATGGTGAAGCTTATATTCATGTTGGGTCAAACCTACATTCAAATGTTCTTTAAATGGTCTTTAAAGATCACTACTATTTTTTTGAATGTGAAATAGAGAATAATTTATTTCAGCTTTTATGTCGCCAGAAGTTTACATACTCTCCGTTAATGTTAATGCAAAAGATAAAATGTTTAAGGGCAGCCTTCCTCAAACTTTTCACAATATAAGTTGCTGTAATTTTGGCCCATTCCTTCTGACAGAACTGAGTCAGTTGATTGAGGTCAGGGCTTTGTGATGGCCAGTCCCATGACTTTGTTGTCCTTCAGTATATTGGGGTCATTGTCCATTTGGAAGACCCATTTGAGTTTAACTTGTGCACCACTTCCGTCTGTGGAGTAAAACACCCCAACAACATGACGCTACCACCCCTGTGTGTCATAGTCAGGATGGTGGGTTTTTTTTGGTTTGCAAGCCTCGTCCTTTGTCCTCCAAACATCATGAGAGTCATTATGGATAAACGGGTACATTTTTGTTCCATCCATCCATTATCTGCAGAGTCACAGGGAGATGGAGTCAATCTCAGCTGACACTGGGTGAGGGTGGGGTACACACTGGACAGGTCACCAGTCTATCAAAGGGCCAAAAAAGTACAGCGGAACAACTATTCACACTCAGATACACACCTACGGGCATTTTTAGAGTCGCCAATTAACCTAATGTGCACGTCTTTGGACTGTGGGAGGAAGCTGCAGTCCCAGAGGGAACCCACACAGGAACCGGGAGAACATGCAAACTCCAAACAGGGAGGCCCGAGGAATGAGGTCCGAAGCCAGAACCCTCTTGTGGTGAGGTAGCTAACCGCTTCTCCATCGTGCCCATCCGACCAGAGGTCATTTTTATCAAAAAGTCAGATCTTTTCCACATGGGGTCTCGCCTTTTTATTGCTGTTTTAGAGCAGTAGCTTTCATCCTTGCTGAGTGGCCTTTTAGGCAATGTTTATGATATGTTCCACTGTGGCTATAGATACTTTTGTACCTGTTTCTTCTGGCATCTTTACAATATGAAAAAGGTGGAGTGGTTAACACACACACACACACACACACACACACACACACACACACACACACACACACACACACACACACACACACACACATATTTCCCATCTACTTCAATGGGAAAGAGGAATCAGGTGACTAGCTGCAAAGGGATTCCAAAAGGCTGTAGACCTTTAGAGAGGTATGCTTTCAAAGGCTCACCATAAAGCTTCCTTTACATTTATACTCCCACTGTTCACCCCTCAATAAGCAGCCCTTTCCAGTCTTGCCCACTCACTCATAACAATGCTATCAGAGCCCAGGACACAGCCCACCAGACTCTCACTTCCCCCCTGTGCTCTCGCTTTATCCCTTCACAGACCAAACAATGGCTATGTAGACAAATTGTACAGTGAGATTAGTCCCAGCCATTCAGCTATACTACGAGGAATTGTGTGTATATGTGTGTGATTGTGTGTATGTGTGTGAGTGTGGCGGCATGGGGGCTCCAGTGCTCAACAAGATCTTCCGTTACATGATAGGATCTTCACCCCTCTTTCCTTTTCTATTCAAGCATTCTCATTGGTGAAGATGGAGAGGAGTGATAGCACAGGAGAATGTCCTAATGTCTGCCCTCGCCGTCGTCTCTTTTGCTATTCAGAGAGCAATGCAGTAGTTTTACAATGCTGATTCCCAGTGGACAAAACTATTCATCCTGGGTGAAGGAGATTACAGATTTTAGGGAAAAAGATAGGAGGCCTTTGACTCTTTGGAAAAAAAATACCCATATGAATGTGGTTAAGAGTAAGAGAATGTGTGTGAATGGGATTTGATGAAGTTGATATACTGTATCTTCTTAAAGCTCCACTCCAGACATATTTTATGTGACGTAAACGTCACATCGCATTTTTGTTTAACATTGTTTTTCCTAATAAAAAGTGTGTCTCAGCACATTTAAGTCTCTAAATCATCACCCCTTCCCATATGAAAACAGTGCACTACGCTGCTTTCAGCAACTTTCCACTGACTTTCTAGTGAAGGAACTATATTTCTTAGCTAAAAAGGCCTCCACCAAAGTGAGAGATAAGACCAGAGCAAAGGCAGAATGGCCCTGGGAACTACCAACTCAAATCCCTGTCAGCTGCTGGGCCATGAAAACAGCTATAAAGTTTTACCAGCTTTTCCAGTTCTGCATTTAAATTGAAAAACAAAAATGTTGTTGGTATAGCAGAAGACAGGCAGGGAAAGCAGCAGCTAAAACTTCTAAAAGATTGGTAGGGATACATAGATATCTATGGATACATTTAAGCTTTGTAAGTAAAATATATGCACCACAGTTGTAAAGAAAATTTTATGATAAAATAAAAAAAATCACTGTTACTATAAGGATTGGGCATATGGCAGAGGAAGCACATACACAGGCAAGAATGATATTCACCTAATGTAGTTTTTTTTTTCGTAGTTTACACTGAACAAAACAAATAAATACAGACTGGTTTTGCCAATGATGTAAAAAAAAGCAAACAAATTTAGTAACAATATAAAACTAACAAAAATAAACTGGTCAAAAGAACATGGGAAAACTCCCAGTTGACAAATGCAGGGTGAGGTGAGGTGGAAGATACTCCGTGAAACATTTATCAAAAACCTGAAACCTTTGACAAGAGGTTCTGCTGTTGGCTCCATCAGTGAATGGAAAAAATACTACATTTTTCAGAAAAAAGAGCAAAACCAAGTGGTAAGTTGGCTGAAAACAGAAATGTCAGTAAAGTGTGAGGTGGAGGTGCTTTTTTTCTGAGGTAGAGGCCAGAGACAAGAGTTAATTTGGCACCCTGTTCCCTGGCTTCAATAATAATAATAATAATAAATGAAATATGGAGTGGGAGAGTGTGGTGAGGTTGTCAATGGTTTTCTTGGACATTTCTCTTGATTGAAATTACTTTAATAGTTTATAGTAGTATTTGGTTTATTTCACATATTATTTATGTAGACTGAACTATTTTTGATATACATGCAGATGGAATCAAGCAATACGCCAGACAAGTGGTGAGACTATCCAAATCTTCTCCAACTTTACACATTTGCACTTGTGTGAGCTTTGGAGTTGAGTTTAAATTCCACTTCATTATTCATAACGCTTATCTGTGCAGGGTCGCTGGGGGCCCAGAGCCAATCCCAGCTGACATCACCAGTCTATTACACGTTCGACAGACAGTCGGTTCAGACTCACACCTATGGGAAAGCAGTTAACCTAACATGCATGTCTTTGGACTGTGGGAGGAAGCCGGAGTACCCTGAGGGAACCCACCCAGGCACAGTGAGAACATGCAAACTCTACACAGAAAGGCCCCAGGGCCAGGGTTTGAACACAAAAGGTGAGGTCACAGTGAGTTGAAATTATTATTATTATTATTATTATTATTATACTATTCATTAATTGCTCATCTGGAGGCCACCTTTCCATTAGTCCAATTAGATCACGTAAACCTGCTATGATGCAGATTATGACTTAATAGTAGCCGGGTCAACCACATCATGGAGCTTTATATACCTGGCTAACACATGGATGGTGCAGCTCTAGGACGACTGTCACAGCCCTGACTGGCCCGTCTGTTCCCACTGGAAGCAGCTGTTGCCAAAATGTCCAGTTTGGTAAGTCCTAAGAGAACAGGTTATGCGTGACTTCTCGCTGTGACACTTTTAGAGAACAGATTGAACCAAGGTGTATAAAATCCGCATGGTCTCTGAATATCCATTGCTTTCTAATTCTGTTATGGGCCATGTCCTCCAGTGAGGGCATTTCCTTGGAAGGGATGAGATGTACAGCATTGTGGATGGGGGATAAGTGGTGTTGTAATCTTGCTCCTTTGTTGAGGTATAGTTTCTTCTAACCTGCTGACAAAGATGGCCTCCTTCCCTCCCCTTTAAACCACCTGTCCTCTGCTTTGGTTGACATGCAATGGCACTATCTGTTGGACTATTCCATGTGTGGCACGTTCATGTGCAACAGCGCCATCTGTTGGACTCTGTATGCTTCAAAGAGGAAATAGGAAGTAGGAAATCGGATGTAGTTTGTGTTTGTCAGTCCTATGTTTGCCAGCCATTCATCAACACTAGACTGGCCACCAGAGCAATCTTTTTCAATCCTGGCTTGTTATGCTCAAGAAAGTAATGGATGTAAGTTTACTTCATTTGCATTGTGCTTATACTCCTATATTAACAGCCTTTGTGACTGATGATGTTGACAATGTAGCTTAGATGAATGTTCAGCATGTAGCATGTAGCATGTAGCATTAGCGTTTGCAAATGTTCAGTTTATCAGCATGTAATTGTATTTCAGCATAGTTCACATTTATTGAATAAGAACTAATGTCACTAACTTCAACTTCAGTTCAAGTATATTGTTTGTATACTTTACCCTTGAAATTTCACTTTAGTGATCTGTCTATTTGTATTTAGATTTGTTTGTTACTAGCAGTTATGTATTGCCATGTATTGTCATTATCATTACTGAATGGAGTTTGACTGGCTGTAGATTTACGTTCCCCTACTAATCCTCTTATGAGTATGAGCACAGTTACACAACCTTTCTCCCTATCTGTAATGCACAATATGAACAAAAGTATTGGGTCGCCTACACATTACAGCTACAGGAGCTTTTATGCCATCCCAGTCTAAATCCATAGACATCAATAAAGAGTTTGTCCTCCTTTTGCAACTATAACAGCCCCCACTCTTCTGGGAAGACTTTCTACAAGGTTTTGATGTGTGTTTATGGGATTTTTGCCCATTCATCCAGAAGAGCATTTGTGTTGTAAGACACTGATGTTAGACCACACGGCCTGGCTCGCAATCTCTGTTCTAGTTCATCCCAAAGGTGTTCAATGGGGTTGAGGTCAGGGCTCTGTGCTGACCAGTCAAGTCCTGCCACACCAAACACAACCAACCTGTTCCACCTAATGCTGGAACAGAAAAGGACCTTCGCCAAACTGTTCCTACAAAGTTGGAAGCATAGAATTGATGTCTTAATCTTAATGTCTGAAGCATTAAGATTTCCTTTCACTGAAACTAAGGGCTCTAGCCCTTCTCCACCAAAGCCAGGTGTAATGTATAGGTGGCCCAATACTTTTGTCCACATAGTGTATGTATACTGTCATCAATCAACTGTTCCTAATCCTTCAAGTGTAGGTAAACTGCACCTTGTTATCCTTTCTGTGTTAAATCATGTGTGTATGTTTGGATAAGTTGAATCTTGAGGATGCCCATTGATAGATGGGAAGGCTTCTCCAGGGTACAATTGTTGACAGTCCATAGTTTCCTCCTTCTATAGCTTTTGTAAATTGTTACCTATTACCTTCTTCTTGTAGCCACCGGTAGGGTCTTGCCTCAGCATTTTATATAGATTGCTGTCATTGAGCAATGTGGTAATCATCTGTATTTACAACTAATGTGCATCATCTTTTATCCACATAGGTCTCTACAGTCCTGAGCAGAGCAGTTCCCAGACCAAGTGGTGATGCCCCCATTAGGATGTATTCCACCGCACCAGGGTAGAAGGTCTTTAAAACCTATAGAAAGACTCTGAATACCCAAATCTGTCTGAGATGGCAAAGGACAAGATGTCTGTTTGACTGGACCGTCTCAGATTTTCAGTGACACAAATTCCAGGTACATGAATGTGCTCAATCTCTGATTCTCAGAGGTTGTTGGCTTGTTTGTTGTTGACCACACCAACATGTGTGTCCAGGATGCTACCTGTGTTAAAATTGGGTTAAATTGGGTTTAATAGCAGTTATAGATCATTAGGTTGTCAGATATAAGTATTTGATTAATTGTTTCAGAAACCCAAATTTGTTCCAAATGTTTGACAGCCTACCAGTCCACTAGTTTTATACGTTACATGGGTGTAACAGTTCCGGGCTTAAAGAGCTTTGAGGTTTGATCTGCTTTGTCACTGACTTTGTGTCCACCTGAGGGTTAGTTCTCCACCTTGGCCTTGAACTTGCTCCTCAGGGTCTGGTGTCTGGATCTTGGTATGGATGAATGGGTGGTCATGTTCTGTCTCTAAGCAGCACTCCTCTGCCATCCCATTCAGTGATTAATGGTCTTTTAGTTGACAAATCACCCCTGAGGCTCAGAGAAGGGGGGCAGCTAGGCAGACAATGGCTACAAGGCAATCAATGCACAAGGTTTCTCTTTCAGCCCATAGAGTGAGAGGTATCTTGTAGTCTCACTGTCATTCGTTTTCATTTTGGATGTCTGTGTCTGCCTCTTCTTGTCAGTGAGAAGGCTGTACTTTAAAATATCAAAATATACAGAATAATGCTTTACTTTCATTCACTACCCAGGGTTTATTATTATTCACCATTCTAGAAAATAGGCAATGAGAAGATGAAAGAGGTCACTAAAACATTTGCATGTGCATGATTGTGTACAGTATAAAAAACCACATAAACAACAACATATAAATCCTGGAAGATTAGTTACTCCTCAGTTTCAGCTCATCCTTGTTCCCATTAGCAGAATTAAAAGCAAACTCAGTCTATATATAGACCCTGGTGAACAAGAAAGCAATTGCTGTTGTAACTGAGGTTGCTGCATGCAATACTGTGGTATAATCTTTAAATGTGACTCCAACTTTGACTGAATTTAATTTGGCATTTAGTTGTGGAGTGAAGACCTTTTCCACAGTTGGTGACAATGGCACATATTCTGTTTGTTTCAGTACTTCACTGCCTGTTTACACTAGATTTATTCATGTTAAAACTTATGTTATGTTATTATGGTCACATCAAATTTGATTATTCAAAATGCACCATGCATAATTTAAAGACTCTACAAGGAAGACTTCAAACAATAATGTACTTTAGAGGCAACAACTATTGTATACATCCCTCCCTTTTAGATCACCGGATATCCCCATATCTATAAAGACACAGGGACCAACCACATGTGAGGCATAGTGCAATAGGTGAATGCCTCCAAAATTTCTGACAAGAAAGAAAGAAATCAGACAGTTACAGCACAGAGCACAGACAGACTGTCTACAGGACTACTGGCCAACTGCTGCTCGTACTGTTGACCATCTGTTGATTTACAATGGAGTTTTCAAAGTGTTGACCAGCTTCGTCAGTGTCTTCATCAGCCCTGTCTGTCATTCATGTGGGCCGGTCCTAGTCCAAGGATGAATTTGTTTTCCAGTCTGACAATGGATCAAAGCCAGTACTGGTCTGTCTTTTCAGAGAAGGAAGGCCCAATGAGTGGCCAAAGGTCTTCACTTGGAACTTGCCAACTTGATGGGTACATGATACGTTTGTTTTCATTAGTGACATTAGATAGATGAGTAAGATATAAACACTTTCTTTTTTTGCTAATACCTTAATTTTGTTTGTTTTGTCAGTTGTGGCGCTAAGACCTTTTCCATGTAGTATATGTTTCAACACCTCAACAAACCCCATCAGAATTTAACAACTTGCCACAAGAGGGCAGGAGGTAGAACTCCACAGGATGTTTTCATAACAATGAAATTTCACCAAAGATCACACAGGCCAGTCTTTATGCATGATCAGGTCCCCCAAAATATTTATATATAAAGATTTTTCCGCTTACTGTTGATTTCACATTATGTTTTAAAGATATTTGAAAGTTCTTCTCTCCTGTGATAATTATTAGGTATATAGTCTCTCAGCTGTTGTGCTGGCAAAGCTTTCATGTGATCTCTAATGAAACCCTTTGGTAACAATGTGGACAGAGCCAATTTCATTCTCCTGTAGAAAGTTGAGTGCATTTGAAGCACCGAGCTGGGATTGATACTAAACACTCTTCAACAGGACAAATTATTTGTTGCAAGTATATGGAAAGGCTGAAGGCACAGTATTTTACATATAAATTGGATGCCATTTAGTCTGTGGAAGACAGGATAGCTAAAGTGAAATGGTTTCATGTTTAAACTGAAAACATTTACTTGAGGTGGAGCCATTTATTGGGAATCTGCCAGACAAATGGGAGCATTAGTGACCATACGTACATTTTACGTCCTATTATTTTATAACTTCAGCACTATTCAAACAAGATTTGCTCCATGCTCTTTTTTCATGAGACATTGCATTTCTGTATAATTATCTGGTCTTTTACATTTTATATTGTGTTTACACGTAAATTAATAAACCTACAATATTTAAGTTGCAATTGCTCTATACATTGTGCCACAGTGATGAACTGTGAGAGGATGCTTAAATTATTATTTATTCTTAATAAAGGTTAGATTCTTGGACAATAAGAAACAGCACCAGACAACAAGGAATGCTACTGGCAAACAAAAAATCAGGACACTGTGCCGATGGACACAACAAAAAATAAGAAATCATCTGAACTTTACTGAATGCTTTACATTTGGCACAACAATTGAGACAAATTTATGAAAAAAAAATCAATTTAATCCAATCACAAAACGTAATCAGTGCAAGTAAAAGCTGTGTGTATTTTCAAAGAAATTCCCTTTGATATCCAAATAATGAAAACTTTAATGAACCCACTTTCCTGTGTAAATCTCTGTATAGAGCTTTCACAAAAGAGAAAAAAAAGTTTAACAAGTGACACAATACAAATTCTGTTATACTTTGAATTTTGGATGGGTGGACAATTTTGGCAAAAACAAGTCAAACAAAAGCCATGCACCAGTAAACACACACATGCACACTTGCACTCTATCCACAAAGGTCAAATCCTGGAGAAGATTGGTTTTCCTCTATATTGAATAATAAATGCTATCATCCTCTCTGTGAGGGCGTTCTCTAGGTTAAACAAACAGGGTACGCTGATTATACTGAGACCACCAATACCAATGACCAACATGATGTCATTTCGAGCACCTCTCTGTTTTGCACACCACAACTGAGTCCAACAACAGGGAACCTCCCTGTTTCCTGGGCTGTAGGGATTAGCCCACAGAAGCTCCAGGTTATATTAATACTAATTTCATAATCAGGCCAAAATACAACGTAAATGTGTTTGTTAACCAGACTTGAACAATGAAATAAGAAAAGCTTGTATAATGTCACTAACCATTCCACATGAAGGCTCACACGTGCTGTCTAGTTTTCAACATTGTCTGAAACTTTTTTTTTTTTTATTGATTTATAACTTTATTTTAATTCTGTCACATTTGGTGAATCAGTTTGGTTTGTTTGGGTTGGTATCAAAGATGTCAGGAACAACCAGATGACCTGCTTCCAAGTGAATTCTAGTTCGTTTGTGGTATGAAAGCAAAGCAGATCAACCACATTTTTTTCAGTTATAAATGTGTGATTTTATTCTGGGATTATTTCACTTTAGGTAAGGAGGTAGGTCTGAACACACCATTTGATAAAGGCCATTCAAGGTGCCCAACAGATCAAATATGATCCTGTTGAAATATTCAATGGGCTTTTCCCTGGGTGAGATCAAGTAGTTTGTATTGTATGCAGGCCAGTCTGGATCCTTGTAAAAAGCTCTGGCTGTTTTTTTTTTGTTTTGTTTTTTTTTTTTTGATAATGTATATCAAGTGTAGACCAGACCACCTATTACTAAATTTGTTTTCGCCAGCTTTGTGAATCATATTTAGGAAAAAATGTTAAGTGAACTTATGAGTACTCTAGTTTTTTTTTTTTTTTTTTAAGAAATCTTCGTTTTTCGTGATGCATTGTGTGATACTATCAGTCTGCTATGTAGAATATAATAATTCCCACAGTACATTCTACAGAAAAAACATCTAGATGTTTTTGGTGACCGCTACGCTCATCACATGCTGCGGTCAGGTTAGACCATAAAAAATATCCTTATGATGAATATCCAGAAAAACAAAAACAAGATTTTCCAATTTGCAACAGGGATATGTCTTCTACTCCTCTGCAAAAAGTTGCTTATTAACTGACTAATTAGCATCACTGAAATCAAAGGGACTTGATAAAGTAAACGATATTGCTACTCTTGACCTCCTATATCCCTTACCAATAAGTTTTTACACAGAAAAGAACAAGACACAGGATATTCAGTAGTATCTGTGACTCTACTAGGGAAGCATAGATGCTGAATAGATGCCACTACACTGGGATTCCTGGAACCAAGGTAAGTGATTGCAAAGGAAAAAAGGGGGAGGGGACAATAACTATAGCATGCCACTCTTGCCCAATTTCCTCCTTTATTCCTTCATAGGAAAAGTATTCTTCTTAACCTCTGATAGATATTTGATCTTTGTTTTTTTGCCTGGTGTAGTAGCAGAGATAAAAGACATGGCTAAAAAAAAGGATACATTTTAAAGAAGGAGTGGGAGAATATATCCAGTAGCAGTTTGTCTGTCTTTGTAACGACAAGGTCTTACATTGACATTAGAAAACAACAGTTCCTGGTGGCTTAGTCACTCTTATCTTTCCCTTCTCTTTCTTTTGTGTCTTCTCTTCTCGTCTCTTCCACCCACTTGCTACACATTTCTCCTCCTTTCTTTCACAGCTTTCTTTCTGTCTGCACATTGTGGTCTCTGGGGTACAATAAATGTCACACTGCATCATTTACCCTGACCGGCAGCCAGCTCCGGAGCCAGACGACTCAGAAATGACGTGTAAGAGGCCATCCATCCAACCTAGGACATCACTGTTTTCATTGTGGTTCCTCCGTTCACTGCATTTCCTCGTTTTTCTTCTATTCCATGTTGCTTACTTCTTTTTATTTCTTTCACTCTGCTTTTTATTGTTGGCACTCTCGCCACGTCTCTATCTTATTATCACACATTTCTTTCATTTTCCCTGTTTCCGTGTCAACTGTACATTGGCAGCATTTGAAGTGTTGGTATCTCTTCTAAGCATTTTTATCTGGAAGGTGTACTCTGCACCTGTCGGCAGGAGGTGAGAGTGAAGGTGTTTCTAGCATGTGTGAGGGACATAATGAACGAATCACAGGAGATACTTCTGGGGTGATTGTTACGGAACGGATGAGGAGGTCTATGGCTTTGAAATTGCCTGTCATATATCACCATCTATCATTTAGGCTGGTTGATGCTTTGCCTTGACAGATGCAAAAAGAGCAACTACACCAAGGCTAAATTTGAGGCAATTTGAGGTCTTAATACTCATTTCATCCAACAATACTAAAGAATGAAAGATAGAAATGAACAAAAGACTAATGATTTTGCTATCAGAGCCCAATGAGTAGTGGGTCTAAAAGCATATATTTCCTCCAGTTTTCAAAGTGTGGTTAAGTGAGCCTTCCCTCATAGAACACAAAAAAATTGGCAAAAAACTGAAAACATACCTGTTTTTTGCCTCATTATTTCTGCTATGAAGGGCAGTCGATTCAATACGCACAGCTCTACAAAAACGTCACGGCCGAAATGACAATGTTAGACACCTATTATATGTTCATTATGGGACCGTGGACAAATTTAGGTAATGAATGAGAAACACTATGGTTGATTTACCAGGAAGTTCAAATGCTCCTCTACAGAGCCTCAGGTGTCATGGACTCACAATATGACACAAATAAGCCTCCAACCTGAAGTGGGCTGCAATGTCTAATGTTCCACTTATTCGACTTATTCAAACATCTAAGGTGTATTTGTAGCACATATTCTGCCTATGTCAGTGCATATTCTTGTCTTGAAAATACATACTTAAAACTATGGCAAAATACTGCACCATTGACTAAAGACCAGATTGTTGTTGGTCAATGGCTTTCAGCTGTCTTAATGCAGCAATGTGCCAACAGCAGTGTCAACAAATGTTGAACCAGGAAAGCTTAACAAGATTGAGGCTGGAAAATGCAGGATTATATACATTGTCACTTGAACTGGCAACCTGTCCAGGATGTACCCCGCACTCACCAAATGTGAGCTGGGATTGGCTTAAGCCCCCCTCTTTGGATATGTGTTAGTGTCATAGTCAGTTAATGGTGAATATGTTTATCATAGAATAGTGATTTTATCTATTTTTTAATAAATATTTTTCCTCTGTACTGCACATTCAATATGTTTGGTGTTATTTCAGAAGAACTAGAGGGTGCTCTATAAATAAGAATCATTTTTGTCATTTTTGTCATTTTTGTCTGGATGTGGACTAGTTGACCAAGCTCTCACCCTTTCCAGATCTGGTAAAGGCTTTTGAGGCCCAGGCAGTCCAGCGGCAGGTGCTGTGGGGGGCACAAGGGCCAGCGGGTCCTTAAATAACTGCAGTGCAAGTTGTGTTCGTGTTCTTCAGGGTTGCTCCTTATCACCAATTCTGTTTATGATTTTTTTTAATGGACAGGATCTCAAAAAAAGAGGAGAGTGGTTTTGGGGAACTCAAACTTTACTTCTCTGCTCTTTGTCGATGATGTGGTTCTGTTTTCTGAAGACTCTTTAGCATGAATTGTGGCAGTTTGCAGCCAAGTTAGTAAACACCTCAAAGTCTGGAGGCCAGAAATAGTGTATTGCTCACTTCAGGTTGGGAGTCAGTTAATGCCCCAAGAGAGGGAGTTTTAGTATCTCAGGTTTTGCTCACAAGTGAGGGTAAAATGGTTTGTGAGATTAACAGGGGTTTTGATGCAGCATAAGCAGTAAGGTCGAGTTGGGAGGGAAAGCTTTCAATTTACCAGTCACTCTTCACTCTGCACACATTCAATAAATGTAACAAGCACCTAAGAAGAGGGCTTTTGATTGGAAAAGGAGCACTTCTAAAGGGATATGATTTATTCTTTGTTTTATGCAAATGTGATAAAATCTATATATGAAAGTGGCATTTTAATTCATAGGGAAATGCATGCAAAATAAAAAATAAAGTCAGTGATAAATCCATAACCATAATGTGATGATATGACATAGCAAACTACCATCAGCATAGTAAATGGTGAGGCACAGAAACATAGGACTTTACTAAAATTATAAAATATGAGAGGTGATCATTGCATCCTGTTTAAGAACCATTTAGACCCATATAATCCACTTGGGTACCCAGTCAACCTCCTGTCTGCTCAGGCTCACTGCTCTCCCCTTTTCCATCTGTCAACCAGTTGACAGCGGCTGGCCATGTTGGATGAGTGCAGAATCCAGCTGTGACAACCATTTATGGGTGATTAATGGGAAAGCCATTGCCCAGTGTGGGCGACTAGAGGTCAAAGTGACATCAAAACCCATGCAAATCACAGCAATTAGTCCATGACTGATTGGAACTACAATTCATATGCCATCTATATCCTGATGGTCCAGCATTTTTGATTGCCCCCAAGAACTCAGCACAAATCATGGTTAATTCCTGCAATTTATGCCTGATGAATTTTGTTGCAGTCATTTAAAGTGATGCTTATTCCTCATATTGGACCATAAAATCCCACTTACCAATATTTCTATGGTTCAAGTTAGTCACTCACCATTTTAGAGGTTAATTTTTCAGCTCTTTGTTTGGTTATGTTTTTTTGTTATTTCATTGCATGTGCTTTATTTGCATGTTACACCGCCTCACTGTTTCCTTAACCATTTTTCCACACAACCCTAAACCACCTGCTAGTAAGTCAATGAACTGAACCAACAGGAACTGACTAGAAGGATTTCATATGCTTTTATTAGGCCAATAAAAGAGCAGCAACATGACTCTCAGCTCCTAGAACATTTATCCTTTACCTGTAATAATCAAGCTCAGCAGAAGTGAGATGCTCCAAGAAAAACTGAGAATCATAAACCAAAGATAAGCAAAAGAGAGGCAACATGGTCACTCTGAAGACATACTGTTTTATCATATAAAATGCTGCACTTTATGTTTAATGTTTTGCGATCCCCTATAGTTAACAGAAAACAAATTAATACTATTGACCACAAATGAATCATAAGCTTTTGTGTTGGATGGAAAAATGGTACCTCTGTTGGTTGATTGCAAAGACATTTTGTGCTTCATTTTGCTTTGTGCTGGGTGTAAGGCCCCTAATATCCATAATCCATTTCAATTAGACTAGATAATCTGACTCTGAGTCCTTGGCTTCTACTGGGTCTATACTTTGGGTGGCATTTACAGGTATATAAATAAAATGTGTGCTATTTTGTGACTTGTCTACACAGCTGGGTTGATTAAAAAAATTACACATGGGTGAGAAAGATGACTGAAAAACAGATGAATCACTTTCTGTGCAGACATACCCTAATGTGCAAAAGCACACTCTATCCTCAGGGCATCTCAAACACAGACCAAGTGCATACGCAACCAATCTCTTACTCACACACACACACACTGGTTAGTATGTTTCAGTCGTCACCTCCCTACGTTCATTTCCACACCCTGTGAACATAGTTGTTCAAAGCCCTGCCTCTCATCCAGCCCTCTTTCATGTGAAGGGGAATAACAATAATTTGTCATTGTAATCTGCTGGGTCACACAGGGGTGAGCAGGGGATATAAGAAGGCAATCAAATAGGAGGGACTTTAGAAAAAGAACAAGTGAAGGATTTTGATTCATCACTCTGTCTCAACAACAGAGATTAATATTTGAATGTAATTATTACCTTCCTGGCTATTACTGACCAGACTAAATGAAATAATCTGTGTAAGAGAGAGAGATTGAATAAGACAGGTATTTCATTAAAGCTTCGAGAGACCATGAGGAGGAGGTATCACTTACTGGCCAAATGAAAGAATGATTGGATATGTTGAGCAGGTTAGAATAAGGAGGTGTTGAGCATCCTAATGAGGACAGATATCATCACCATGAGCAGGTGCTATGTCTGTGATTCATTTGTCCACTCTGCTATCATTTGGCTAACATCAAATCAGGCATAAGGTAATGACAAAATGGAAGATTGTTTTGTGCGATTGAATTGGATTTTACACAATCACTTCCCAAAGCTCAAAACTAATCAAAATGATGAGGAAGTGAAAATGTGTCAGTTGATCATTCCCAGAATCTTTTTAAGTGGCATTGTTGAAAACATATGACTCTTGTGATTCATTTTCATAATAAAAGTCTGTCTTGATATACACGTAAATGTTAGCGATACTGCATTTGATTCACTTGGCCTTAAAGACATTGTAAGATTTCCTGCTTGAGTCCACACACCACCCAAACTTCACATAATATAAAAATATTTCCTCATTGTGTCTGTGCCTGATGTACATGATAGGTCTTATCAGTCATTTTCCATAGAGGTTTTATCAACCGGAAACCCAGAGAGTCCAACTCTCTCACACTCAGACAGGGAGCTCCACAGCTGACGGGTGTAGATAGCAATGGTCTGTCACCCTGAGTGACAAGTTGAGATTTTGGAACTATTAGTAGGGCCCTGCCAGAGGATCTCAAGTAGCAATGGGGCATGGAGGGAGTTGGCAGATCACAGGTATTAGCAGGAGCATGATCATGCAAGGCATAAAAAAAAACAAAAAAAAAAAACAGGCAAAGCAGCATGGATTAGTGTGATGTGGTAGCCCTGTGTGTCAAAATCCTGGCAGCAGCGTTTTGTATTGTTTTGGAAGTTGCAGTCTTTTGGATGAGCATTTCTCACAATTTGTCGAGGTCTCCTAAAATTGCTTTTGGCTTTGGACCCTGAACATTGCTGTCCCAGTTATTGAAGTGCACAATCCTCTCCACCACGATTAGACAAAGATTAAAGGATAGTGTGGATTTACCATAATAAACACAAGGTGAACACAAGCTGTATCTGTGTCATTAGCTGAGCTAAGTTTTATAGTTTTAAAGGGATTTAAACCTGTGTTGTTTGGGTCAAAGTCACATGATCACTTGAAGCCAATCAATGTATTGTGAGAAGATGTGGTTTAAACTGCACCTGCGGTTTAATCTGAACTAATTGTTCAGGAGTTCAGATTTATTTAGCTCAGGTTATTTTATTTATTTCTAAAATGCTGAATCTTTTGCGTTCATGTTTTTGTCACTTCTTTCTCAATTGACTGTTCAGTAACATGCATTATAAGTCACACATTATCATATATGTATTGTGAGACATGATTTGAAGCACAGAGCTATGTCAAACTAACATGGATTATTGATACTGCAATAGGCTGAAAGTAACTGAGTTTTCTATAATATATAATATGTTTTATGTTTCATTGAAAAATATAGACAATATTACTTATTACAATTACAATATTTTAGTCAACTGCAAACGTACAAGTAGACATGTTTTTTCAAGATAAGATTATCAGATCAGATGGGTAAAATCTTTGGTGGAACATGATTCACTCTCAATGATGCATCTAGTCGTCAGATCACCGTCAAGTGAGAGTCTCTGTAACTATTATAACCAGTAACAGCTGCAACGCTGATAAAATGACATGGCAATGGTGAGTCCTTTACCTCAGTCCAACACCGGTATGCCTCCAAGCAACCTTCCACTGTGCGACACGCTTTTGAATTCCTCTGACATCCTGTGGTGGATGGCATGGACACCTGGTTCACCTGGTTCAGACAAAGCAGCGTTTAAAATACTAAAATAATAAAAAAAAAATACCTGCAAATGGAGATGTTGCAATTTGGGAGCGGTTGGAGATCAACTCTTATCTTCTGGACATCTTGTCAAGCCATAGACTGAGCATAAGCCTGTGCAGACTTAATATAGTCCAAACAGCCTGAAAAAGAGAAGACTCTGGTCTCGGCTTATTCAGTAAAATTATCACAAATAGTATAAAACAGGACATAAACCCCAGACACCACTCCTGAAGGCAAACATTTTATATGATCATTCACATTCCAGTCACATTTCACTGCTCCTTGAATGTCACAGCTATCACACCAGTCCTCCACTGGCACTAAAGGCTGTCACTGAGCATAAATCACTGATGCTGAAAAGTTACATATGAAGCTAAATCATAAGAGACAAACTTTAATTAAATTTTCACAGCATGTATGCACCATTGGAAATGTGCTCACGTGCAAGAAAAATCAAATGTTTCCAAACAGAACTAACTGATATTCGATCGTCTCAAGCTCCACTAGCTGTCATTCAGGAACACACAATCACTTATGGCACCACCATGCTGCTGTGGACACAGAGGCAGTCATAGTGTAACTTCATCCATCTGACGATCAGTCCCTCTCTTCCTGCCCTCCTCGGCTCAGCTCATGTTCTGTCAGGGTTAATGAGCTTGTTGAGGGTTGAGTGATGGATCAGAGTAGAACTGTAGGAAGCCTGATGGATTCAGCTTCACTGCTTAACAACCACTGAAGGACCTCCATATAATGAACACAAACTCGGTTTTGCTAATTTTTTATTCATGCTGACGGACCCACTTTAAATCCAAACTCTCCAAAAAGCTGCTCTCCGTGAAAAAAAATGCAATCATTGCCAGTTTTTAACTCAACAGTTGCTTTTACTTGTCCTTGTGTAACTACCTCAATCAGGATTGTTGGGTTTTGGGTTGGGTGCGAGTTCTTGCCTTAAATGGAACAGTTTAAGTGTCTCTGGACTTGTTCAGGAGTGAGGGTGAAATGGACAATGAAAACAGTGAGGCATTGGCAATAATGCTGGTTTTATACTGAACTGTGAACGTTAAGATGGAGTTGAGCTAGACGGCTGAAACTGGAAAGCTTTGCTGGGGAGAAAGGTGTCTGAATTATCTTGTTCAACCTGCTGCCACTGCAACTTGACTTAAGGCAATCAGTAGAAAATAGACAGACAGTATTTAAAATAAATGAATAATAAATAAAAAATAAAGACTAAACTCTGACAGTCTCTTCTGTGGCTTGTATGCCACCATGGGAACAGATGACTACCCCACTCTCCTCTTAGCAAGCTCCTCCTGCCAAACAACCTTGACTAAAAAAAGCCTCAAAGAACACAAACACCACAATGTACTTTTATCAGTATTCACCAGCCTGATCACTGTATTACTCGATCAACTGCTCACAGGTCTACAGATAATCATAGTGCATCGGTTTGATTCCTTACTCATCTTGTTACTCCAAACCTGGAGTCAGTTTAGATTGATGTTAACAGAGTGACATGTCCTTTTAGGCTGATCGAAGACCAGACGGGCTCTCACACTCTGGATCATCACCAAAGCTTTTGCTGTGTGTGAAAGGAGGCCAATGTAGTACTTAACTGCAGTACTCAAGAAGAGAGATAACTATAGCCTGGACCAGGAGCTGAGTGATCTACTGAGTTAGGTAAGGCATCATCATTTTTTTTTAGATGCTGTATCGTTCAAAGCAGCATAACAGGGAAATGGTTGCAACGTGGTTAGAGAAGGTTAGCTGGTCATTGAGCCTGGTTGGGGTAAGAGATGATGGTGATTTTGATATTGTCATGGAGAGACTGATTGGGTGGGAAGAAGAAATCAGTCTAAGAGAAGTGTAGTTGTTAGTTAGTTTAGTCCTTCATCCATGTGGATATGTCAGAGAGAAATATCCACATGGATGTGGCTGTGATCAGTGTAGTCACCATGGGGTCATCTGGTAGGAATGACAGGTTTAACTGGATGTCATTTACATAGAAGTGATATAAGGAACCCGAGCAAGCAGATAACTGGAGCCAGGGAGATAGTCTACAGTGCAAATAGAAGGGGTAATACAGCACTGATCCTTGGAAGACTCCTGTGGAGAGAGGATGGGATGAGAAATTTTGTCCTTGCCATGACCCACTGAATGAGTGCCCAGAGAGACAGGAATTAAATGGCTTTGCCTTGGATGCCCATGTTGGAGAATATAGACAGCAGGATGAGGGGGTTCACAGCATCAAAGGCTGCTGATTGGTCCAGCAAGATAATTGGGGATTGATAACCTTAAAGCTTCTGTCAGTGACAGTAGAGTTGTTTTAGTGAAATGGTCACTCTTTAAGCCCAAATGATTTGGATGAAAGTAATCATTCCTTTAGAGGAATTCTCAGACCTTCTTGAAAACCACCCTTTTGACACACTTACTGCAGGGATCATAAAACTGGAAACAGTGAGACCAGTTCATAGTGCTCCAACTTGAGCACTGTTACTTGAGCCCATTTGAATGTGGTTAGATATGTTCCAGGAGTTAACGAAGCATTCATCATATGTGTTATTGCTGGGTTGATGGCTCATGGGAATGGGATGCAGTGGGCATGTAGTAGGACAGACGTTTCAGAGAGGTAAATGAGAAAGACGATGCATCATGGACCTGGAGAGATCAGGATGGACATGTGTTGGGACTGCATGCTTCACCTTATGCTCAGCTCGAGGACTGAGTGAGAGAGGTAGTAAGGTATTGACAAGAGAGGACACAAGAGTGACATGGAGACAAGGTGGGAATAGTTTTAGTAGTTAGTGTGTGTGATAATACTCATCTTCTCATTGTAAAAAGCAACTTTGGCAGTATTGATGATGATGAGAAGGAAGGTTCAAGGTTGTCTGATTGCCCTTGAAGTCTCTTTTTGAGCCATTTTTGTTTATCTGTTGGGTTTTAATTGGTGAAGCAAAAGTATTTGGTGATTTAACAGAAAAGAAATTGAAGTTGATAGTGTGTAGAGATTTGGCATGTGTGGATTACAAAAAATGACTGTTTTCTTTTTCCTATTTCCTATGATTTTTATTATAACTGTGTGAGTGTGTGAGAAGAGAAGAAAAAAGTTTTGAGGTCTATGATGACGTGTGTTGTGACTCATTTGCTTTACATTGTAAGTGGCTTTTGTGCAAGGTGACTAACAATAAGTGCAAATTGCCACATAGGAGCAAATGCAAGATGTCCAAAACTGGGATTGTGTCCCTTTCAAATAAACTACTGCAGGCATGTTCAGTGCTACAGTATAAGAGCTGAGAGATGTTTTTTTCTCTACAGGAATTAGACATAACTAAGTGCTAACAAGATTTGTTGAGATCTAATCTGAAATGGTGTTTGTTTTTCTCTCGCAGGTGGTTAATTCTACCACTGTGCAGCTAGAACAGAGAAGAGAGCCATCTTCTAATCTAAACAGACAGGAAAGATGCAATTTGATGTCTGCTATCACGTAACAGTGTGTGAGACATATGGAGGAACATGGAGGTTCAGATATCATTAAAACAAAATCGCAGCCAGGAAAATTATTTATGGAACCAGTGGCTTGTTGCACATTGCTACTACTATAGTCTGTGTACAACGCTTTAGAAAGCTCAGCACATTTAGCTCTGACTAAAAAGTGTAACAAATCATGCCTGAAAAATAGCTTGCTGAATCCTTTTAAATTTCTGTGCGTTCCTGTGCTTGTTATGTCTGTACAACAATGTGCGACTGCCAGCTTATCGCAATGATTTTTGTGAACTTGCATGATTGTACAGATTTGTTGGGGCCTCCTCAATTTTTCTGTGATTTTTGTGTTCGTGTGTCTCTTGTTCCCTCAACCAGCCAATATTCTTGTCTCTCCACATCCAACAAGTCCAAGTCTATTTACTGTTCCATGGCTGATTTATGGCCTGCTATTGTTGTTGGTCTCTGATATTGTTGAATATTGCGGATTGTGATTGCCTCTTCAGACCCCTTGCCACTCTGTACCCTGTACTGTCACTGAAAGGCCCCCCTGAGGACCTTACATACACTCTAATTGGTTTGGGAAGGATTTGGCAGCCTTTGAACTAAAGAGAGACAGAGAGGAAAGGGAAGAGTGAGGCAGAGAGACGGAAAGAAAGAGAGACGAGAGAGGTGGAGACAGTGTTTGTGTGGATGGTTGTGCATTTTCTTGTCAGTACTTTGTCCTGGTTCCTGTTGTGTGATGGGCAAAAAAATGTGAAGCAATAAAAGTGACGTATTAAAACAGTATGCATTTTACTCCTGAATAAACAATGATGACATGCGCAGTAATGCACGTCGCATGCAAAGCAGCCCTCAAATTGGACAGATCAGGGTGGAGTGAAATGCATTCACATGCGGACGCAGAAAGGGCAGATAAAACGTGTCAGCCAGACAGAAAACTGTCAATTAAAAATGATCTCTGAAAGCCAAGGCTATTTTGAAGTCAGACCTACTACTGCCCTCTCCCAGTGTAAGTCTGATGAGGAGAGTAGGTTATGAGACACTGTTTTATCATTGGGACTTTTTAAAGCTAATATAGAGTAACAATAAAGAGGACACTGAGGGAAAATTAGCTGAACTCAGTGAGTGGATACTGTCTTCAGCAGGAGGAAGATTTCTGAATATGAATGTGGTTTCACAGATGGGTGCCAACGGACATTTTGCGGTACGGGGCTGTTGATATGGCACATGGTCATACCTTTCTCTGGGTGTGTCTCAGACAGCTCTGTGAATCAGTCAGTGAAGTGAAATTATCGTCAATATTATAGTGGATGTTTGGCTACAGAGAGAAAGCAGTGTGAATCTATGGAAGATAACCTTGAGCACAATAAAAATATTTTGCTTCACTTGACGTGGAAGAAAGCACTATGTAGTTAACACTGCTGGCAGTTACCATAAGGGAATTTAATTTCTTTCTACTAACTTTTAAATTAGACAATGTGACAGAGGTTAATCATACAGCAACTAACAACACTACCTATTCTATTTCTAGAATAGGTATTCTATTTGTAGTGAAAAATATTATTTATTTAAAAAATGCCTTTCATTCTAAGTGCCTATTAACACCACAGTGAGAACTTGAGTGATTTAGTCAGCATATAGGTCTTTGTATGGGTGTGACAAATAAAGGGTGGTTTATTTTACTCACCTCACCTCAGCTCAACGTCTGATTGAAATAGTGAATAAAATCAGGGACTAGGGATTTCATCTGCCATCATAATAAGAAATAGAAAAGGATCACTTAAATTGTCAGGATGACGAGGAAAAATCATCACAACAACCTAAAAGTGTTTCAATATTCAAGTTTGTATTAAGACAGACTGGAGCAAATGTGAACTTATTTTGGATGAATTTTGTATCCGTATGTAGCTTGAGAGAAAGACCTGAAGAGACTAGGGAAAAATTGTGACTGCAACTAACTTCAATAAGTAACTACAGACCATTTTGAAATGGGATCACACAGTCACAGCGCCCGTAAACATGTTGTTGTTCTTACCGATGAGTGTTAATTAATACGTTATAACCAGTTGCATCAGCAGGGCTCATGCTGTCTTCACCTTGTTAGTCTGTGTGAGTTGGTGTGTTTGTCTCTGTCATCATGGCAAACTGTGGTCTTAGGGACTTCTGCTGCACCAGGAGGTACAACAGAGTTGGTTTTGAGGACTCGTTTAGGTGTTAAAATTTGAGCAGCGCACAAAAGCTTTAAAGATGATCATCTGTGATCCAAATAAAGGCCGAGCTTGGAGATCGGTGTGGAGTTGCGACATCAACATGCTGACAGGCATCAAATATTTGTATCTTTTCAATTTTTTTGTTTGTCTGTCATGTAAATTAAACTATTGTTGAGTGCACAACTAACCGAGCAGCTTTGTGAGAGGGGTAGATCTTACTCTAGCTTAGACATTTGGAGGCTACTTTCTAATAGTAAGCCAGATGGAGACAGACAGAGTTAGAGAGAAGATCAAATGGTAAATCCCTAAGAAATGGTCTCCATTTCTATTTTCTTTGGGGTCGCTTTAATATAGGAAGAAAAAAAATGGTAGAAATCCTAAATACAAGAATAGATTATTTTTTCGCTTCATGTTTTATGAATTCATTAATGTTCTCTGGGCTGGATGGGAGGCTTTGGCAGGCTGGATGTGGCCAGTTGATAATCACTGGTCTAGGATGTTACAAGTGCCTGCCAGTCATTTGCTTAGCCTAGAGAAAAGAGACACCAAAGTTCACTGTTCTGTAGCCACAGTGCAAGGGGAGGGAGGGGGCAGGTCTTAGTGATGGATGACAAAGCCCAGCTGAGAATATTGCTCCCTTAATAAAAGCTGCCCTGCAATCTACACGCAGCTAACGGTGTATTTTTTCTCTCTGGCTCCCTCCGCCCTCCTCATTCCACCATCATTTTTAAGAGCGAAAACTGGTTTAGGTGTCAGAAAGAATGATACCCCTCTTCAGACTGCAACTCACCTCTGAGCAGTATCCAAAGCTATATTCACACCAAGTGGCTCTCTATTGGTGTTTGCTGTTTTCTTTTTTGCTCTTGTTTTACCAAGGGCCCTGAACAAACAAGAAAGACAGAAGACATCATCAAAATTTCACCTGGCGACTTAAAACCCCAAATGATGTTTCAGTCTTTATTTGGCAATAGCAGACAGACAAAGCCACAACACAGCCTGGAAAATAATACACGGTGAGTTGGTGGTCATGAATCAGGAAGACTGTCATTAACAGAGAGGCTGGGCTTTGTTCTCCACATGTGCAGAGCTGAGCTAGATTTGATTGATAATGACCGATTAAGTGCCATCTTCCCTTCCCTTTGAAAGCCAGGCGTGCTTGCAGTTGGGCAGACCGCTATTATAACCGTGCAGTTTCTCACACAGGAATCGATTCTATTCATGCCGACTTGACCAAATATTGTGGCTGACCACTGGGCCCAGTCCTGGCACTCACGCACAGCAGCTGCCCTGAGCAACAAAGGACTGAGTAACTCAAAACTCTTTGAAGAAGCAATCAAACTAAATTTCGTTACCCACCATGCTTAGGGCTGAGCTCATTAGCCTGCAGTATTATATTATAGAAAGTAGTGCACACGCCATTGACACTAATATGTTTCCATCTGTTGTAGAATTTGTTGTGGGTAGGCCTGTTCAGAAGGCCTGCTTGCATGTGTTGCCTGAATATAGTTGAATCTCTACGTTCTTAAATCGTCTTCACAACACTACCCATGGTGGGTCATCCACACCACACTTAACTTTTGGCAAAGTGTTCGAAAGCATTGTTTATATCACTCTGGAGATCTGGGGAGACAGAGGGTTATTTGGTTAGCTAATTTATTTCACCCAGTAAAACCGGTAGTATTTCAGCGTAGTTGTGCATACATTTGCCAGTTTGTGAGCTTACAGGTTCAGTGAGAGGATTGTTTATGGCGCTCAGGTGGTCTGAAAATGGATCTGAGATGGGCTCAGAGCTGGAGGGGGTTTTGATTAAATCATTCTAAGGGTTTTGGTTTAACTCAACCTGAGGATTTTGGGCTACTTTGTTTAATAAATCCTACAACAGTCAATGGCCTATTACATCTCTATCTTCATTTGCAAAGGCCAAAGAAATCAACACATCACAAATTACAACCTTTACAGACAGTTTACATTTGATTCTAACTTACTTAACGATCTTGAAATACAGCTTGAATCTTACTCCTAATCCAGAATGATTCAGTCATTAGATATAGATAAACCTGCAACGTCCAGCAAGACCTTTGCACCACCGCTTGCTCCCTTGACCTCTGTTCCCTGGATAGTGAAAGAGAGATAAAACTTTTGTGTGTGTGTGTGTGTCTGTGTGAGTATAATTAGAAATGGCGACATCTGCTGGGTATCTATTGGTATTGTATGTTTGTTAGCTGTAGTGGAAGACATATCCAGACCCTTCACTTATGTAACCTATAACCTACCCAAACAGGAATGCAACAAAACTTAATAACAAGCAAAAGTCCCACATGAGAAATCCTACATAAGTAAAAGTACAAAGATATTACAATAAAATGTAATCAAAGTTAAACAGCTGTCAAATAAATGTAGTAGAGTAAAAGGTATAAAACAGTATAAAATGGACATAACTTAAATAAGTAGTATGAGTATAAGTACCTCAAAATTGGATTTAAGTACAGTAGTAAATGTTCTTAGTTACTTTGTGCCACTGTTCATAGGGCAAACTGTGTCTCAGTGCAACTGCTTTATATTGATTTTATTGATTCTATAACTGGGTGAAGATGAGTCCGAGCTGCTGCTGCTGTGCTTAGCACTACCAGAGTTCATTGGGGATGCTCTCTTTCCCAAATCCTCAAATCCAGTACCGGGCCCCTCTGTTACAGAGCAACTGCCCACTGGAGAGTCCTCCTGCATGGTGGAGTTGACTGTGTCCGATAGTAGTGGAGGAACTGGGGCACTTTGGTCCTGAAGCATAGGCCAACTTTCAGGTTTTGAAGAAGAGTAGGACAGAGAAAAGATTTGACAGCAAGGCACATTTCCCAGCGCCCTCTCATTTCATTAAAACGGTGTTATAGTCAGGCTTTTGTAGGAACCCATTGACAAACAATCTCACATGAGTCATGAGTTATGAAATGGAAACAAACTGTGTTAAAGGAAAAGCTCAGTTGTTCATGTACTAATCCATTTCTCAGTGTCCTCTCATTGAAATTGTGCTGAGGTCATGAGGCTGGTGGATAAATATTCTATAATTAATACACTTTTACTCTGGCCAGAAACCCCACAAACACTCACTAACATTGCAAGAAGGTTCTGGGTTCGACACACTTTCTGCGTGGAGTTTTCATCTTCTGTATCTGCATTGGTTCCCTCTGGGTGCTCAGGTTTCCTCCCCACATTAGGTCAGTTGGTGACTCTAAAATTGGCAGGTATGAATGTGATGGGTTGTTTGTCTGCCCTGTGTTGGACTGGTGACCTATCTAGGGCATACCCCGCCCTCGCCCAATGTCAGCGGAGATTGGCTCTGTAATTCCAGAAACATAACTGCAGAATCCAGTCTTGATTAGCAGGAAATATGAATCCAATTTACATTTTTGACAATATTATGTTGTGTCCTGACTGGTAGAAAACACTTGCAGGAAGCAGGAGGAAAAGCCTTTTGTTTCTTGTCAGGTGAGCATAAAAGTGGCAAAGAGCATCAACACTCATGGAAAGCTGCAGCCCTGCTATGAAGAATTATTAGGAGCAAAGGAAGGAAAACAAACTTTGCCTTGATATATCGGACTGACCTTCAATAGCTTGAGTATATAAAAAATGGAAAGAATCAGGCTTAGCTGCTACCTTTTATATTATTCTTTGATTCCCTGTTGAAAAAGTGACAAAGCACCATAACACATGCAGACAGTGTGTGCAAGTCTGCTAAGTCTGACTTGTTGGCAGGAAGAAGTACATGTCGTAGATTTAGTCATTATTTAGTCTGTGCCAAAACATGCTGATTTAATGAAGTGTTGACTTTTAAATTAGCAGTTTAGTTGTAGAGTTATTTTTTTCCACATCTTGCACAATTACATTAGTTCCTGCAATCCTCAGGAGTCCCATCTGGTTATTTTAGAGCTGATGTGGCCTTGATTGAAACAATTATCCAAAACTAAAGTTAATCAGAGAAGGAAGTCTTTTGTTTTTTTCTTTTTCTTTTTGCCCCTGCCACATGCATCCAATATATACCTGCTGTACATTAGTTAATAATGGCAGCAGTGTGCGGGACGTCACAGTGTGTGAATGGTAAGAAATAACATGTTCTCATTAAAATTAATACTTACTACGGTGTTATTAATTTTGTGATACATGATTTTAAAAGAGAAGCCTGGACAGATAAGACCCATACAGACACTATAGATTCAAAATTGTACATTTTGTCTGTGCTCACCCATGAGTGAAAGGCAGCGGCCTGTGCAGAGCTGACAGGGTGCATGAGGTTAACTGTTGTGATCACTCGGCTTCATTATTTCTGTTACTGTTTCCAGTCTTCCAAGGTAGAAATGTGATAGAAGGCGTGACATGTATAGTCTTGTCTAGATGCAACCGTCAGGAGCATGGAGCAACAGAGCAGAAACAAAGCTGTACGCTCTTTTGGGAGCGGAGTGGCTTGAACAGGCTAAATGACTGTGGCTTTTCTTTCAGCAAGTAAGATGTTTTTGTCTAAAGTTATCACTTTGAACAAAAGATGTGATGTGGTGATTTACAAAGATTTACTATCTCACACCACCTCTAGGTGTCTCTGTAAATCAAACACCCTGTTTTCATTTCTGCCGTCCTCAGAAGTAAATTCAATTTAGGCTGTTTCCGTTTCAGAAAAGCACATGACCATCCTGTGATTTAGTTTTGTTTTGTCTTTTCATGTCTCTCTGTCACTGGTGCTGTTATCAGTTTGAGTGTTACATCCAGACTGAACTTAGCTGAGACAGTTTAGAGTAAAAATGCATCCAGTCCGTTGGTACGTTGCAGCTCTCCTGATAGTTGGTGCCTCTGAGCTTTCCTGTGCTGGACCGCTCCATGCCCAGTGCAAAGTGGAATGGTATGGTATATTTCTTCTCTGCTTAATATTTCTTTTTTGCTTGAAGTTTAGTCTCTAGTGGTTTTTACAGATGCTGAATTATTTAACGTATTTATCTTAATATTTATCATATCTTTTACAGAATTAATTGAATTCACTGTATTTATAATAACTTTGTTCTCCTCTCTGTATGGCTTGTGTTTGCATGGACACTTTCTCTGTCTGGTTGTTAAATTTATTTCACTGCAGCACACAGTTTGACTTCTAATACAGAGTGATCCCGTTCTAGTCCTGCAGTGAAGTCTGTCTTTGAGAGGCTTAAAATGTTCAGTACTTGATGCGTGTGTCAGAGGTATTGGTTCAGGTTCTTGTGAGCATAAGTAAGTTTCCTGTTATGTATTCATTCCATCAGTGTTGGTGAGGGTCTCCATGTCATCACACCTTCACTTTGCCAACGCAGTTTTACTGCATTTGTGTCACTTATAGTTGACAAATCTGCATTTGTTCTTTTTACTGTCAGCATTTTACTTAATGTTTATTAAAACTGAGCTGTAAAATCATTTTCAACTGTTCCACTGTCATTTTCTTATTATTTGACTGCAGCCTTCTGACCTACTTTCATGGCTGCTTCTGTAGCTGTGATTACAATTATGATGAGGTTGAAAAAATAGCAGAAAGGCAAGAACAAGAAGAATAAAGCCAACAGGAAGCTGCACAGAGGGTTCTTCAGCTATGTTGTTCAGGAGGCTTTACTGTGCAGTAGTTTACCAGCAGCCACCAAATCACTAACTGAGAGAGAGAGTGAGTCTATTATTTTTGCTGTTTTTGAATTAATTTCTCTATTACCAAAAGCAGAACGTCAGTCTCTGTGGTTTAGAGGATCTATTGTGGCAAAATATCAGTATTTCACATTTTCTTTAGGTTTTAAATTTTGTTTATTTGAAATGAAACAATTGATTGGTGGGCTGGTTCGACTGTTCTGACAGGCTGGTTTGGCCCCCACCAGTTGAAGAGGTTTGCCCAACATACTAAGGTGACGAACCAAACTAAGTACACTCTGACAGATGTTTGTCCACTGGGTGGCACTGTAGGAAAGGCCAAGGGGTCAAAGGGCATATGCCTTTTAACATCAAGGCCTTCTAACCATTTCACGTTAATATTTCCTGAGTGCAAATGGAAGTTGGAAAACAGGAAAACAAACAGGCAAACTGCATCAGCAACACTGAGTTTGAGAAAAAATTAAGAGCACACTTGATTTCAAACATCCTAAACTTCATTATGGATGAATTAGCTTTGTGTTTTGTTTTTTTCATGTTCTTTCATTTTTTATGTTACCTACATATGTATCATATAAATATTTAGATCATTTCTAGCCCTAACAACTGTGAGTGCATTTTGGAATATATTTGGTAAAAACATTGTAATGAAAAGCTGGAGTTTCACTAATTTGACATATTGCTTTTTTTTTTTCTCTGCCTTCACCAACAACCAGTGTCAGATGATTTTTTTTTTCATTTGTGCTTTTGTTGAATCTGAACTTGATCTTAAATCTTATTGTTTGTGTCCACTATTTTCTTTATATTTTTCATGCAGGTACTTTGGGATACCATGTAAAGTGGTTTATGAAACCCTGGTCTCACAGATTAATAAGTGGAAAACAATGGCTGGCTGCACCATGGGGGGACAGAAGTGCCTCTACAAGGTTTGTGTGTATGTGTGGGTATTATGTTTAATTTTTTAGTCCACTTGGTGGCATGAACACCAATACAAAGTTTGTATTGTTTTGTATTATATCAGTTTTATTTAAATGAGATTTGGCTGCTAGCCCATACAGTTACAGTTACAACACTAAATATCATATATCTATTAAACTCTGCTCATTTTGTCTCCAGTTTTTTACATTTAGTTTATAGCTTTATTTAATTATTTGTCCCTTTTTTTCTTTTCCACTCTTGTTCTTTTTCCTTGGCCAGCAGTTATATTTATATAGTGAAATGGTTTAATTGTCATCGCTTTTATAGGAACTAGTGGCAGTGTAGGCAGAGGGTAGAAATGAGGGCTTCAGATGCTGGGATAAAGAGGCCTGGTTGGTTCTAATCTCAGTCTTCCTTGTAACTTGAAGAAAAAAAAATCTATAAAAGAAAGTGGGAGTTTTCTTTCAGAAGTTTTACATCACTGGCTTTAAATCGAACATGGTTTGGCCTCTCCACAGCTCCAGTCTGCTTCAGTCCACTTTATAGCAGCCAAGCACACCACTCCCTTCAAAGGGTATGTGGATGACATCAACATCCGACTGGTTCCCTATCACTTCTTCACCTGCTGTCACGTTTCAGTAAGTTGTCACTCTCTTCTTATTCATGATCCAACAGTCTCTGGAAAAACAGAAACAATACCGAGACATTGTACCATACTATTATAAAATACCAAGTGCAAGCACGACTGTCATTAAATTATCTAATTTAAAATAGGAAAAGTGAAACTAAATGTAAATATGATCTAGTAACTTTAACAAAAAAAAAAAAAAAAAACTGAGAATTGTTGGTTTACAAGAATAACTCTGCTAATGCAGATTTTTGACAGATTTTATACTTAAGTTTCTAAGTCATCCTCCTCACCTGAGCCTGCGCATAAGCCAATTATATATTTTCATTTTTCAAAAAGAGAGAGAGAAAAAAATGTAAAATGTTAGAATAGCAATACATTTGCAGAATAAACTTTAAATATGATTATTCAAACAATCAAACTGAATGAAAAATGAAAAAAGTTTCAGTCTGCCATCTGGTGGACAAATTTACTTTTGCATATTTTGGACATCACAAATAGGCATGAGAAAGCAAAAGCACAGATTAATTTTGAACTCCGATATCTAAATATGATAATGTTTGTGTCAGCTGGGGATAAAAACACATATTCTGCCTCATGACTGTGTGCAAAGACTTCCACAGCTTTTTAGCTGGGTAGTTACCCAAATACCTGATGATCCAGCATCTCCCCTGTTGTTGCCGGAAAGTCATCACCTGTTTTCTCCATCAGTCTGTATGCCACCTACAACTGCAGCTGAATCACCTTGTTAAGGCCAAACATAATAACATGATTTTGCGCACCTGCCATTTGCCGTGAGTTTTGGTGGTAGTTGAAAGTTTACACCAGTTTATACACTTAACTGTTTGTACAGTTGTTAATTGTTTTTACATGATAAATGATGATTAAGTTACATCCACATTAGTCTTTGGACTGGACTTTGCTGTGTGGCTGCTAGGTGCAGTTAGCTAGCTGACTGCCAGAAAGTGTGCGTCAATGTGAAATAATGTTGCTTTTGCCAAAAATGTTGTCATTTTTTGTGTTAAAATTACAAGTTCACCCATAGTGCATCATATCAGCTGTTGCCAAATAAACGTGGCTGCTCTCTGCACACTGCTCTCAGCACTTGTCACAACCATGAGTGAGCAGACTGTTTCTTTAGTGAGATCTAGCAGACCATATCACATCACTATATGTGGAGGCATTCTCCCAATGAACTTGCATTTATATCATTTAAATAATTTATTTATTAAAGCTTTTTTTGATCAAGAAGCTCATAAAGCGTGTGTGTGATATATAATGTGTGTGATATTAAGCAGCCTACAGTGAGAGTAGCTGTGTTACTTCAATGTGACAGATAGATAAAACATTTTAGTAAATATAAGAACTGGATCAAACTCAGGACCCAATGCCCAACATTAACAGTTTCAGAGCGGAAAAACTTGATCAGGACATCTTTAACTTTGTGTTGGGTGAAACATGGCCCACCACTAAGTTAAACAGCATATCATGAATTTAATGACCCCGCCATTAGAAACAGTGGAAATTAGCTCTGTTTATATTTCCCTGAAAGCTGTACACCTCCTGGATGCAAAGGCTGTCTCACACACAGTGAGGCATTTGTGTGCTACTGACTGAGCTCAGACAAAACTAAAACTTTCCTGTGTGTGTGCAGGAAAGTTCACAGGCAGAATCTGGGATAAAAAAAACATTTCATGAAGGTATTGTTCAATAATGGGGAATGTAGTCAGAGGCTATAAAGGTGCTGCAGATGACAGTACCTCTGGGTCTCTGAAGCCTTGAATGCCGGTTTCAGTGTCCAACAGGTTGTAGGTCCAATTCTTTCAGGTGTCAAGGAGGAACAAGAGAACAATGATTTAGAAGAGGAGGGAATAGCTCAAGAAGACAGGGTAGAATACAAGATGCAACTTTTCCAGCAGTAAATAGGGCAGGATGGCAGCACACAATATTTTAAGGATTCTGTGCAGCTTTGGTATCTATGTGACACGACTGTATCTCCTTCTCCAGGGCATGTCCATCTCCGAGACCTGGTACGCCATTAACGACCATGGCACCAACTACTGCAACCTCTACAACCTCATGGAAGGTAAGATCACCCAACAGCCTGTGACGGAGCTGTCAGACAGCTTTCAGTCCCAAATTAGCACAGAACACAAGAGGCTGCATCGGTGAGTTAGGGTTAACAGTAGATTTACGCTTGACCTCAAAGATGATGTGCGCGTTGGACCTTCAGGCTTTAAAGATGTTGTAAATCCATCCGCCGGTTTAATATTAGCAAAAATGGTTTATGTCTGATGATGCAGCCTATAGAAGATGCACTTGTTTACTTAAGTTTAAGTTTAATGGTTTAAGTTTTTCTGCCTCTGACTACTCAGGGCATGACTCCTCAAAGTGCAAGCCTTGTATTCATTTGCAACAGCGATCGTTTCTTTAAAAATGAGGCATACATGTTTAGATTTACGGAGAGCTGTAATAATGACTGTATACATATCACTGAATTCTTCATTTAAACTATAATTTTTCTGTCAGGCTCTTTCAGAGTGACATTTCTCACAAACACAAACTTCTTGATCCTGCAAATGTTTCACCAATAAGGAAACTCATTTAAGTTGAATCATATGTCCTGCCAATCAGGGCCACAATTACTTTCCTGGAATTACAGATTTTAACCATCACCCCTGAGAGAAATGCCTCGTCAGCACAGGTCTCAGCGCATTCTCCCTTTAGGCCTAAGTTATCATTATGGAGTGTTTTCTCAGTGACATAGGCTAATAAGACAAGGTCAGCCAGCTTTAGCCCTTTATCTTGCTTCTACCTTACTGTATATTTGAGCACAGGGAGTATTTTAATACAACCAAATTCTTAATGAAGCAGGTTTTCCTGTTTCTGTTGTGAGAGCAGCGTATAAGACAATGAGTCTGGATGTTAGCCAGAAGTCATTTCCAAGCTGCTCTTCTGCAGCTCCTTCTTCTTCTTCTGCTGAAACCACGACAATGTTCCTGCTGCTATAGTGCCTTGTACCACCAAAGTGCATCAGTTCCCTAAGTCCAGCCACAGTCAGGACTCTGGGTTTGAGCCTCAGTCTCTGGTGTGTCAGCCATGTGCTTTACCCACCCACCATTGATCCCAAGCACCTCCTAAGGGCTTAAAATGCTTCTTTTATTAAAAAAAAAAAAATGTTGCCTCTGAATGTCCATCAGTTATGTTTCTTACTTGTGTTTGCTGTTTCAGTTTACCTGTATACTCTGCCATTTCTTGTCTTTGTCTATGGCCAGATGTTCATCATACACCTGTTTTTTCCTGTCATTTGTTGAACAGGAAGTGGTCTGACTGAAGCTAGAGGTTATAGAGAGGTTACCAGTGACTTCCAGTGTACCCAGCGCTCCTCTGCCAACTGCACTGTCTACTGACTGAATATTCATTATAACCAGCGACCGTCAACATACAGTATATCAACATTAATCACTGGGCAGTTTTAAAAGTTCTGACTTCCTTCTTTTATTCCTTTCCTTGTGCGATGAACGCATAATGAACAAACTGAAACAGTATCTATTTTAGTCTAAACTGCATTTTAATGTATTCTCACATCTTATTGATGCAAATCATACATATACATATCTAAAACAAATCTAAAACATGCATTTTATACCATATCCTCTGGTAAATGTTGTCCTTGTTCACACATTCCCATCTTCATCAAATACCAACAAATTTTCAACAAGTTTTTAGTGCTTTTGAAGAACTGATAAATATTTAATCCAGTAGTTTTGTGCATAACAGTGTTAGAAATCAAACATGATTATAGATTAGAAAACAAGATCAATGTTCATTTGAAGTCTAACATATTTAGAGCGACAGTAATCCAACTATCACCTGCCCAAATAGCTCACAATGATGATTGGACCCAATAAGGGCCTCTTTCAACAATCTACATTTTATGAGATTTACACATATATAATTTTTGCACTATCAAGTGTATATTTTTTATTCTTATGAAGTAGGTTAATTTCACTGAATTCTGTGTTTAAAAGTCAAATCTCCTTCAAAAGAAAAGGTCATGTTATTTGAATTACTTATTACCAACTACTATTTTTTTAGCCCACTCATTTTATTTTACAATATACCATATTTTACCATGTATTTGCTCTGTATCATCTCTAAAATAAATAGTGATTATTAATAAGATTTTGATTTCTTCTGAATTAACTCATTAACACTTCAATAGTTCAATCATTTGTATCTGATAAGAATGTTGTGAAGGGTTAAAATCTTGGTGATGATCCAGGGAAGGGTGAATACTGTTGCAAACAATACAGGGAAAAGGCTCTCACTGAGAAAAACAGCTGGGGTCAAGTTACAAAGTAACCACTAAACTAATGTTTCAATCATAAGTCAGCACAACTATGAACTCAAAGCACAGAATAACCTTGTTTTTATACCTGCCAGAGAGCATAATTGGAAATGATTTAACTGTACAGTGTCGTCCATCTGTGTGTCTATTCCGGTCTTTCTTTTAATTTGTCACTCATCTGTAGGTGCACTGCAGTGGTGAATACTCGGACATCCAGCAGAGGGTGACATGTATCCATGTTGAGTCCACAGTTTCCCCTGCAATGCAACGTGACTTTCATGTCCCGTAAATATTAAAAGCAGACTCCACATCAGATTTTCCGTTTTTTTTTTTTTTTTTTAATAAGAAAAATGATTTCTCTTTTGTATTGTTTTGACACATTTTAAGGCATCATGCACAAAACATAATCCATACTAAAGGCATTATGCTCACCCTCTACCAAAAATCCCGTGTTTCTAACATTTGAAGATTTGCTGTTAAAAATAAGTTTGTACAAATATGGCATGTAAGCTGGCATGTCAGTGAATCTCAAAGCAGAACATCTTCTGCTTTCACAGTTCTTGTAAACATGGCTTTGAGCAAAATAGAGCTGAGGAATGGATAAGAGAAAGGGAACGCATGCTTCAAAGTGGGGCTAATTTCCCTGAAAAGCATGCAATGCATTTTAAATCATATTTACAATGCATCATTTTACTCTCAACAGAGTTTTTTTTTTTTTTTACTGTATTAATTAAAGTTAAGACATTAAAAAGTTTTTTGACAATAACAGACAGACTCACAGATGTGTCCATAATATTCCCAACCGAGAGTCCCCAACACAGACTTTGTTCTGATTGGTCAATGAACAAAACATTACAAGATTTTTTTTTTTTTTTTAAACACATCAAGTATTGTAGTTGTACTTCTAGACAAATACTCTCATCTTGAGGGTTCACAACTTTAAAAAAATGGAACATTCTTTTAAATTTTCGTGTATTATTTTTACAACTTTGTGTGGAACAGCCCAACTGGGGCTAAAAAAATTAGATTAAAAAAAAAAAAAAAAAAAAATCTTGTGTCCACCATGGCAGACATTCGGTAGGTGCCGGTAGCTTTTGCACAGTTGTGTCCAGTTGTGCTCTGTAGTGATCCGTGTGCGTTATACTATATTGAAGACCATGGAAAGATATTGTTCATATGATACCTGGATCCAGCCATCCTGATCTGTATCGTACCGCCTGAACACATCAGTCAACCTCTGTAGAAAGAAGAGACAATAACAATGAATTTAACTTGGTGTTGGATTGAGATTATTGCATCAAGACCTTTTAGTTATGGTTTTACATTATCATACATATCATGTCAAATTTATAGTTCCAGCTCAGAAATATACGCCAAACAAAAGTGAATTGTTGACACCTCTTAAGGTTCCCTAAATTCTAAGTTATATTGCTACTTAACCTGAAAAGTTTAACAAACTGTTAATAAAAAGCTAAAGTTACAGCAGAAATTAATGACCTCAATGGGAAGAGTGTAATAAATTTCTTAAATTCATGAATTTAATTATTAATATTTTAATAATTATACACACACACCCTATAGAATAAAGAACAAAAGTCAGCTTGTTGCGATGTAATTATTCATGTTCCATTGCCTCAGAGATTTCAGATCCCTCGACTTCTTACACACTTTACTGTGTTGTAGATTTAACATATTTTAAGAAATGGTTGTGCGCAAATTAGCTTATTTATAATACAATCTACAAAAGTATTCAGATCCTTCGCTGTAACACTTTCTTTGCTTTAATTATTCTTAGGATGTGTCTAGAACTTCATTGCTGTCCAACTTTGAGTAAGAGCTTGGAAATGAGGGAAAAAACTGGATACAATCATGATGTACAGTTTATTTTGATCTAGTTTAAATGTGTCACCTGTAGTACAATACAGCACTGGATGAAGTCATCGAAGGCCACCTGTCCCTTCCTCTGGCGGTCGAACTTCTCTATCAGTGTGCTGTAGAACTGGTCTGATAGACGATAGCCTGCACACAACAGCAAATATGGCAACAACAATATAATCAACTTTTCAAAGTGGCACTACATATTCTCTGTCTGTTTTTTGATAAGTGAAGTTATCAAAGAGACTTTGTCTTGGTTTTGTTTTACTAATATATTAGAGAACATATGTCGGCTTTCTTTGACAGTTAAATGATACTAGAGAACAAACCCACAAAACCTTGTTTGGGGGAAAAAAAGGCAATAGCAGTTGAGTCAGCGCTGACATAGAACTGCAGCAGTGTGAGATTATTCAAAAATTTACAGTAATCTATTACAAATTCATTAAATGTCTTCCCTCTCTGCATGTTTAAGTAAAAACTGTAAATCAGGGTTTTTAAAACCCCTAAAATTCAGTCAGATTTGTGTGGCATCATTTTAGTTTTACTTCTTCTTTTCTTTCACATACTGGTGATATATTGGGGCAATTTTTGATTCAGTATCTTGCCAAGCACTTTGATATGCAGACTAGTTGATGGGGATCACGACTTCTACCTTCTGAGTCACAGCAGCAAGCAGTGAGTGAAAAGGATAGACAAGCTACGTCCTTATTATAAGTCTTCCCATGGCATGCTGGTCGATCCAAACACACACACACATACACACACACACATGCACACACCCACAGCTACTGAAAAGACAAAATCTGAACTACTGACCCAGAGAAAGGACACTCCTATAGACAGCCACGGCACCCTCCACAACATTGAATACTTTTAAATATACAAGCATACTTTGCTGCTCACCGAATCCAGTCAGTGCCTGTTTAAGCTCGTTCCTATCAATGAAGCCGGAGTTGTCCCTGTCGTAGGTCCTAAAGATGTTCTGCCAGTCTGTGATGTACTTCCACACACCAGCAAACTCGTTGAAGTTCACCCCACCTTTATTTTCCCTGTCGAACATGGCTGAAGGAAAGAAGGTTGAGAATGAGGTGCACCGTCAGAGATATTATTCACTCTTTGTCTCACTCTCTCTCTCTCACACACGCACACGCACACGCACACGCACACGCACACGCCACTTATACTCAAGAGTCTAGAAGTGTTGGTCTTCAGCACACACTTGGGACGAATCCTATGACATGAAAGCAATCATGCCACCACATATAGTTTAAAAGCACAGTCAGAGTACAAACTGTGGTCCGGTCAGACAGAGACTAACCCCTGTCTCATAGGACTTTATGATAGAATTATACTATAACACTATAATTGAGGAGGTAACTGTTTGAGCCCCAACCATACTCCACTCCTCACCCCCATGTGGTTCAATCCAATTACCTCCCAACAAAGGGAGTGTTATTGCAGGGTTTTTCTGGGGACTATTAAACAAATGATTGAGTGTGTATGGTACTGTGGGAAGGGGAGGCGATGGAATTATAGGGATTAACTCTGCAAGTCGCACAACAAAAAGGGAACAACTTATATAAGAGACTGGGGCAAAGACGTCTTCAACATATTTTTACTGGAAGCAATAACGGGAAAGTTTAGCAGTTGAATGGGTTTGCCGTTAAAAAAAGATTGACATTGCAGAACTGAAGACTGAAGTGTGAATGGATTAGGGATACTCATTAAATTTTCTGATCGATATCTGACACGTGTTCACCATTAACTGATCATTAACCATTAGCCGATAAGATTAAAATGTAGGTTACGTTTATTTGGAATAGACAAGCACCACATATTATATCATCTGACACAGTGCTCTCTGTGGTGTGTACATACTGTCTCTATAGCAAATAGCGAATAGGAGCCAGAATTTCTAATGTTTAAACAGATTAACAAAAGGAAAACACAGATTGAATCCTCCAGCGCTGAGAGCACTGGAACAAAAACCTAATTTTTCAGACCTCAATATAAATGAACTAGGCTGCTTCAGTGCCCAGCATAGGGGACATGGTGTCTACTGGTTTTATTCAGAAATAGAACATTTCAATGTGACGTGGGGATGGTTTGGTTTGTCTTAATTATAGACCTGTGATAGAGAATACCCACATAGATGGCCATTTTAACCATTTAATCTTATTGCCATTTAATGGTTTAACACTTAATTATCAACACTACAATAGTCTTGTATTGTATTGTCAGCAAAATGCACTTGGCTGAAAATGAGCTCAACCTTAATTGTACGTTATTGTAGGTAGTTACTTACATATGATGGAGCGGACCGTCACTGGGTTGAAAGGAGTCCATGTGCCTGAGAGAAAGAAAAACACCAGTTACGTATCAGTCCAATGAGACTTTTTTGGTATCTGTTTTAAGGACAATAATGATAAAATAATTTATGTAGCAGTTAAAGATGCATGAGTGATTAAAAATAACAGATCATAGAGCTTCACAGGTAACGATTCTGATACTAAGTACGGAAGCTAAGAGAGGCCACAACACCATTTTTGTGGTATTTTGTCACATGGACCATTGCTATATCACAACATACTAACGTACTAAGGATACCGAATGTACCACATTTTACTCTTGGACTAATCACATCATTATGTTGGGCCAAGAAATTATAGTCATGTCAATAATAATCTTGACAAACTGACGTTATTCGCTCTGTTTTCACTGTGTCAGCTCCTTCTCTCGAGGCTCAACTGTTCACTGCTTGGCCGCTTAAAACAAAATCACAGGTTTGTCCTGAACATCCCATCTTGCACGGCGATGACACAGTAGGAAAAAGTAGTGATAAGTAGTTCTCGCTGACCAATCAGTAGTCTGCAGTGTTGTCATGTCAATTTTTGGTATCGCCTCAGCTCGTCTGGAAACTCGGCAGAGGTGATACCAAAAGAAAGACCAGGTGCTATCTACAGCTTCAGCCCTGAAGGGAGACTTAAGGTTGTAACATGCAGTGGAAAAGCAAACGGCAGCATCCTAAAATAGTTTTATATTTCAATGGACACCAGTGCAAGGATGACACCCAATGAAAAAGAACCCTTTTGTTAAGGACGGTAGTTTCCGCAGGAGTCATCACACACATTAGTGAACTAACAAGAATAGACAATAAAAACATAACGTTAAAGAGGACAATAAATAAGATTAAGGAGGGAAAGGACAATATGCGATTGTATCTACTGAATGAGTTCATAGGATTTTTTTAAAGCAATTACAACATCATCATATTTTACCAGATGATGAAAAATGAACAAAAAATGTTATTTTTAACCTACAGGACAAACTGTGTGAAAACACCTCACAACTATATGGTCAGAAGAAACTAATGGCCATTAAACACAGCAGGGTCTTTACTTTATTGGCCTCTTTACACTCTCAGTTCTCAAGAAGCTGAGATTTGTCAGGCCGTCTACGACCTTGCTGACTCACCAGCTCACTTTATTACAGAGAGGCCGACAGTTTACGACTAGAAATAAGGAGAAGTGAGAAGCGAGCGTAGGAGGGTGCAGAGAACAGAGGAGACGAGTTGAGGGAACAAGAAAACACAAGAGACGGAGAAGAGAAGGAATACGCAAGAGGAGACATAACCAAGAGAACAAAGGGAGCAAAGGAGAATGGACATAAGGAGATGAGAAGGAGCACAAAACATCAGCAGTTTAGTTTTGTTGTTGTTGCAGTAACTTGAACTCTAAGCCTACTTTTGCTGACTTAAAACTCCTCCCTACGACTCTATCTGCAGGCCGTAAAACTGTGACATAGTGCGGAGCCTTTGACATACTGTGTTGTTCCAGACTGGTTGTTTTTACTTCCCTCTGCAGGCTGTGCGGGACTATGGGTAGAGCTGTTCTGGGACCAGATGCAAGGTTTGGGCCACGGTGTATATGCTGTTGAAGTAATGCTATAAAGCAACAAATAAAGTAGCAGGAGCGTATTAATGTGAGACTGCTTTGTAGAACCACGTCAGAAGAACTACTGTGTTTGCTTGCTGCAGTGCAGTCTGACGAAAAACTCCTCTTACACAGGTTTCTAAACTAAGTGTATTAGAAACTGTTCAGCAGCTTTGGATCATGTTTCACTACACATCCTCTCAGAGACATTTCTGATGTCCAATCATATCACGATCCATTAGCTGTGAAATACTGATTAACTGGCATAAACCCCGGCAGGCACTTCCACCAATGCTCCGGTCTTGAGCCCAGATCTCCCGCTTAACAGCAGCCATTACAGTACAGAGTAGTACAACACTTAAGTACACTGTGGGTACCTGTCACGCTTTCTGCCCCCATTTCCAGTGAAAAAGCAGGCCTTGTACCTGAAAGAAGATTTAGCCTCATTCAGTGTCGACACTTAAAATTCTTCACAACTACTTGATGGAGAATCGCCAAGAATGTGTGTTTGTGTTTCCCAGAGGATGCACTTTGTAAAGCCTCTTGACAACCATTAGATAGAATATCACACAATCTGGAACAGACACTCATGGACCCCTTAGGATGAATTTGAATCACTCTGTTGCACTGATGACGTTTAAATCAAGTACCATTATCATCAGGTGGGAGTTTTATTATGATCTAATGTGAATCAAATACCTGTAAAACTAAACACAATCCCATTAGCACAACCAAAGCAAACGTTAGCACACCCTAAACTAGTAGCATTTTATCCACTAAAAATCAAGTCCTCACTACGAGTATGGCAGCATGATGACACCAGTACTCGGTACAGTCTATATCAAGACATAACATTCACCTTAAATTTGTGACACATTTTGCTGTGTTTGTTGAAAAATAATAAACTTACTTTGGACAAACTATGTAAAGTAAATGCTGATTCTAAATGACATCAGACAAATCTCCAACACTCTCTAGTGCAGTTTCTGGTTGGCGTAAACAATGTCACTGACATGTGCAAAAACATATCATCAGAGATAATACTGAGATCAGACAATGAGAAAAACACAGTAAAAAGAAAATGTAAACATCATCACGATAGTTGTTTTCCACATAATTTACATGGGATTTTGTCTCAAATCCATTAAATTCCAGGCTAAACGTGTGAGATGTGACCAGTCTATCAGATACCAAAATGTAGCCCAGACAGACTGTGGCTGCTTAGTGCGAGGGGGCCAGTATGGTTGAGATGTTTGTTTGCGTCTAATTGCCAACTGGGACAATACACCCTCTGTCCGGCCCACACACTGGGCTCTCTCACCAGTGAGCTCGACTGCCAGTGGTGAGGTGGAGAGAGAGGAGCGGGGAGAGGGCGGAGATGGAGGGAATATACGAGGTGAGGAAAGAGGCAGACTGGATGAAAAACAGAGTGAAATGACCGCAGTGTACACATACATATAACGGTTGTGCTGGGGCTCAGTGGGATGCTTGTATACTTGACAATGCAATATGAATGACTTTCACAGACTTTGCCCACAAGACACATAAACTAGACGCTGTTTGCTAAAGGTAATGGTTTGACCTTAAAATGGAAAAAAAGTAACAGTTCCCATTAACCGTTAAGGGAGAATGAATAGGTGAAAACATCATCACTACCATCAGTCTTAAAATCTGCCTACTCAATGTTGCAATTATAAATACAAATTTGTAATTAAATATTTTATTATTTCAAACACACAGAACATGGTATAGAATAGCTCACACAACACAAGATGCAGAAACATAAATAAATTGCTCAATAGATCAAATCAAACAGTGGACTGGCAAATAATACATGTCCCTGGACACAGGGGACGCAGGGGATACACACAGCTTAGTATTGGCTTACATTAAAGCTTTTAACTCAACTGTAAATGAACCATAAAATATTTCCAGTCTCCCAATGCCACTGGCCCAAATCCTGGCCAACATTATCTCATATGATGCAATCTCACTCAGCAACCCTTTACAATCTGAGTGACGAATGTGTTGGCGATTTCCAATGTCTCAATTTAATTCTGGCAGTTGACACTATTCCAACCACAAAACTGAGTATGCACTTTGTCACATTTCTATATCAGTAGACACCCAGTAGGCTCCTGACAAAGTCCGCCCGTACACGCATTGTTTTCCTTGTATTTGGTGATACCTTTTATTTCCAGTTCCACTAGGATCCCACCAAACCATTGCTTATGTGTCTTGAAATATTAGAAATAATCACCAGTAAGTGATTCTCAGTTTTTGTGGTTTATGCCAGACAGCAGTCATGATGTCAATGACATAGACCAGCAGGCTAGGCACAAGGAACCCAGGCACTCACAATGGGTGTGTCAGACCATTATCTAAAAATTACCGGGACTAATTGAGTCATTGAGTGCATGAGGCATCTTATTTACTAGTCATCTGAAGCTGAAATGGTGAAGCAGCCTTGGCGATCGATCACACAGAGATACTGAAAGCTTGACACAAACCAAACCTCGCCACCGTCTAACTTAACTTCAGTCTAACTGAGTTTTACAATGCTACAAAAGTAGAGGTGTGACGGTGAAGTTTGTTGAACGAGCTCCTTGACTCCAAATCTGGACAGCGAGCATGTGCTCCCTCAAACCCGTTTCATGTCATTTATCAATCAGGTGTCCGGTACAAAAACATTGATCTCACGCAAAGAGAGGCTTTGTACCAGATTTAGCTAATAGCCAATTTACATCTGCCATCCTTGGGCAGGTCTCAGCATTTTCTGTGCTGCAATGCACTTAAATAAATAAATCTGTGTGCACAAGAGAGTGAGGGAGAGTTGGGTGGTGATGATGATATCTACTGATTGCTGAGCGAAGAGAGGCCAAACAGTTCCATATTTCTTCAGCCTCATCAGGGATGATACTCTCACACCCAGGACTGATAGAGGCGGAAAAGAGGGAGATTATATAGACAGAAAGAGAGAGATATTAGTAGGACCATGTAATGATCATGAGCGAGAGACAAAGAGAGAAAGTTAGAGTGACAGAGGACAAAACAGACAGGACACAGCAGGGACTGAGCCACTGCCATATCCTCATGCAAAAGGGGGGAAGGAGAAGGGAGGAGAGAAGCTGCAAAATCCATCTGAAAAAGTCATATGTAGTTGTGTAATTTTATTAATTTGTAATTAGGAAAAAGAAAATAATCATCTGCCAATAGGAAGAGATATTAATGCGGATTATATACAGTCTCACAGGAATCAAGGCACTTGATAAGAGAGCAAAACTTATCTTTCACCCCTACCAAGTAGAAACAGGGAAAATGGTGCTGGCAGATTTCAGAAATGTAAAAAAGAAGGGGGAGGAAATGAGAGGTATGAAGAAGAGAGAGTATGTGGTGCAGAATAAGTAGGTGATGGAGTAGAGTAAACAGCGGGAGCTCCAACAACCCAGGCTTTCCTCCTCAGTCTCCAAAGCCTTAAAACTCTCTACACATTTCTTCCCCTGAGGGAGGAGGAGTGAAAAGGAGAGGAGAAAAGAAGAAGTAGATGATGAAGAAAGAGGTGAAAACAGCGTTGTGTCAGAAGAAGCAGTTGATAGCGGGGTTGGCGGCTTTAGTGAGCAAACTGCCAGACAGGATGCAGTGCAGTGTGTTCACTTGACTGGCTCTGTTTCATATCACAGTGAGCCTAATGAACTGCACCAGGAAAACCTGCTGTTCACTACACTGCAAGGTGCACGCATGCTACAAGGAGGTGAGAAGGGACACAGAGGACGAGGACTATGAACATATGCTTACGTGACTATTTTTAAGTCCTGTATGTGTAAGTGCGTCTGTGTGCAGATGCACATGAGACTCATAGCATACAGACCTGCAACTGCATGTGAAACCAAAAAAGCAGCTGTTTATTTAAAAGTGTGTGATGATGTTTGAATTTCCATCAGGTATTATAATAATGAGTTGGTGAAACCGATTAGGTTTTAACCACAATTTCAAACTAAATAGCCTACTATACTTATTGCAACAACACATGTATCCTTAAAATATAAATTCATCATTTCAATGATTGACCAAAAAATATGTTAAATACATTAAATCTCCGGAGCACCTGAAGTAGTGATGTACGGGTCGGGTCAAAAACTGACTGATTGTGATACTAGTCTGTTGCCATCTTGGCAGCACCTGACAATGCCTAACTCCTGGCTAATCCAAAATAGGTGTAAATAGTTAGGACCTATGTAGAGCCGAGACTATAATAATTGTGATACCGTTTTACTACCCATCCCTACTAAACACCTCACATGCAGACTATCAAATGTTCCCTTCAGGACTCAGCCAAGATATTAAGAGACAATAGTAAGGCAGCTATGCACAGTGAAGCCTCTAGTCCCCACTCAGATACAGCAACGCATTCAACCAAAACAATCTGAAGAGTGAAATGAGGTGCTCTGATGTAAGATTTACCTACATGATTTCATCTACCTGGGCGAGTCTAACTGGGTTGAGCCACCAAAGTAGAGTTTACGCATGGGAAACACTGCTCTCACACTAATCAGTATGTTGAGCCAGAGCCACTGTTCAGCCTGATAACAGCTTCTTTCACTGCTGCTGACTTTAACTCCTCTTTTTGCCCCAAAAATTAGTTTCTGAGGAGAGTAATCTGTTCAAAAGTCTTTGAATAACTGTCCAAGCCATCCAGCCATAAACTCGATAGGGAACACATTATATTTTAATGAGAAGACAAACACTGACGTGTGTTGCAGTTTCTGGGCAAACTATGCTCTGAAATATATGTCCCATTAATCATTACCGTGTTTTCACCCCGCTGTCTCATTGATCTCAAGGTCAAGATGCAGTGCTGGTGCAGCATTGTGTGCATGTGCGTGTGTGGGCTTGAAAACAATAAAATTTCTAACAACCTACTACATTGTGGCAGCTCTTCTCAGCCCAAGCAAGAATATAACTGTCTTCCCTTTGCCAGATTTGAGCAGAGAAAATGACCTGTATAACCTGCACACTGGAAACTGAACCTTAATCCTGTTTGAATCCTCCTCCTCCTCCTCCTCCTGAGCTACACAGGACACAGAGCGACTGCACCTCCTCGCAGCTGTAATCCTCATACTCACTCTCTGGGTTCTTTTCGAGTTCTTTCCCATTAGGTCTTAAAAATGTTAGCATCATCAACAGCTGATGAGCCATGTGGATGTCATGGAGCTAGTGTCGCCTCTTATTACAAGTAAAATCTAGGTCCAGTCTGAAAAGTTATATTCCCGTTTGAGTTGTTTAGTTTAATAGTAAAAGTAAGACAGAGGTTATAGTTTTACTGTGTTTAAGGAATATCACAGTATGACTATCATGCAGGCTTTTCTGGGGTAAGGGTGAATCCAGTCCAATCATAATCAGGATATAGCCACTAATATTAGCCTGCTCTATGATATAGAAGTATCCCAGCTTCCAAACACCATAGACTGACGTGCTTGTCATGAATAAGACCTTTCTTGCATAACCAAAAACCCTACAAAATCAATGTAGTATGAAATGCCTGTGGCCTTGGATGTAACGCTAAGCAAGTTAACTACTGTAGGCAGTAAACTAACTCGGCGGACATACTAATGTTTCAACTTTACGCTGCAAAAACAAATATTTATTAAACCATTTAGTTCCCCCTCGTGTTGTATGCATGGGGGCGTTATCTTCCTGTTTTTGCTTCATTTTAACTAACTAACAAAAACAACTAACAAACTGCCAACTGAGTGTATAAGAAAAACAAAACAAAAATTGACTGAAAAAGAAAAAAAAAAACAAAAAAAAAAACTGTAATGCATACCATTGGATAAGGCCTGCTGAAGCTCTGAGTCTGATATCACTCCACTCCGGTCCTTGTCGACCCTGGGGAGAAAAACACCAATTAGATACCACCGGCATTAACCACTTCACAGACCCACACACTCCTACACAAAATAGCAGCAGGCATCAGCAGAAACTTTATCTGCCTGAGCGCGTGTTAGTATTTCAACAGTTCACTGAGATTGAATGGAGTTGCTGTGCGGAAGACAGACAGGGAAGCATGCATACCCATAGCTCCCCTGAGACTGACCAAACAAGCCGGGCGTGTGTGTGTATCTGTGTTGATCCTGAAAAGTGAAACTGAATGTAGGCAACTATAAAAAACCTTTACACCTGGGACATGCTGTCTGCCTCGCGTGTGCGTGACGGCCGCTTTGCTGAATTGCTGCGGTTCGCACACGTTCGCGTTCACGGCGTCTGTGTTGCGTGACTACTGCCAGCGCTATCTTTCTACACTGAGTTTGCCTTACATCATGGCCATCAATAATTGAGTGATTCCTTTTCATTATAAACCTTATTTACCCTCATAAAAAGCAAGAAAGAGTGAGAGAAGAAACAGCACAGCATAAAAATACTTCCTGTCATTACTTCCTGTTTAATTGTTGACATCATTGTAGCTGCTAAACTGGTTAAAAAGTATATTTATGTTTACGTCTGTGTCATATTCAAATACAGCCTAGATGGTGGAAATATGGTGAAAGGTTGCTGGTATGTTGAGAATATCACTATCAACAAATCTTTTCCCTGAGTGTTTTTACATCTATGAAAAAATAGGCGCCAAAACAGGCAGCTCCAACCTACTCACATGGGTGTGACACCGGCGGTGTGTCCCGGCCGAGCCTCTTTAATACCAGCATCTTGTCAGCTTGCAAGTGTAACAAGTTGAAAGTGAAGTGAAAAGTGAAACTAAAACCAAAAACTCTCAGGCTTTACACCGTATTTGTTACAAACCCACGGCATTACAGGAAAGAGCTTGACTCAGTGGTTAATACCATATAACCACATTGTCTACATTGTTTGATTCTGACCTTTATTGTATGTCATCAGAACCTCTTTCTTTCTTCCAAAGGGTCAAGATGAAGAGGACTTTACGGCTTTACACGTGATGATTAAAGTAACTTATCTTACACCGTCCTTTTTGATCAAGCTTGATGAAGGAGTTGATCAAGATAAAAGTAATCAGCATGAAAACTGATCACTGTTCAGGCAAAATGTCGAACATTAATTTGTCATCTTCAAACCCACAGAACAACATTCTTAACTCTGGAGAGACCGGCACTGGGGAATGTTTGCTATTTGACATTTGTGAATGAATGACACCTCAATAATTTGCAGTCCACCTGGGGTTAATGGATGTGATAATGGTTTGATTGCTTCTTCTTTCCATGAAGACTTTAAAGCAGCATTTAAAGGCGGATCTAAAGAAATGGGAGGTGGTGGCTCACTGGTAGTTATCAAAGAAAGTAAGGGAATGCCACACACAGGTGTCTAAAGGTCTAAAGGTACGTCATTGGAAGATGAATGAGATGGAAAAATCACTGAGTGATTAGATATACATTTGTCTTGCCTCTCTCTATGCAAATGAACTGTAACCTGTATTAATATATACAATTATTGCTGTTAACTTGTGGATTAGTGCGGTGAGACGGTTTTTATAACCTCTGAAAATTATGTTTGTTCAGAGTCACAAGTTGAGCACAGTAATTTTAAGTCAAGAACAAGTACAAGAGAAACTCCTTCAGAAAAAAAGGTATTCATGGCAAAAATAGCAGAAAACTTTGAGCCTATCTATTTTTACAAATTATATTGAAACTAGGCTGAATTACTTTTGTGTTTACTTTTTATTTTGATTGTTAAACCATCCCTCTAAATACAAGTCAGCTGACAATGCAAGTTTCAACATAGATTTACGAACCTCTGAGAGGAAAAGACATAAAAAGCAGACTGGACTATGACACGAATACTGAGTTTAACAGCTGTGATAATAATGTAAGCCACGGTAATGTAGGTACAGTCAAACATCCTGTGACTCAGTTGCTCCTTAGAAACCTGTCAGGCCCAACCTATCAACATAGAGCACACTCAGTAAACACACTGAATACCAGCAGAGAAGACGTGGGAGAGGAGGTGACAGGGAAAAAAAAAAAACCCCAATGAAAACAACCACAGGACCAGCCCAGTGCTGACTTTGTGGGCTGGCTTTCTGCTCGCAACTGTGACACTTTATGTGAGGTTGTATCACAATATCAGCAGCCTTTCTATACGGTGATTAGATACACTATGTCTTTGTGTACTCTCTTTAACCTCCCCCAGCTTAATAAAGAAAAACAAACATATGGAGGCCTGCCCCTGTCGACTTGGAGGGAAAAATAGCTCCTAGCATGCTTCAGTAAATGAGAGCTTTGTCACAGTGATGGTGAGGAGTGTTTGGGTTGGTGCAGGCTGTGAGGTACCCAACCTTTTCCAAACACTGACATAGGGGTGGTCGGTGTGGCCAAAAGATAACATGACAACCTTTTTAAGTAGAATCATGACCCACGGTATGAATCAAGAGTTTCCCCACAGATTTAGTCGCGTTCGTGATCGCATGTCTAGCTGTGCATGTAGTTGCCTGAACAAAAAGCCTCTCACTTTGGCCCAGTTTTCACTCTGCTTTTATTCCGAAAGGTGTGATTCTTTGCTCTGACTTGTGTTTCCCTGCCTGTCTTGGACTGCAGCTGGTGACGGTGGTTCTTGTTGGTACATGTGGCGCTACACCAAGCTGCTGAGCGGAGCAGAAAAGGACCGCTGTCGCCAGCTGTGGTCCAAGCAGCTGCTGGCAGTCAGCTGGTTAGCAGCAAATGTAGCACCTCCTAACGACACAATCCCTACAATTCATCCTAAAAGATGCTCATATGTCAAAGTAAGACCGTCTACAGTGTGTGATTGTCCGATCGCCCACACCTACACTGACGGATAGTATCGCAATTATGTATAGCATCACCTCTCCCCTTTCCCCCCCTCCTCCTCTCCTCCCATCCTTCTTTCACTAACTCTTGAATGCTGGTATGACAGAAACGTTTTGCCCCAGGTAAAGTTGCTTTAAAATTAATAAAACTGCCTCCTGCCTGCAGCACAGACATTGTCAAATACAAAACTGCTTTGTTAAACAGCAGAATGACATGAACACACCATGGCTGAATCTGTTATCCCACTCATATTTTCCTATGTTTCATTGTATCCTCTTAAGCAGCCAGGTTAGTATGCGGCTTGTGGAACAAAACCCGCCCCACTTTCCACACAAACGCTCCAAAAGTAAGGCAATGTCACTGTGGCTTCCATGGTGGAAATTAAAGCTGCATTCACAAAAGCTGTGGGAAACACTGCTTGTTATATGTTGCCATTCAACAGATCTAAACTGACTAATAATGACAGTGACATACCAGTGGACATGCTGTTCTCACACAACAATGATTCTGCATCTAATCTAAATGCAAATCAAAGGCTGATGTTGTTCTCGACATGTGATGGGCTGGGTTCAAACGTTTCTGTCATACCAGCATCAGGCAGAGAGGAGATAATGCTGTCCTTGTGATTATAGTTATATTTGAGGCTCAAGCTTGGCTGAACCTTCCCTTAGTTTCGCTGCTCTTGGCCTAGACTGCCAAGGGACTTCCCATGATGCACCAAGCTCCAGTCTCTTCCTCTCCCTCTCATTTTGCATGCATTCATATCCCACGTTGCTAACTTGGCTTCTTCTCTCCTGTAGTTTGGTGTTTTCTATCCTCCTGCCGCTCCTCCTGCTGGCATGTTTTCCTCTAGAGCTGTAGAGCCCGGATCTGTGATTGCAAACCACCTACTGCCCCCCTATCCAGCTCAACACCTTCAGTCTCATTATTAGTCTCTTCATTATCATTATTACTGTTACTGTTATTATCATATGTTATTGTTACTATTATTTGTTTTATTATTAGTCAAATAACCTGTTGTCTCATTTTCTTCTTATTGCTATTATTGTTCTTCTTATTATTATTGTTATACATCTTTATATAATCATTTATTATGATAATTTATATATAATCATTTCATTATGGTGTGTTCTCGCTCTTGCATACCTGACACCCTGACTCTTGCCGTTTAATAGTCTTATCTACAATAATTTCATCCTGTTAAATCATAATATTGCTAAATTGTGATTCTCCAAAGACTTTCATATAATCCTTTGTCCACCCTCATATGCAAACACCTGCCAAAGCACTGAATAGCAGCTCTGTGGTAGTTCCTCCTACCAAAGGCGTCTCCAAGACCCCATGTTGCCATGATGACGCACACACGGACACACAACACAGATTTACAAGGTGAATACAACATAAGCCCTACTGTCATGGCTGGAAAAATATGTGCTCTCAACTTAGAGGCAGATTAAAGCACGGACTGCACTCTAGCTTCACCATTCACTGCGCAAAATACCTTGAGAATGAATGGCTTTACTTCATCAAATGAAAAGACAGATTCATGATTATACAGCTGAATAAGAATGTGTGGCCTGAGCTGAATGGTTTTCCAAAAGCAGTAAGACAGTGAGTCATATCGGTAGGTGTGAGTCAGATTGAGAGGCCTCTCACGTCAACTATGCTCTATTGACTCTGATCACATGGCTGAGGGAATTCCAGCACCGTTGTGCCAGATTTTCTCCCATGAGGCAGCAGATGAGGCAGCACAGTGCTCATGTGAGAGATGACTGCACATGTGCGTTCATCAAAGTTTGTATTTGCGAGAGGTGGAGTGAAGCTATAGAGATATGTGCACACCATCGCGGCAGTCATGAGAAGCTACGTTCACATGACAGCAAATAAAAAAAATAAATAAATAAGAGGGACAGAGAGAAACCCAGAAGAAAAGCAGATGATATCCAAGGAAAAAAAGTGTATAGATCTGACCTAATTTCTGACGGATGTGGCGTGATATATAAATAATTCATTAGGGGGATTTCAATCCTTGCAGAGCCTGCAGCATCTCAATGTTGTGAGAAAGCAAAACAGAAGGGGGAAAAAAAATCCTCTGCAGTATTACATAAGTCTATAGTTTACTACTACCAGTGGCCAAACATATCAGCTACTTCTCCCTCTGCCTTTATTACTACGACCTTCTGAGCTGCTGACACACTTTTTGACTCAGACTATTGTAAAATTGAAAAACTATCAGTGCTGGAAAATAGGCACTGAGACTATAACGCCAAAATGGATGGGATAGTACAACAGATTACATTATTATGATTATTATTGCAGGTCATGTTTCTAGTATCCACGTCAACCTCCCGTAAACACTGCGTCAAACACACACACAATTGTCAGACTTTTTTTTTTTTTTTATCTTGAGATAATTTTTCTGTCGACTTTGTATAAGTAATTTATTCAACATTTTCCTCACATTTCTATTTTTTTTTTTTTTTAACAGAAAAACTTTAATTAAACCGTCTGCCCTCAGCAGGGAAACAGCTGGACGAAACCCCCTCAAGGACTCCTGGAGGTCCTTGGACCCCGGTTCGGAAACTGTTCCTGGAGTAGGCGTCAGTTCACTGACCCGCCTTGAAGTGAGGACAGTCCAGCTCCTATAGTAAAGCTATGTAACCCTGGGCCTGAGTAAGGTAATGAACTGTAATGTGGCCTGCTCAGCGACGTGTTAGAGCCGGAGCTGTGGCCATAGCTTTGTATTTCACACCGTGTTGTAGTATTTTCCGCAACTGAGAGGAAACTAACAAATCACTCATTTCACTGCGGAGCTTTGCTCTCGGCCGAAAGCAGCTACGCCCAGAGTAAAGACGAAAACCGAGCTGTCAGTGAAGGAGTCAGTGTCGCGGCCACTCGGCCCCACTCCCTTCGTGTCTCCCGTCGCCGGCGCTCCTCACCGCGAGGCGGGCGGAGAAGAGTCGAGCCCGCCGCCCTCCCCGACTCACCTCTGGAAGATATTCCACAGAAAGCCCTGGTCCGGAGGCTGGTTGATCTGCGGCGGGGCTCTGTAAGGACTGTGATACGCCATTTTAAAGGGAACGGCCTGTCATAAAAAAAAAAATTTGTGCAAGTAAGACTGTTTCCTCCCGCTGTAGTTTCTCCTCTCACAGCGGCTTCAATCAGACTCCTCCACCCGACGTTCACGCCGCTGCCTGAAGCCTCGCGCGCAGAGGCGTGGCCAATCATTCACCACTATCACCGCCAGCCTGCAGGAGGGTGACGTCACCCCCCGTAAAAATAGAAACTGCCATAAATTAGATTAAAAGATATAGTTAACGTTTCAGTTTTAAAACTTTTTAAGTCTATCACCGGAAGTTTCTATCACCATCTGTCAAATTAAGAAAGTATTAAAACTGTGATCATAACGAGGATATGGGGAAATATTATTTTTGTATTAAGATTGATGTCGATATTAAATCCGTTTCTGTATGAATTCAGGTTAGGCCACTATAATTAAATCAAATCAGTGCGTTTTATCCTTGTAGAGCAGTGCAGTCTCTTTTCATAACTAATACTAATTGTGTTCATACATACAGAGAAACAATAAACAATCAAAAGTATTGTATATGTTGGTACAACTGACATTAACAGCACTTTAAGATTGTAATTGGCCAATACTGAGCTAATCTGAACTATTTTTATGTAATGACAGGTACTTTTACCGTTAGCAATGCATAATATTTTATAAACACATTTCTGTTTGTTAACTAGGCTACAAACTGATGCGGTGGATATGGATTTGTGAATGTTGTGACAATACCATGTTTTATATATAGATATGGAAATACTAAAGAAAAAGTTTAAGTAGTGTAGTGTAGTGTACTTGTTTCAATATTTACAGGTCCCTGCTGTTATGGAATCATGGGAGTGCCATTAAAGAACAAGTCCCTAAAAGAATAAGACAATAAATGTGGAAATGGAGAAAATAGTAAATAAGCAAATGATGCAAAAATTGGAAGTAAGGATATAAATAAATTAATTCAATAATTGTGTAAAAAGATGCTTTTACCATTGCATTATAATTTACACTATTGTTTTTTGTTTTAACTTGTTTTGCCTTAACTTTCACCATATTGCTTTTACTTTTATCTATTGCCTTTACTTTTACCTGATGGGGTTTTACTTTTACCCTATTGCGTTTGTTATTCCCTGAGGGGCCAAACTGTCAGTTGACAGTTGGCCTTCCTGCCCAGGCTGAGTAGTCGATTCCTGTGCACACTAGTTCAGCTTTGACTGGAGCTATGAGAGTGGACAACAGAAAGTAGACACATGCGCAGTGTCGTCCAGGACATACTGCCTGTGTTGTGTTTGCCTGGCAGCTGCATCGCTGAAGTGCTGTGCCTCACACGTGTGTTCATACCGCCTGCATGTCTGCTGTGTCACTAATGGCAGCTCTACCTGACTACACTGAGTTTGCCTTGACTTTTGTTTACTCTTGTTCAAAGGGAGAGAGAGAGAGAGCACCAGAAAAATGCCTCTCTTCACTTTTTAAATTATTGACATAATGTAATTATAGCCCACATTGCGTTTCTGCTATAACTAAATAGTTTATGTGGCCTCCACTGTCTCCACATGTAAATGATAAAATGGTTGAAAAATGTAATCTTTGTAGTTTTTTTTTTAATGTGACATATTCAAGTATGTCAGTGTGGCTGCTCTAACCTGTTAACACTGGTGCTTTTAATTCTTTTTCTTTTCTGTCTATATTTCCAGATACATTTTCTTATTTTTTTTGTCTATTTATTCTTGTTTATGTTACTTATTTGACACCATAGTAGTCAACCAGTTAGGACGAGTACATTGCTCCTTAAAACACTACATTTCATGTTGCCATAAGGTGTCACTATATAACTGAATGCTGGCATTGGGATTATGGCAGTAGAGACCAGAACAGCATTTTTTTCCTTGTATATCACCTAGAGAGCAGCCCATGAAAATTTCATGTAAATTAAATTATTGCACATAACATTGACCTCTTGTTGCCAGTATACTGGCAATGACTAATCGAATATTAGGTGGTGAAACATCAAAATTCATCATGCAGCCACACACTTGCCATTCAATGGAAGCTCAAAAGCTTCGCAATTTAGCATCACAAAAATCTTCAGGGTGCACTGGCCAAATTTGGAGCTGACCCGGTGAAATCTCTAGTAACAGCTGGTGCACACTAAATTAAAAATGGCCAACTCCCTGTCATGTTTAGGTTATGGTTTCAAAATGCTCTTTTGTAGCCCTTAAGATGAGACACATGCCTACTGACATTCGCATCTAGATAAAACGTACCACAAGGGCTGCTTCAATTAAATTTCAAGGGGCCCTCTCAAACCACATTGCCTCAGCCCACTCAAGTTTGGACCCCTAATAATAAGAACAATAAACCCATAAGCAGCAATTATCAAGGACCAAGCAGCTCATGGGCATTTGGATACTCTATGCAAGAATTGCTACATTGCCCAAGTAGGACTCCGGTCATCTAGGGTTTCAAATGCTTGACCATCATTGCCATAGAAGGTTACTTATTGACTGCACTACTGGGGAGACATGAGCTGTGCAGACTGCACAAGCTGAGTCAATGACAGTACATGTACAAAACTGGGATTTTTTTTTTTTTATTTAATAGTCATTAAAACAGTAACTTAACAGTTCTGGGGGAAAAATTCTCACCATTTTGCTTGTATCATCAAATATTCTTATGACTTTGAATCCAACAATGGAAAAAAAAGACTTTGTTGTGCAGACAGTACAAATTAGATCACTGCAAACTCACACTAGAAAGAATTCATATTTTTCTAACGTCTGCATCTGCGTCTATTTTTAAAGTATTTGAATAAAGACTCATGGTGATATATACATGCTACTTGATTTAGCATATTTTGAAAAATATAGTGACAGACTTCTGCACATACTTTTCCTGAATTTTTTTTTTTTAATAAATTTGGAGGGTGAACTGTATATAATTTTAGACTATTTGCCCATTTTAGTCAACCCTAGCCAAATTTTATACATGGACAGAGAGAGTAGATTGTGTGAGCCAAATTTCATACAAATCTTCATACAAATCTATGCAGCCAATGCTGTACACCTTTTCCGTAGCTGGCATCTCCTGAAAGTGAATAGGACCTAGTATACAAACAGATGTGTACTAAATTTAGTTTCAATTGATTCAACTGTTGATGTAAAATTTAACTTTAACTAAAAATGTTTAATTTCAAAACAGACTGATGTAACAAAATGATCTTCATGATACATCTTTATCAGCATTATCTGAAGATATTGTACACCAAAATTAATGAGAAGATGACCACTGACCAAAGATCCAAGTTTGTGTTTGACCCCATAGCCACAAATGGCAATAATCTGGGTCCAAACAGAAAAATTTCCTTTTATCTGTCCTTGCATAATGTCACAGTTTTATAGACTGGGTCTTCAGTCCTCTTGGCTTTTATTTTGAAAATGTACTTTTGCTTTACTTTTACTTTACCTTGTCACCTGTCTGCCTTTTTGTCTTCTGTAATTCAACAAATAACAATTTAATATAACAAATTTACAAATACCAAATTTGGACCATTTTTTGTAATTGGTCTATTTTTTCATTCTCTTTTTTTCTATTTTTGGTTTAAAATAAAAATGAATAAATACAATTGGTTTAAAATAGAAAAAACTCATGGTATCAAAACCCAGCTAGCAGCACCGGTAAAACTAGTTGTCATTTTATTCTCGCCAAGAAAGCTAAAGATCAAAAAGTTGAACTGTTTCTCACATCACACGCACACCCTCACACACGCACACATACGTGTAAGTATAAGGATTTCTGACACTCCCTCTACCCTATACCATCACCACTACCTATTTTCCCAAACCCTTAAAATATTCACAATTACTACTGATGACATTTTATGATTTTATATTTTCTGTAAACCTTTAACTGCCCCTACCATTAGAAGGAAATATGGTTATAACACTAACTAACGCACAAACAGTGCTCACCAGACTGGGACCCTTGGTGGCATCTTGCTCCAATTTGAGGGAAGCAGTGTGGATTCGCCAGCTCTTTCAGATCATAACCAGCACAGAAATTCCCTCCTGGAAGAGACCACAAAATTACAAAGTATGGGAGCTGGAAAGTCAGAGAGGAAGGAAAATGATGAGGATGAAAGAAAAAACAAGTTGAGATGGAGTCTGAGGCTGCAATTTGGATCGAAGCTTGCATTGGGCTGCCAAATGCTTCTCTTCCCTAAAGAGCTTAAATCCTATACACAGTCACAAATCATGCATGTGCTCACACACACATATGCACATACACAAATATTCTCATTATTGGAAGACTAACATAACCAGACCACAACCCCTCCATGTCGGATTCATGTGGTAATTACAACATTGCCCAAGAGGCCTGCAAACATTATGTCACAGGCTCAAGCAGGGATTCATAAAGTACTCCTCCCTATGTAATGTAACAGTAATTAAACTGAAAATGAAATTACTGTAATGGACAAATGTGCCAGCAACACCCATCAACTGGGAGTGTCGATCACAGCTGTGGGTCAGCACAGGGCCGTTAAACAAAATCAGTGCAGAAATGCATTGGGGCACCTTAACATTTGAGTCATTTGGAAAAAACAGCAGAAGCTACCAAGTGATGGTCCATTCATACAGGAGCTTAAAGCATTATTTAGGCTGTCAGAGAAGATTTGTTAGTGAACTGAGAGGCAACAAAGACAGAGAGATATTTACTGATAATTTGAGCGCTGAAAAAATAAGATATGCTGTGTCAGAGAGGTGGCTATGAGAGAAGAGCAAAAGTTAAAGTTTGTAAAACAGAAAAATATTCTTTTATAATTTCTTTTTATATGTTTATGTTCTAATTTTTAAAATACTGAGTGTAGATTGGTGAAGGAAAAAATGTATTTAAATTATTTTAGTATGAGGCTGCAACAAAAAAAGTGAGGGGGTCTGAAAACTTTCTGAATGCACTGTGGAACAGGGAAAAACATCAGTGACTGGCTAACCTTATCAAAACTGACTCACAAAACCACTGCTTATGATTCACGGTTACATTTGCTTCATTTTACATGTTTCATGCTACAAGCCAGAACCACTGTTGGATGTTACTGTTTAAGACAACTGTGTTTAAAGTCGGGATAGCAGTTTGGGGAAACATGATAGTAAGGCCAATTTTACTTTAAGACATATCATATCAAATAAAGCACAGGTGTTAATTATTAAGTGAACGATGACTGAATTACATTTAGCTGCCTCAATTTCAGTTACCTACAGTTACTCATGCTGACTCACAGTCACACTCTCATTGCTAGTTACTTAGATAGAACAAGTGTTAATGTTACCCGTGCTTTTCCGATTGTGATGAGTCAAAATATGTCCAATCAAAACAGTTTATTTCCCACAAACAAAGGCTCACTGACCAGGCACCTGACCTCAACCTTATCCAGTACCTTTGTGATAAACTGCAACACTAACTGTTTTTTTCCTTTCAGAAAGAGATGCTGCTGCTCAATGTAGTTAGTTAATGTGTTAATGTTAGGTTAATGTAGTTTTTCACTGTTTTGAGAACCAGGACCAAATTCTATTCACCTGTTCAGTGTATTTTTCAAATCTTGGACAACTGAAAAATATGTTTCATTTTTGTTTGTATGTTTGGTTTGGATTTTATGATCAAAGTGAGCAGACCTCTTAAATCAAAATTTGTCATTTGAAGTCAAAATACTTTAGGATGGTCCAATATGGTTTATGAGACTAATGATGCGTTCACGAGCTAAACATGTGCCTGTACTAACACAGCTTTGTTGACATCTAGATTGTACCTTGACTACAAATGCACAGAGATTTTCAAATCCCAAACATCCAAATATGTGGCAGCATATTCATATTCATTATTCTTCATGTCACAAGATTTAAAAAAAAACAGCACATTGACACTCAAATTGAGAGCTGAGAGAGTGGTCGTGTTGGCGCTAATTTGAACAAAATGGTTTCCTTATGTTTGAAGAAACATTATATCCAAACTAGAACCTGCTTGTCGTCTCATAACAGACAGACTGATAATCACCACTGAAGGTCAGGCGTCTTGTCATAGCGAAGCAGCATTTCAGGATAACATCCTGACACGAATGTGTGGTGGGACCGTGTATATCAAATTATATACATTGTGGGAATCTGAGAAAGGGCCACATCTGCTGAAACAACCTATTGTGACACCCATTGCTCATACCCCTTTAACACAAGCTAGTTATTCACTAACACACACGTTTTCAGTGGACTGTTGAGACGAGTGGCACTCATTAGGCGTCAGTTGGAGAGGCTCCAACCTCAAAAGTACCAAACAGAGTATACACTTCTGTCTGTTGAGACTGGAGAGTAGTTTACTTAGCAGAAACGCTGAGCCAGGTTGAAGACATTATTTCCACTGAGGAGTTCATTCAGTGTGTGTGACAGGATTCTGGCTTGGTTGGTAAAAGTTCGACTAAGGGGTGGTGCAAGTCAATGAGATTCCCATGGTGCCGCTATCACTTGAGAGAATAAGGATTATAACATAAATGATGTACTGAAAGCTGCCAAAACTGCCACCACCTTAAAATCTGTTTCCATTAGTTCAGTGAGCCACCTCTGCATGAAATTATAATATTATAAATTAACTCTTACAGAGTCATTTGTTCAGCAACAGAACTTGGACCGTTTGTCACTTTTTGTTGGACAGTTTTAGAAATGAAATATGGACATTTCAGTAGCTAAACCATGGAAACAGGCTGGAGACATGCAGTGTGTATATAATATGGAAATATTAAAAATAAAGTCTGGGATTAAATACAAATACAATAAATGCAAAGGTAAATAAATACAGATGCAAATTATAAATATCAGTTTATGAGACATTTTATTACCAATTTAATGGAAGCACCTATTTTTAATATTCGATTGGGTGTATTTAGTTTATTTGAATTTGAACTTTTTTTTTTTAACTTATTTTAGATTCTGGCCATTTTAGTCCTCCATAGAAATAGTTTTAGTAAATAAAAGTAGTAGTTGTTGTAGTGTTCTTTCTAGGACTTGCTTAACTGCTATAATTAAAAACACTTCTCCGTACTTGTGCTTGAAGTAACACTTACATCCAAAGCTGCTATACTGTAAATAGTTATAATCCCAGGTCAGATTTGTCTTGTGACCCCTAGAGGGCAGACTTGACCATGCACAAACCTTTAGTAATATATACTTCATATAGAAGAAGTTGTCTCCATAACTGTTTCTCTTGTGTTCATCATGTGTGTATGTGGGTTTTTAAAAAAATAATTTATGTGAAATTACCCTTAAAGCTCAAAAAATTTGAAACCACAAGGATTAATCTCAGTCTCCCAGTTTTTTTCTTCTCTCAAAGTAACCTCTGATACAACTGCATGGCTACTTTTTTTTTTATCTATCTGGAAATGTCTTACTGTTCAACGCCCAAATTATGAATAAATAGAGTATATGTCTGTCTTTGTGGCCTTTCAGTTCACAACAAACAAACCTTCTCTAGCAGTCTAAATAATACTTATAGAGCCTGCATGAATGGACCAGCTCTTATAGCTTCTGCCGTTTCTCCTCAGGACATAGAGATTCAGCGAGCACCATCTCCAAATCCTGCTGATGTTGTTGCTTCTATTTTAGGATCATTGTCTGCCAATATAATATCTCATTGCTGCTGCTCTGAGCTCAAGCTACTTCGGATACTTCTACTTGTCATTCTTCCTCTCGTACTAGTGATGCTAATACTGTGATACTGTTTCTCTTTTAATCTACCACTACTGGCAGTGGTAAGAGGAACAGTTCTGCTGCTTCTCGCTGGTGCTGTAGAAGGGCCAGGAGACTTATTTTAGTCTGCCATCTCTTTTCCACCTTTTTTTCTGTATTGCTGCTCCCTCTATCTCTCCATATTTGCCCAGCTAATTATATCTGTCCGTGAAAGTATCCTTGTGTTTTTTTTTTGCATCCAAGCATAGATCATCTGTCTCCTAATGCCAGGAAGTCAACGCTGTTTCTATTTTTCAACTTTGTTACTCTGTCCTCTGTTATCTCCCCAGCCTCCTCCTGTTTGTGAGTGAGGACAGAGTCGTAGCGCGATAACACCAGTGACCGTGACCTTTTGGCATCACGGCCAGAGTCTGCTGGGTAGTCTTGATAAGTAGAAGAGGAAGCAGCCAACTGCCAGGTTTCCACTGCAGGGCCTAACACGGCTTACATATTATTTATGTCACACAATTTCCTCATAAACAACATTTTTCTTTTCTGGCATGTCAAAGCTTACTGGCAAGGTTTGCCCGCTGAGTTAGCTATAGTTTTAGAAGAACAAGTAGTACTTTGGATCTTTTGCTGTAAACATTTTAAGCTAATCCTGATCCCAGAGAGTCATGGTTGGCTTCACTATGTAAAAGTGGTTTGCAGCATCTCTCATACAGCTGTCGCTGCTTTAGCCATGCTGCTGGAGGGCTTAAAATAAGACCATGGTGTTTATAAATACAACTGTTGTATTATAATTTACTGGAAGTACAAGATTTAGAGTGTAAACATGTAGGACTTATCATCCCAGGCCTGTAATTTAACAGGAGGACATCCTGGCAGTGCCCTTGTCTTTGCATCTGTCCGTTTTCCCCCCAACTGTCTGGTGGCGAGTCTTCATTGCCAGGTCACGCTCGTCTACCTGCTACATTACATTTTAATTAAAGTGCCATTATGCCATCATTATTCCAGACATGCTGTCCATTACAATCAATCTTGTATACTATCCCATATTGTCATTTATTTGTGCAAAACTAGAATTGATGAGAGGAATGTCAATCTGGGAAAAGACACTCATCTTGACACAAACTGACAAATTTATTGCAACAGATTGAAAAAAGAAAAATCTCAGTCTTGGATGTCCTGGTGGCTCACCTTATTGAGCATGTACGATATAAAGGCACAATCCTTACTGCATTGGCCTAGGTTTGAGTCCAACCTGACGCTGTTTGCTGCGTGTCATCCTCTCTCTCCCCAATTTTCCTCTCTCTCTCTCTCTCTCTCTCTCTGCAGCTATAATAAAAACAAAAATGCCCAAAAGATAACTTTAAAAAGAATTAGGATGAAATTAATCCAACAACTGCATTCAAACCTCTTCCATCAGCTCAAAACTTTGGGCAAGAGAATTACCACAGCTACGAAGTAGAAAACTCCAAGTGAGCCCAATGGGCTGCAGAAATTAAACTGGTCACACACTGAGGAAGTGTGTGACCAGTGTGTGCGTTTAAACTAGTCTGTTTAAACGCACACACTGTGTGTGTGACCAGTGTGTGACCAGTGTGTGCGTTTAAACTAGTCTGTTTAAACGCACACACTGTGTGTGTGACCAGTGTGTGACCAGTGTGTGCGTTTAAACTAGTCTGTGTTTGCCTTTTTGTGATATCTTTTTACTTAGATATACCCTCACTAATAAAGCCTTTTTAATTTACATCCTTGACTCAGTGTGAGCGTGCCTTTAGTAAACCCAAAGGCTTCTTTTTGTCTGCAGCTTTAAACTGTTTATGGGAGAGAAGTGGGCATTACTCTGGTTTCACCACATTTAATTAGTACATTTCCTCCCTGTAATTAATTCTCAGCCTCTTCATTGCCTCACGTCGTCAAGGCTTATTTGTTAACACATTTGAGTAGTTGAAATCTCTGTGGTTTTTTCCTTCGGATGTGCATTTAGCAGTTTGTTAGTGACTGTTTAGTTGATTCCTACCACGATCTGTAGCTTTTCAAGGCTGTAGTTCTGCAAGATTTGATTGGCCAGAATGAAACATTTCTCTTAAGACCTAAAGTTTATAAGAAACAGACTTGACGGTGGAAAAAGACACCACCACATGAATTTAAATGTACTTAATTTTACCAACATTAAACATCTGAAAACCTAACTTCCCTTCCCATTTACATCAAACGTAAGGCTGCTCTGTGGGATGCACAGTTTATTTAAAGATTATGTGTTTCTTAGAGATTACTTCCTTTTAATGGTTGAATTCTGTAACCGTTTTTGGGTCGGGCACAGATTGCAGCAGCCGGAGGGAATGCCTGGTGGCTGTGGAGTCGGAAAACCCTCAGAGGCTCGCTGCACCACTCTGATGTGGGCCAAAGGCAACCACAAGGATCTGACAGCTTTCTGACATGTGATTGGCTGCTGAACCTGTGGCTTCCTGTCTGGACCTCTGTTCAACCTCTTCTGTTAGAGCTCAAATTCAGTGACTTTGGGGAACATTTTGTGCCAAATCGGATCTGATCATGTTGAAACTTTCATGTGATATTCTTCTTTTTCATCAGCTGCTACAGCTCCTCTGCCATTTTCATGGTTTAAGGCTTTGCTTGCAACTTTGGGGGTCTCATTTTATGGCACTCTGCAAACTATAGGATATACAGCCCTATTATTAACTCAGTGGGCTAAATACATGATGTGGCACTCATCTCTGACCCAACCCAACTCAGCTATTTTCCTCGATTCCTAGTTTCAAAGTGAACTTCCGATTGAAGGTTTGCTCTTTTCCCTCCGTCCATTTAGTCTCCAGTTATCCTGAAATCGTTAATCCACACCAGACGAAATCACATTACCCCCATGGGAGGCCATTGTAGTGGGTTTTACTTTGATGTGGTGAGGATGCCAGCAGCACCAGCAGCACCAGCAGCAAACCAGAACACCTCAGTGTGTCGTGTTTCACACTCTGTTCTTGGGTTCTTAGTAGTTGTCGATAGTAGATGTGGTGTCCTGAGGAGTGTTGTCTCCTCTCATCCGAGGAAGGTACTGAAATAATAACTTCTTTGCTGTAGTTGCCTCAAGTCAGACATCAGCAATAGAAGCAGGATTCATTGCCCTGCTCGTGAGGGGTAAATTATACCTGAAAAGAGGGATTGAACCAAAGTTAGTTCAGTTCTATGATCCATGCTGCCTTACTATATTTGTTTTATATTGCTTTAATATTAATATTTTTAAAAAATGGGTGGTTACCTCTGGCAAAGTAGCAAAAGCTATGCGGTAAAAAAAAAAATAATATTTTTTAATTCAATATAATATGTTTTAATTTTTTTAATTTGTGTTTTATAATGTGGTTATGTGTGTGTGATTCTAAAGTTATAGATAAAGTTTGCAATAAAAGTGAGCTTTTTTCAAAAATCACCCAAATCATTGACATTGTTAAAGATACTGCATTCATGAACAATTTTACAGTACACAACATGATTGAAAGAATCTCTGTTATAATCCCTTATTGGTGGAATTAATATTCTGCTGGAATTTTTTCTGAAATTAGTACATTAAAAAAAAAAAAAAAAATATATATATATATATATATATATATATATATATATATATATATAT
>CM076667.1:7349172-7369610 GCA_038496675.1 Rachycentron canadum
TATATATATATATATATATATATAGATATATATATATATATATATACAAATGAATTGCTAAATAAGGATCATAAGGTTTGGTGGTCCTAAAATGCTGGTAAAATCCACCTCTTAAATCACATTAACAAGCCTCAGTTTTGACAATGAGTTTATCTGCTTTGAACAGGGTTCATTTCCAAATGTTAATCTGGTTATTGAAGACCAAAGATGACAAAGCCACACTTTTGTTTTGCAGATGCTGACTGATTATCTTGTGTCAACACTATGATTAAAATCACAGATATTTTCTTCTATAAAAGAGGATCTGCCTCAGCCATTCTCTTTGAGCCAAACAGGCCTTTTGAGTTATCTCCAACCTCTCACCTCACAGTTATGTGGGTGCTGGTCTCTATAAATTCCAGCAAAAAGGACACATCACAGACAGAGAGAGAGGGAGAGAGATAGAGAGGAGGGTGAGAGGTGGAGGTACTGGAGACGAGTGTAGTGGATAAGAAGGGAGATCCTTCCGGTTGCTGATAGTAGTGGTGCCTGCAGCAGCACCAAAGACAGATTGACTGGAGGTCAGACAGGCTCTTTATCTATCTTTCTTTGAGGAAGACTATGTCTTTCTTACCTCATTCAAGCTCTGTGTTCCTCTTACTGATTCTAGCCACCCTCCTGTCACCCCCTTTTCATCCTCATTCTGTCTTTAGCTGTACCCAAGGGTGATAGTGTTGGAAGTGATAGAGAAGCTCTTTGCACTTATCAACCCCTCTGTTGCTGAACACTACAGCAGAGATTGCCAATCACTGGTACATGGACCCAGAGGCTGCTGCAAGCAATGACTCTATTGAGGTCCTCACTCTTTACTGTGTGATTACTGCAAGCAAGCGGTTGTGGTAGCGCCATTATGTAGTCAAAGCTAATATATTGAAAAAAATGTTTTAGCTAATATCTCAGTAACCACTAAGCCTGATGGTTCCCTCAGTCAGTCTGCAGAAAATTAATCAATGTTTTCAACTGATTTGTTGTTTTTTATCAAAGAAAATGACAAACATTCTCTGGTTTGACTTGAAAATGACTTTGAGTTTTGGACGGTGGTTTCAAAATGTTGGTCTGGAAAGATCTAGGAATTCAAATGTTGATGAACAGTCTTCTCTTTTTGTTGTGACATCTTTTTTTGCAGATGAAAAAGACAAGTATTTTTTATTTGTAGCCACAGCTTATGCATTGAAAAGCTGCCTGTATTACAACCCATTGAAAACATCGCCATGGCCCTGCTGCACTATTGCTCTGCCACATTAGGAAATTCCCGTGCCAGTGAAAAATATAACTCAGCTATGGGGGCTGGGTTCTTACTTAACTTACTTAACAGTACAAGGTCAAAGGAAATGTAGGCCACTGTGCCAGGGTGTTGGGTTAAAGTCACTTAAGCTGTGTGAAAACAGTTACAGAAACACTTAGAAATACATAACATAGTGCTGGCGTTAAAGTAGGTTACAGCTGTCAGGGGAGCAACGTTTTGAAGCAGCTTTACTCCTTAAATCTAACATTGCTTTCTTTCCGTCAGTGTGTGAAAACTCAAACGCCTCCTCACTCTGAGTCTCACTGGAAACATTTGCATTATTATTGTGTCTGCCAGTGAGAGAGCAGGAGGGGAGGGAAGGGCAGGGAAGGAAGGGAGAGGGAGGAAAGAGAGTATACTGCAGAGTATGGTAAACTTTTGGCATCTGTCCTAATTTCTGAAGAGGACCAGCTGCAGCTGGCATACTCTACTTTTCAGCGCTCCCAAGTTCCACTCCACAATCCCGGTTCCCTACTTCCTCCAAGTCGCTGATTCTATTTGACCACCCCTTATTGAGAGCACATGTGTCAGACATGTTTTCATAACCCCAAATCATCATGCTAGCTTCAGTTTTTTTTTTCTCCCCTCTTTCCTTCTGTGGGGAGTCGGGGAAATACTGTGATTCTATTCATACTCTGAAAGCTACTCTCTTTCTCCATGACGTTCAAACTGATTTAATTGGTGTACATGGAATACTAGTGTTAATGCAGTCAGCACATACAACGCTCTGGTGCTCAGACAGGCACTGTCTGCAAACTCTAGATTTTAGTTGTTCAGTCATCCCGCATTATAGGACTGTATCTATTCTGCAGGTAAATTTAAATTGCTTTGGTTATAACCTGGGAAGTTTTGAAACGATTGGTCACACGAACATTTCAGTGTTTGCATTTTCTCCGCTATGCAACATGATGGTTGTCTGGAAATAGATGTGTGCAGAACCCGCTAATTTCAAACTACTATGCTACTATACAGCTAACTAAACAACGGCTGACAGGGGCGAAGCAGATTTAAACAAATCTTTGAAATGTGTAACAACCATCCTTTTCATGCAGCCTTCAACAAAGAACACTTTCTTTATTTTAATAATTTTATAGACTGCCTTGACAGTGGAAAAGAAAAGCTGATATTGTTTTTCCACTAAAGTTAGTGGGTATTAGTGTTTTTTTTTAAACACATTCAAACCCAGATGCAGTAGAGAAAGAGTGAGCTGATAAAAACTGCTAAAAGAGGATCTGTCCTGTCTCATCCCCAGGTTGTTGCGCCTCTGTGTGAGATGCTTCGATCATTGATTGTGTGTTTTTAAAACTTGTGTTGGGGTTGTAGTGCACTCTTTTATCCCTGAGTTCAGTGTAGCCACGGCATTTCTGGAATAACAGCACCGTGATGGACAGGAGACGGGTTTGTCTGCAAAGTCTGTGCCCTGGAAGATGTCACAGCAGGAAAAGTGACAAAATTAAGAAGGTTTTTCCAGGTGTTTACATCAGCACATATCAGATCGCAATGTCTGTCTACTGCAGCATCATGTGACCCGGGTGTGAAGCTGATCGTAGCCTTTTCCTCTTTTAATTGCATACAAAAACCTGATGGGTCTTAGCCATTTCTTCGACCAGTGAAAAAGGGGCTTGACAGATGTGTTCCTGCCAGTGTTGTGAAAAACGCATGAAGATTAGCAGCATAGACGCACATTCAGCAGCACAGTCACGTAAACACTGTGTAGAATATTATAATTTGTGGGACATTTCTACAACGTTAGCTCAAAGACTCACAGGTAATGTTGCAGCATCCCTATGACGTCCCTGTGGTGTAATCTCCATATTTTACCCAGACACAATACAACAAGGGAACTCAACTTGATATGGGACAAGAAGCAGATGGCAGGATCTGACTGGCTCACACAGACATTTCTCTGGATCGATTTTTTATTTCTTTGGATGTCTTTTTTAAGCACATCACAAGGAGTGACCTCTGTTTTTGCTCTGTTTACAATATGTGTTGCAGCCTTCGTAGTGGGGAAGCTTACAGCGAAGAAAAACCATATATTTGACACTCACTGAATTGGTGCCATTTTCAGTAAACATGTGGATACTTTGGAGTAGAAGTTGGAAAACTCCTGCCTCAAAAATTCAAGTGAGTTACAGGCATAGAAGCTAAAAGTGTTTCAACCATACTGGTCTCTCCTGCGGCTGAGCACGCTGAGCCGGTAAAATGACACCTGAATTCCTTTTGCTGTAATTCAGTTATACAAATAGTACAGATTATTGTAGCACAGGTGCATATACATGTGTTCCTCATTCAAGGTCTTTTCAGTATTGACTCAGACAACAACTGAATGTGTTTCAGCCAGAGTTTTGCTCCAAGCGAGCTTTATCTTACACTCCATCCAACTGCACATTGTATGTGCCGCACAAGAAGTTAGTCAAGATTGCATCCATATTACTAAAGTCTGTCATCTCAACCATGTAATTTGAATTGGTAGCCATCTATTTCAACCATTTATCCATTGCTTTTAGATAATATATCCATTATTATTATTTCAATTGTTTATTTTGTACATTTCTAATTCAACAATTTATCCACTACTACTACAGCCATATTTATAATGCTTTTGGCTATTTGAACTGTTTATCCATAATTTTTAACAATAAATTTCAGCCAAAGTGATTAGCTGACCATTTCACTTGTTTATCCATTACTTTTAACTAAATACCATTACAACTATATTTAGTTGCAGTATTAAGCATGTGTAGCCTTAAACTTGATGCTTCTTAAGGAACTAAAGTAACAGCTCAATCCGATGTATCACTTTGCGTACCAAAGCTATCCAAACTTTCAAAATAACAAAAAAATGCACTAAAAATATTTCACCTTTATGGTATGTTTCTTTTATTATAGCCTTAGACACAAGATCATTATGGATTATTTAACATAGATTTAGCAAAACATGACATATATGTACAGACATGCAATACTAGCAGTTATGGCACCATCCACCAGTGGGATAGGTGCCATAACTGGAGAAATTGAATGTGCTTTCTCTTGTTTGTCTTGTTGTTAATGTACAAAGATTCAGGGGTTCCCCCTACAGTGGTAATGCACTTGACTCAGTCTCACAGCCTGAACTCCTGCCAGACTCTCAAGGAGAAACTATTTTCCTGTTGTTCCTTCCTTCTCCTTCCCCTTCCACGTTTGAGAAGAACAAAAAAAAAAAAAAAACATGAAATAGTTGAATGACTATATAATCTAAGGTCTACAAATTGGTGAGCATGAATGTGTCTTCTCTTCTCTTCTCTTCTCTTCTCTTCTCTTCTCTTCTCTTCTCTTCTCTTCTCTTCTCTTCTCTTCTCTTCTCTTCTCTTCCTTTACAGTCCAGTTGTATTCTCATGAGTCGCAGCTCTAATAAGTGTCTAACTGTGGGAACTACAGACCCGATACAGACCCAATAGTATAGAGCTATGAGCAGGTATTAGTACCTGCAGTCTCCACGGGACAGAACAGCACCCAGGCTACAAAGAACGGGTGAAGAAGCACCAAGATGTGACTTCAGTTTGAACTCAGTGTTTTTCTAATAAGCAACAAATGATCCTAAGAGAAACGTGAGACTGTGCTAAACAAAGGCTAAAATGATGTATTGTCCTCTCAGCGATGCCTGATATAATATGGTGTTACAACTAATTACAGCCTATGTTGTCTCATTAGCTATCATAGGCCTGTGGTGGCAGCATTAAATATCTATTAGAGCAGAATTTCTATTAGAGAAAGTCTAATTGTAGCGTATTTTGGATCTGATCAGACATAGTATTTAAATTCTAATGAGACTATAGTGCATTAGGATCTGATTTTGTTTCTAATTGGTTTTGTGTAATATTGACTAATTAGGGTATGACTGTTTTTTACTGTCTAATTAAGAGCATGTTATTTATAGTTTTGTCTAATTTGTACAAGTACAACTTGAATGTCTTATAGATGTACTATAGATCAAAGTGCGACCCTTTTGTATAACAGCATTTGCAAAGGAGGATTGTTTGGACCGGTTGGGAGGGAATGGGCTACACATCAAACTTAGATGCGGCTTCAACTTCCTTTTCTTGATGCAAAACAAACCAAGTGCTTTAACCCCAAACAGCCATTTAAACTTGTGGGGTCCAACATTTTAGTTCCCACAAAGATGTCGGACCCCACATGCATAGTGGGCCCCCTCGAATATAGCAGAATAAGTCTGTCCACACACACCATCGCTATACATATTGGTTTGAGTTCCTCCTGTGAGACAATTACAAAAGTGCTTTAAAAGGTCACAGTAAGTAAGAAACCAGTGGAGAGAGTCACTGAGAGAGCTTTATGTGCCGGGTGATGCAGAGCTATAGGGAGACTGCGACCACCAAAGGAATTCAACACAAAAGACTATATGGGCATCAAAAGCATCAAACCTGCAGCAGATCACCATTGTTCATCTGACTTGGCGTGAAAAACACTTGATAAGCGGGATAAAGGTGTGTGGTTGTGTACATGTGCGTGCATGCACATGTGTGAGTGCGACTTCGTAACCTAAGGAATATAATTATTGCAGCAGATAGTGTCAGATCTGTGCCAGGTGGAATCATTCATATGGTTTCTGAGCACACTTCCCCTTCATTTAGTGCATGAGAGATACTTAAACGCATAAAACACAAACACACACACGCAAGACCTACTTCTTTCTGCGTGGAAGTTTGTGTGGACTCCTATGGGACCTTTTAAAGTGTTCTAAGAAAAATGTGTGTGTTTGTGTGTGTGAGTAAGAGATAGATACAGACAGTCCTCATTAGGTCTAGGAGGTGTCCTGTCTAGACAGTTTGATGACAGGATACAGAACCTCTGTTTAATGTTTCCTCCCCCTCCCTCTGCCTCCAATTCACCCAGCATACACACACATCACCTGTTCTGCATCTAGGGATACACACACATGCACCTACACATGCACACACACAGCTTCTCAATGTCAAGCAAAAAAATTTAGAAATATATATATTTTTAAATTGAATAACTAAATAATTACACTATTGATCAAATGCATACATGGGCTAACTTTAAGTGAATAAGGCAATAACATTTAACACTTTCTGAGACAGAGAAATAAGTATGTATGAGTGTAAAGTCAGGAGTCAGGAAGCCACTCAACTGTGTGTGTGTGTGTGTGTTTGACAGTGGAATGTGTAGCTTTGATGCCGGTTCTCACTCTTCACATACAGACCAGATAGGCTCTGGCAGCAGCAGCAGCAGCAGAAGACACAGGGAGATATGGACACCTTTGGGGCCTTATCACCTGGACCATCACAGTTTAAAGGACACGTGAAGACATAACACAGGTTAGGATGAAAGGATTGATGGGAGGAAGGAGAAAGAGAGAAGGAAATAAGGATTTTGAGAAGAATTCCCTTTTCTCCCCGCAAACAGCGTGCATGAATCTGCCATTACTTCAGAACATGGAGCTGCGTATAGGCCACACAAAGCCTTCACTCATTATTTCACGTGTTTTCAATGAGATCAGTCGCCACTCCTGTGTCGCGGCTTGCTGTTTCCCACTTGATCGTCAGGGGTCGTGCCTCAACTGGACATTCACTCTGCCTCGGCGAAGTGGACACACCTTAACTCTGGATGTGGAAAGACATGAGCACCAGCGTCATTATAGCAGACCTGACAAGTCCATACATAAGTGCAAGTGTAAATTAGGTTTTTAAAGTTTTGTTTTTTGTCGTTGAAATGTTTGTGTGAGTCGAGACCCTTTTTGGAAACATACAAAAACTGACACACGCGCATCAGATCCCCAAAACTCGATCCGGGCAGTGCAGCAGCTATTTATTAGAATAGACGGACTGTTATTCTGCAGCGAACAAAATATGGAAATATGATGTTAGAGTTGTCGTTGTACCCCAGAGAGCTCCACCTCTGGATAAATGCGCACAGAGTGGGCGGTTTCTGGACACACACGCACACACACGCATACATACAGGAGCGAACACACTCGTTCATGCGCGCACACACGCGTCTGGGCTGCAACCTGCTGATTCCTGCTAGACCCTCACACTCAGCCCGGAGGAGTAGGTGTCAGTCACTGGGAGCTGCTCAACTATTGAAAGGGTTTTTTTTTTTTTTTTTTTTTTTTTTTTACCAGGGCGCAAATTTGGAAAAAAAATAAATAAATAAACTATATAGATTTATATATATATATATATATATATATATATAATTTTATTTTTTGGAAAGAGGAGATGTCTGTTTACGCAAAATGTCTTGTTTTACAGGACTTTTTATACTTTTGCTGGTGAACTTCGCATCAAGCGGCGTCTTTTGACCGACTTAACCGAGCGCTCGCACTGAAGTTTCACATGGTGCACTTTATCCCGAGGCACCGCAGCGCGCTACGGAAATCAGAAATGAAAGCGTCGCCGACACTTTCCCAGCTGATTTTGCTTCAGGACGTTTTTCAAATGGCTTGATACGCGACTCCCTTTTCGCTTTTGATCTGCGGCTGACGGACAGCAGCGAGCTCCGACGGACTTTGGTTACCACTGCGCTCGCTTTGCACTTGGACAGGCGGCTGAGGCTCCAAGGCGGACACACTTGGGACTCCGGGAGAGCACAGGCGGGACAACACCATGACCAGCTGCTGGCTTGCCTTGGTCGTATTGTGGTGGAGCGCTTATTACCGCATGTTCCCGGTCGCGGGGAGTAATTATTCACTGGATGGAAACAACGAGGCGCACCCGGGTTTCATCCAGCGGCGGCTGCGGACGCACGAGAAGAGGGAGATGCAGAAGGAGATCCTGTCCATCCTCGGGCTGCCGCACAGACCGAGACCGCATCTGTCACACGGGAAGTACAACTCCGCTCCGCTTTTCATGTTGGACTTATACAACACCATATCAAGCGACGAGAAAAGCCAGGTGCAAGGCGTCCTGGACGGATATCAGTCGGCGCGGACGACCCAGAGTCCTCCTCTGGCCACCTATCAAGAGACTGCCTTTCTAAATGATGCAGATATGGTGATGAGCTTCGTCAATTTGGGTGAGTTACCCGAGATGATTCTGTTCATGGTTATTTTGTCCTCCACTTTCCCAACGTTTTGAAGGATGAACCAGATGTGGAGCGGGGTGAGGTTGATCTGAAATGTGAACAGGTGTTGAGAAGAAGGATTGAAATGGAAACCAGACATAACTTTGTGTGATATGAAGAATCTTTTTTGACAAAATAAATAACAGCCCATCCTTTACTTGTTTGTAAAAAAATAATAATAATAAAGAGAGAGAGAGAGAGAGAGAGAGAGAGAGAGAGAGAGAGACCTTGTGCTTATCTTAAAATACAGACACCTGGAGCTCAGCTGACGCACAGATCACATCGCAGGACTTCAACGCAACATCTCGTGGATCACGAACTAGTTTATTGCGCGAACCACTCAAAGGCCAAATAGCTCGCCTGTGGGTTAGACCCGTGAGGTTTGCGTGTTGTTATTTATTGTCCGTGGGCTCCACGGCCCCTCTCTCTGTCGATTGCCCCTCCTCGGCTCATTTTTAGCGCCGAAATTCTGCGGTCGGTTTCGCTGTGCAACGCGCCCCGTGATTTATGTCTTTGCGGGGAAAAATAAAGAGCCATATTCTCAGCAAACCATCAACCACCACCGCTGGTATTTTGTATATAAAGGGGCTATTCCTGCCGCTGACCTCCGGCGCAGCAAGTTTGCGGCTGCTGTGCGTAAATTGCGTCGCATTGTTTGTGTTGCCCGAGCGAGATTGGTCTTTAATTAGCTCCAGCGACGATAAAGAGCGACACTTTAACGAGTCCGGGACATAAAAGCCTAAAGACCTTCCTTCCATTAGCAGCTCCAGTGTTTACTGGGAGACTCTAAACAGAGCGCCTGAAGATAAACAGAGTCAGAGGCTGGTGGACAAGAAGGCTGAAATCCAGATTGATTGTCATTCTTCTTGGGAACTACAAGGACATTGTCATGATGAGGCCGGGGGGAACAGTGGGAATGTGTCGCTCATAACTCTGAGCTGCTCTTGAAACAGGAAGCCATTTACACAGCACCTTTATAAACCATTTCATTTAATAGGAGCTAGTACCACACAGGAAGAAGAGAATCAAAACAGGTTGGAGCGCCCAAGTTAAAGAAAATGCTTCTCTACTTATTGGTCCTCTGAGCATTTGTGTTGCAACATGTGTTGATGAAAACCAGATATTCAAACAGAAGGTGGTTGCAGTTTTGGTCTCAGATATCGGAGCCCCTCTGTTGGGGGAGTGTGATGGTGACGGCCTGGTGTTTGTGTGTCTGTGGTTTTGGTGTTCCTGTGCTGTGTCAGTTTGGGTTTATACTCCTGTGCTGTTGCACATCTGGCTCTCCACTTTGATTAATCACGTCCTGTGCATCTTTTGACGATTCCCTCAGATTTCTGCGGTGACCAGGGGATTAGGTTGCCATCTCTTCCAGCTGTACACAGAGTCCTAACCGCCCTGGAGGAGGGACGGCTTCCTCCCTGAATGTGATTGTAATTAATGTTGGACAGGCCAAGGCTTTCCATCTGCTTTGCAAATAAGGCCTTGCGCGTCTACCGTGTGTCATCGCCATCCGATTAGTTTTTAATGTGTCTCTTTCTCGATTGGAGCAGTTTGTGAGCAGTGACTTGAAGGGCTTTAGTTGAAAGTTGCCTGAAACACTTCTGGGTGGTCCCTCTTGTTTAAAAACCAGCCTGAAAATCTGGATATCATGTGTGGCCGAAGTGAAACTACAAATTAGAATCAAGATAAATGAAAGGAAGAAAGATGAAGAGGCCAAACAATTTGTCTGAATCGATCTGAAAAATATGAGTTTGGATTTACAGACAGAGGTGAAAGCAGACGTTCATGGAAAGGCCCCTTCACCCCCCCCCCCCAGCATGCTGTGTTGTTGCGAAGTCAAATCTAAGTGAAGAAGAAGACTTATGCTAATGATCTGATTTAAAACTGGTCTCACCTGTTTACATTAGGAGATTCTCCCTGCTTGTAGATTTCACTGACCCATAGCAAATAAAATGATGACAGTGATTTAAGCTTTGGCCCGAGCTGATGTCTTTAACAGCCAGCTGGGGCAGTAGTACAGATAGAGAGCTCATTTTCTTAAGGTGATCTCTCGGGACACGGATAGATTTAAGAGCCCCTGCGTTACATCCAGTGTGCTCTGTGTAAACCACGTGCCTCTTCAAACCCCACACCCCTCCCTTTGCATGATTCATATAGACCTCTTTTTCAGTCATCTGTTCTCCTTAGCTTTCATCACTTGTTAAGAATCATCCATTGGAAAAAAAAAAAAAAGAAAAGAAAAAAAAAAGAAGCAGAACCAGAAGCATATTTGTGGATGTCTTGCTTTCCACAGAGGTCTAGTGAAGTGACACTGTGTGCTGTATGACTCATGCTGCGTGACATGCTGCAGCTCCGGACATGTCCCAATGCACCGTGTTGCACTCAGGTAATGGCGACGGTCACTGTTAACAAGAGTTCAGGGCTAATTTACACTTGTTGAATGTGGATTTCAACAGATTTTGTTTTCTTTGTGGCTCAAATAGACAAAGACGCTGACTTTGGACATAAAATCAAACAAACCTAATAATATAATCTTCCATTAAACAGCTACATAAAGAGAAACAGGTAGTTCATGTACAGACGGTTCTGACAGCTCCTCAGTGTGATGTTTTCAGATGTTTTTCAGTTTTTTTTACATATGAAGAGAATCCTTCTCTATAAATCTCTCACAAGTTAATATACTGTGGAGTAAGTGAGAGGAAACTAAACAATACTGGCAAGGTGCTTCCTGGTGGCAAACAAATATGAGAGGTCAGTGCTCACTACATGAATGAGGGGCAACATATTGCTGAACAAATCTCTAAAGCCGCTGTCAGACCTTTAATAGCCAGCAAACCTGATATTCCTATCAGGTTTGGTTTTTGAGGTTGAGCTGCTAGCTTGTGGTCATGGTGAGTCAAGGATGCACAGAAATGGCTTTGGTTTCACGGGTCACAGAACAGGAACTCCAAATGTTGTCCCTGTGTCATCCGCATTTAACCTTGATGGCTTTGCTTCTCCGTAGCTGCCCCCATGCCAGGCAGGCAGACAGGTGCGGAGGCCTCTCTGAGCTTGGCTTGGCTCAGAGCGCGGCCGAAGTGCCTGTTGGTTGTTTGCTCCTCCGTCCTTTTCTGTTTGTTTGCTGGGTTTTGACCAGAGGGAAGGTCCCATAATAATCTGGAAAAATACACCCGTGGTCTAAGAGTCATTCTTGATTTACCTTGAAATACCTTTTACTTCTAAATTATTGGCAGTGCGATTCCTCAAAGGCCTTTTTAGACATAGTTGGATAAAGTTTAGATTAGTTTTAATACACTTTTGTTTACATATATGTTTCTCTGGTAGTGAGATCACAAATCTGATGGCGTTTCTCTTCGTTTTCCTTGCTTGTGAAGGACTATGAGCAAGACAAAAGTTGTCCTTGTATTCACAGGCTCTTACATCCTTCTTTCACCAAGACAGATCATTCAGTTGAAGCAGAAAGATCTTATAGGAGAATGGTGGCAAATATCCATGTAATTTACAGTTTTTACTTGCTTTTTTTTTTTTTAATATCAGATAGCTGTGACAATCCTTAATTTCTTCTTCTCTTCCTCTCTCCTGTCTTTTTCTATACAGCTGAGCTTCCCTCAGGCCTCTTTCCTCAACAGCCAAGCTCTTGACCAACTTACCTCCCACACTTTAAAGGCAAACAAGTCATAAAGCTTTAAGAAGTGGGTTTTCAGAAGATTAGCTGGGTCCAGACAGCACTGGGCTTATTCTGAACCCAAATTCTTTCTAAATGGCTGTTTTCCTTGTCTTATGATGCCTGGTTGCATTTCTTACTGCCTAAGCCCCAGATAAGCCACTTCCTTTGCATCGAAACGTGTCCCTAAACCCCTGCGTGATCAAATAATTAGCTGGCTTCAATCAAAGAGTCAATTGTTTGATGTAGAAGGGAGCTTTGGAAAAACTTCACGAACCCGTCCGAGGACATTTCCCGAAACCTCTCCAAGACCAGAACAGAGGACCACCTGTCGCTTCACCTCAGCTCGCACTATATCGTAAACAGCCTTAGCTAGAAGTTTAAATGAGGAATTTGAGATATGCCAAGGTGCAACCAAGGATCTTCTCTGAGACAGCAGCTTGGAACTTGAATGCCTCATGCAATGGCAAGAAAAATGACATGAACAAACTTAGAAACCCCTGTGTCTTCTCTCATCTGTTTACAGAATCAGATATTTCACTGCTGCTACAAGTTCATTTGAACTTGCAGTGATGTTCAAGAACAGCCCAAGATATACAAATAATCCTGCCTATTGAGTTACAGTGTTTTAAAGTGTTTCCTTTTTCTCATGTTTGGATTGTATTAGTTGTCAAGCTCTCTGGCAAAACATACAGCTGCCTCAAGAAACAAACAGGGTTGATGGGGAAAACATATCCGGTTAACCCGAGTATGTCTTTTCCAGTCCGGCTTTATGTCTGTCATAAAAGACGAGGTGTTTGAAGACAACCCTATTGTCTATCTGAAATCTTGCTTCAGACCTTACAATGCGTGTGAGTGTGTGTAGGAGTCCTAAATGTGTTCTCCTTGACGCAACAAGCCTTTTTCCTGTGGGCGTATACACAGAGGGAGATGTACGCACGCCGTCGGTCGACCCTCAGGTGAGGAGATAACCATTTAGATGAGGAGATCGTTCCTTTTACACTTGAAGTCATCTCTGTCATGCGCCTCAACCGCTGACGATATCTCTCCCTCTCGAGCCATAACTGTCTGACTTGACGAGATAGCGGCTGAGATTGGGGCGGAGTCCGGAGATTACACTTGCTGTGTTTTGTTTTTTTCCTCCCCTCTCCACTCTCACGTCTTCATTGGACATTCCAGTTCAGAGTGATAGCGGTGTGGGATGGAGGAGTGCGACAGGTTTAGGAGAGGTGATGGGCAGTGGATTCCTGGCTGGTAACGATCTATCAAACTGAGTCAGTAACCCTGACGGAGCATCTGATTAGGACCCGCTGCTCCCACTTATCACCCCTGGGTGCAGGCATGCGGGACTTTACTTTGTTTTCTCTGCTGTTCTACAAGGAAGACGGGGCAGAGCTTCACTCTCTCTCGCTCTCTCTCTCCCTCACATCTGTTCATTTCTCCTACTCTGTCTGTCTTTACACTTTTTCTCTTGCTAGATTCCTGCATTTCATCTTGCCTCATTTACTCAGTTTCAAAACATCATCCGGGAAAAACCTCTGAAGGATTCCTGACCCTATGCTGTGCAACAAGAAGTAGCTGATCTGAAACAGACTGATATGACGGCCTCCTTCAAGAGCTCATATAAACACAGCAGCATATGATATATTAGGCCACAAGCCCAGTTGTAAATATATTGATTATAGTATAGGTTTCACTGAGGAGTCCAGTCATCCAAATACAGTTTTAAAGTCTTTTCTATCCCCAAAAGAAAATAATTCTGGTTTGAAAAAGCACCATTTAAAGATAACATTTCAAGATATTAAAGACTTAGAGTATTCTTGTGGTTCTCAGACTTTTGCAGTTATATTCTTTCATGTTGTGTGATCACTGTAATCCTTTTCAGTGATAAGACTTAAGTTTTTAGCTTAACTATGCAGCCACATAGTATAAATGAGTAAACGTAATTCCAGTACATGACCCTAGTACATGTATGTGTGGATCTGAATGTGTGGATATGTGCATAAAACGAGGGGAGATAGCGAGGGAGAGATCATGACTCTGCTGTAAGACCGTCGGCCTTGGTCTTCAACGTCTATGAGGAGGCCGCGAAAAGGAGGTTTCAGCAGACAATAACCTGGGATTAGTTCTTATGTGTGCTAGCGTGAGGCTGCGTTTGTATATCTCAAGTTTGAAAAAGAGGGGAAAGAAAGAGGCACGGACAAGGGGCAGAGACACAAACATGTGCGTCTCCGTTTAGATCTGTGGGTTTCCCCAGTTTTTGGTATTTCTGTCAAGTGACTTGTGGGGTAGTTTGGACTGTTGACATGCACATGCACTCAAGTATGAACACGTTGATGCCATAGGTGGCATTAGTGCACACTGAATCAACATGATGCTGTTATGTCGATGTGAAACAGCTGAAAATCACATCGACAATAAGAATGATCTGTAGGTTTGTCACTTTTAAATTCAGTATTGTGTGTAGTGTAGTTCTTCTGATGGTCATATATTTAATGTTAGCCTACACTGTGCAGGAGACAAACCTTTTTGTAAACATCGGTAGGTATGTCTTTGGAATTTATGGTCTGCCCTCTGTGTTAAAAAAGGTTGTGAACCTATGAACTGCTGAACTCATACCCGGCATGTCCTTGTGTGCCTAGTGAACTCCATTAATTATTGTAATGACCCAGTCATTTGCTCTGCTGGAGAAGCTCGACCTGGTAAAAAGAGATGACCGCGGCCAACAGGAATGGCGCAAATGTAAACATTCCTGCTGTCACATTCTTCTCTAATACCACAGAGACAAAGCCTGCTGGGATTTATCTGTAGTACTAAAGCAGAAAACGAGGAGGGAAGAAAGGAAAGAAAAAAGGCACACCCAAAGGATGCTCGAGGGCCCATGGATTCATACTGTTGACACCAAATTCTGACCCTACTAAGTGCGTTCCTCAGCAGAAATCGAGAGCCATCAGACCAGGCCACATTTTTCAGTCTTCATCTGTCTTGTTTTGTTGAACCTGTGCCAACTGCAGCCTCAAATTTCTCTTCTTGGCTTACATGAGTGGAATCTGATGTGGTCTTCTGCTGTTTGACTGAGATAGACATGTCAAGAGAACCAATACTTAGGGACAAAGCTGATATTAAAATTCTGATGGCACTTGTTTTTCAAGGATGTCATTGCAGATGTGAAGTTTCTGGCACTGACGAGGGCAGTAAAAAAAATCTCACGCACACAATCACGCTTGATGAAGATCTAGCACCAATGCATCACAAATGAATTGTTTGTTTTGCAAGTCAGATGTTAGCAGAACTGTGAACATCGACTGAAGCTCATTACTTGTATCCTCTGGATTTCATGCATTACACCGCTGCCGCACGATTGACTTATTGGATAAATGCATTATGAAGCAGGAGTACAGGTGTTCTTAATAAAGTGCTCTGTGAGTGTATATGTTTAACTGTTGGACTGATATCCATGAAATTTGGTACAGACCTTCACATTCCTCTAAGGATGAATTGAAATAACTTTGGGGTTCATCTGAACATCACTGCCAGTATCAGGTTTAAATTTAAAGTAGTTAAATTTATATTTAAATTGATTTAATTTAAATTTCACCTTTTAACCATTAGATTTTCCAATGACTAGTTTTATTTCAAAATATCTGCAAAACATGACATTGTCATTGTCATTGAACTTGAATGCGATATTTCATGACTGCCTGGAGGAACTTTCTTCAGATTTTCTGTAAACATTCCCTTGGACTTAAACATGAACGGTTTTGACTTTACTGGATAAAGGTCAAAGTTCAGGGTCACGGTGAGCTTATGTTCTGGTGAATGTGATATGAATCCAAAGGGGATTTCATTACATCTGGCACAAACATTCACTTGGATGAATTGAGGATGAGCTGATCGGATTTTGGTGGTCGAAAGGTCAAGGTCGCTGTGGCCAAAACGGAATTTGGCTAATTAGGACACAATATAGGACAAATGTCTAATAGGATAAAATGATGAAGTGATGACATTTTGTATCTAAATGGTCAATGGTCAACATCACTGTGACGTCATAATGTTCTGTAAAAACACTTGGCCATCATTCAATGCTGTAACTCAGGAAGAGGAGACTGTGACCATATTTCCTGCAACTTGGCTTGTTGGCAGAGGCACAAACAGTGATGAAGTAATTCTAGTTTCTATGAATGTGATGATTTCCTCCATTTTCCTGCACAGATTTTAAGCTGTTACATTTGGTCTGATTTTCAGATGTTGGTGAGAAAAAGAGGCCGTATTTTAGCTGTAGGCATCAAATGCAACATGTCTGGTGGTTCCGTTCTATTCCACTGATATTTCTTGTCAGTATTTTGAAGTGTTTTATCTATGTCTTATCTATGTCTTTTATTTATTTGAGCAGTCACAAATATACAACCGTCTAAAACACAGGGGACCCAGAAATGTGAGATAGAGCAACAACTGCTGTTTAACAAAGATAAATATGGGCTATGGGTCAAGGGTTAGGAAATGAATACAGTCACTCACTCAAAGTCTTTATAATTACACAAATGCAGATGTGTGATTTAGCTTGTGTTTGTCTACACTGATAAATGGAGCAAATCTAGAATATACATGTCAGGACTCTCACCTTGTTAAACAAGAATTCTCAATCAAACACTGGTATCACATAGAAAGCTGCAACCCTTGGCCCCTCAATAGTTCCCAGGCTGGTCGTCTCTCTAAAGAGGACATGTCTGAAACAACCACATGTCCACAGTGAGAAAAAGGCCCCATGTGAGTGCCAATGCTCCTGACCCTGCTGAGCAAGTAGCCCCCCTTTCAGCTGTGGTGCCGCTGACAAATTTATAACCCCAAGTTGACTTTCCAAACATGATACTGACAGGAAAACAGTTGGAGATGGGAGGGATGGTGGGAGGAAGAGAGAGATGAAAAAAAGAAAAGGAGGAGGAGGGTGAGAAGTAAGATCTATGTTTATCACTAATATGTGTGTAATTTTAAAATCATAAAAATATTTCATGATTTAGCGAATAGCAAGTTTACAACAAGTACTTGGGTTTGAATTCAACAATTGGTATTGGAATTGAATAGATTTCCATCCTGAAAGAAGGAAAAATAGGTTGATGAAAGAAAGTAAAAGAAGGAGTCATAATAAAACTGGTATTAGAAATAAGACAGATAAAGATGAGAACGAAATAAGATGAACAAAGATGGCGTTAGTCATATGTCAGTGGGTGCAACATCACGCTAATGTGTCCAGAGGTTAGAGGTTTCACTGCCAATGAGAACACCCAAAAGAAAAATGTATCCAATTCCAGTGCCATGAGACTCTCTGGATAAAAGGATCTTATCACTAAGGATGTGCTAGGGAAACTCCGCCCAGTCCTTCCTCCCATGCAGTTACTTTCCACACCTCCAAGCAGCCAGTCTCCTGGATACTTTATCTGAGTGTTTAAAAGTCCAGTATGAATCCTTTTCCAACAGGAAACCTCCCATTTTTCAGTTGTGTACATCTACAGTGTCTTTGTTATACATAGATTAACTGCAGTCGAAGCCCAGCTGGTATTGTATACACCCTGAGAGGAATGTAACTCTAATATTCATCTGATTAACAGAATAATACAGAATTTTGATATTCTGGTCATGAGAAGAATGAGTGCTCAGTATGTCTCTCTGTTATCTGTTATGGTATCTTCAAAAATAGAAACAACTAATGGCTAGACATTTCAGTGATCAGGTTGCATCCAAGGTTCTTCCAACCCAGTTTTAAAGCCTCGACTCAAACCCTGTACAAAAGTGGTGGAAAACCATAACCGTGCTCAAGTAAAAGGGGCTATTTGTAATGGCAGAAGAACAATCAGCACCACCTACTCCTGGCAGATAAAACATACAAATAGTCATGATTGTATTATTCTGGATAGGATTAGATAATATGGGCTGAACCTTTGCAGTCCCAGGGTAAACATTACAGCGGCTGATTTTACAGCAGGGCTCAGTGGCATTCATGTCAGATCTGACCTGTTTTCAGTTCTTCACTCCCCATAAAAGTTATCTCTCAAAAATCTAACACTACACTATGCCCTTCGTCCGTGACACAATGTAGGTGGACAGGGAGGGAAAGAAACTGTGAACTGTTTAATTATCACTTTGGCCTTCTCCCTTCCAAATAATCTGGCCACCTACAATTAAGCTGCACACCCTGAAGATATGCAGAAACATTCATGTTTTCTTTAAGAAGGGCATTCAACAATGCAATAGAAGTAATCTGGACAAGAAAACTAAATTTCATGAATTGCAATAATGTAGTCCATGAAATCACACTTGAATTCTGTCACTAATGATCACTTTAAGAATGATTAAAAATATTATATCTTTAAGTAACTGACCAGGCAGGTGTAAAACACATCATCCATGATAACACAAACTCCAACTGATTTTGTGTTGATAAAGGGCAAAGTCACTCCTTAAATAATATTATGATCGCTCCTTAAAATTGTGTCCTGCAATTATATAGTGGTTTTGCAAATAATGGCCTCATCCTAATCACCAGTAGGAAGCTTCTGTGATGATAACACGTGTTTCTAATTTTAGGAACATAACTTTATCTGGGTGTTTTTAATACAACAACAATCATTATCATCAATCATCAATCATGTTTCTCTTTGTGCAAAATTGCCCATCAATCTACATTCAACAAAACATTATGACAAAGTGAAAGTGTTTTTTTAGAGGCTCTCATTTACATTTTTCAGACACTGCTGTGGCATGAAAAACTGTCAGCTGGGTCCTCTTTGCTTTAATCGTCCTTGAGACGTGACTAGAACTCGACTGACCCACCTGTAGCAAACTGGATTGATTGGACAGTTCCCACTGGGACTGCTCATACTGGAATAACACAATTTAGATCGGATGAGTTAAGTCAAATCAGTTTTACTTGTATTGCTCCAAAAGAGATGTTTTCTCAGAGCATTTTTCACATCAAGCATGTTTCTCTTTATAATGTTATTTACAGATTATAATGTTATTTACAGATTCCATTCCTCATTCCCCGATGAGCGTCCACTTGACAGTGGCAAGAAAAAGTAGAAACCTTGAGCAGAGCCAGTTCCCAGGTCAGCAGACATCTGCTGTGACTAGCTGGGTTGAGAGAGAACAAGAGGACAGAATGAGCTTTTCTCTCTTTCAGTGATAATGAGAAAAGTCAAATTTCTCTACACTTCCATCTCACCAATATAGTGTTGACGTTTTGGACAGAGTTATTATTAGGAACATTGATTATTTTTCTTATGATTTTCCTCAAGGGCCACCTGCTTTTTGAATATCCAGCTATCTGGTTACTGCCACTGTTGTTGGAGCCTTGCCTGTGTGTAAAACAAGCAGTGGATCTAACATGTACATCAGCCCAGGGGGAGGATTGAAGCTGGGCTAGACTGGATCATATGCTCTCACTCCAAGCCAGTGAAATGCATTGTGGTCACCATTAGACTTTCCAAAGGGAATCCCACCGAGGCGCTGTCTACATGACAGAAAGAGTGAAGGTTGACAGAGCGGTGAGCAGAGGAAGGTGTGCAGCTACGCAGAGAGGGAGGAGAGAAGGGAGATGTTAATTGTGAGAGGAACGTAAGATAGGGTACCAAACAGCATCGCCGATTGAGCTGGCCTTCGACGTTGCGACTGTGGAATGCAAAACCACCAATATTTTGACTTCTCCTTTGGAAACAGCTGCGTTTCCTTTTTCAAAGATATTTTTTCCTTATTTATTGGATCCCTCAGGAGAGATCCATCTCCTGGCCCTGACACTGGCTTCCTCCTCTAAATCTGGGACCAGACCGGCTGATCCCAGACACACACGTATACACACGCTCACATGCACACCTGCTGCACAAAAAGCAGACATTAACGACAGATCACTATAGCACACCTCTTTACTGCCTGCACTGGTGCACATGTCTATGGAGGCACATGGACACACAGAAGACGCATGTGCAAACACAGACAAGGCACAGGCGGGAACACAAGCAACTACCTGTAAAACATCCTGAAAATGATTATTTGGCAAGCAATGCAGTTTAACCTACAGAGAGTATCACACATGCAGACACATCCCTGTGGAATCAGTCTTCAGATGTTTTCCAACAAGCCTGACAGGCCAATAAAAATGGATCCTTGATGACCGTCATCCCTTTATTGACACAGCGTAAATAAAATCAGACCATATGCCATGGTCATTGAGTTTCCCAATAAATATTGACTTTAAATATTTTGTGTCTTGGGTCCATCTGTTATCCTACATATGGGGATTTGATTTTGTAACCAAGCAACAGTCAAAAAACACTTTATTTTGATAGATTTTCAGCACATTAACCC
>CM076667.1:7369993-7523771 GCA_038496675.1 Rachycentron canadum
CCCCTTCCCTCTATCATATGGCAACCAAAGGACAGCAAATACTGACAATCTGACTCTAAACAAAGCATCTTTTAGTGCGCTGTGTACAATGTGATTAATGATTCGGGTTTAGGATTGTTGATGTTAGTCACATACATTACACAGCAAGTGTTTGGTGTCACCGGTTTTGTTTATGACTGCAGTGTTTTGTTGTGTTTATTTTCTTGTTCGTGTATTAATGAAACAGCCAGTAGTTTCTCTGCCAAATCGGCCCCCAAAGAGAACAAGATGGTGGAGAAGGAACAAAATGGACTCACAATGTTCCAGTGCGCCCACCATGTTGTGACCAAAATGGCAGCACAGGTTATTAATGTCTTATACTGTAATCTTTTCATTGACCTTTGGTGTGTGCAGTTTGAGCATGTGCTGTGTCCAACCGCTGAGGATTTTAGAGTTCATCTGGCTCTTTTGTCCACAGGACCAAATCTTGTGTGACAGCCGCTGACTTAAATTGAAGTGAAGTTTATGCCACCATTATTCTGACCAGAGGCTGTTGTGACAGCTGCTCTACTGTAGAATTACATTTTTATTAACGTCCCATAAAGTGGAAAACAGGAATCTTATTTTCCAGTCTCTATTTTATGGATTCCCCTTATAAAATGTGAAAAATATGCTACAGCGTCTTTTGTTGACAGCTCATTGGCTCAAATTGGTGCCCAATGAAACAAACACTTGTTTTCACTGGGGTTTCGGGTGAAATCATAACTGGCCCAGACGCCATGTAAACATTGATTGCAGACATGGGTGTTAAGGGTGAATGTGTACATGCAAGTTACAAGATGCAGTTGACATATGAGATTTTTACATGTTTAAATAATCAAAACACAAAGATTTGGGCCCCAAGGATTAGAATGAAAGAGCCCTGCAGGACTTGTTTGCAAGCAGCAATATTTTGTGTAACATGATGCTACCATTATTTGTATTCTCTAAGCAATGTTTGCAAAATCTGTGAACTTGGCACCTGAACTTCAACTCATACATACAAAACTAATCTTGCTTTCCATGAAAAAAACTGTGGAAAAGAGATGTTCAAAAGTTTTTCCATTATGTTTTCAAACTGAAATGTTTCAGATATACAAGATTACTGTGGCCTAAAACAGTGCAGTCAATTACTTTGTTTTTTCTTTGCAGTCTTGCTCTGTTAGTCCAGTTTGTATAATCTTAATTCATTTATGAAATGTTTTTCTCATACAGTTTTCTTATGTACTGGATCTCCAATGCTCCCAAATGCTTTGCGACCATTTTTATGTTTTACAGCTGGCTAAAAGCCTCTTCTCCCCCAAATACTCCCCCAGACTACCAGCATAAATAAAATCATATATCACACATAATGTAAATGGATCTGACATCAAACATTACCAAAGCCTGACACAGTAGTTATTAATACATTATAACATGTTACTCATGTGGGGGACAACACCTACCTTCATACTCATTTGAGCTCAACTACAAACCTGTTAAGTTTGTATCGTGAATGGTTGTGATGCAAAACTCAAAGCATGAAAGTGTCTTTGCTATTAAAAGTAGGGGTAAAAAATCTACAATCTATCTATGTCCTGCTTTGAACATTGAATTCCTCCAATTTTTCACCTGTTGGTATAATATTTTTTTCCAACCCCCATTCTTCTTAACATCCGTACAGTTCTAGTTAGAGTCATGTTGCAGGGCTTCATAGATCTTTGTCTTTTTCTGTCTCTTCCTCAGTAAATTACATTAACAGTTCCTCTACTTCAGAGAGAGTGGTGCTTTACAAATATTTTCCCATTCCTAAAAGGTAATGTCTTAGTTCTAGGAATTTATGGGCTGATGGGTGAAATTTCTGTTAGTTGTTCAAATGACTTCATCATTTGTCATTGAAGTCTTGTGCAATATATATTAACCCTTTGCTCGTCCAATTTGTTTGTATCCCACGTCCAATGGTAAATGGTAAAAAATCTGGGTTTGTCCCCACAAATGGTGTGTGACAGTTTTCTTTTTTTTTTCATACTACTGACCATATTTTCATCATTCCCCTGATCCAGTCATTACCCATCTTGAGTTTCCTCTGTGCCGTTTCAGTCAAGAATGGGAGCGATTCCAATGATACATTTTGACATGATCTTTACTCCATTCCCACCCACACCACATCCTTCTCTTTAGTTATCCACAAAATTACAGCTCTAAGTTTTGCTGCACGATGGTAATTTTTTAAATTGGGTAAATTCAGCCCTCCCTTCTCTTTTTGGCCAGAGAAGTGTCATATTTAATTTTAGCTGTCTTATTTTGCCATAGGAATTTTGATTTGATTTTGTCTGTTTTAAAAGTAGAACTATAATTCACAACAAATATTAAGTCTTCATAATATAGTCATTCTTACTGTTTCTATTCTCTAATCTATGTAAATCCTTACTTTTCAACAGTTATCAATTTTCCATAGCTGATATATGATATGAGTATAATGTTAGGGGTAATAATAAGTATCTAAAGTCTTTATTGTAGTCTGTATAAAATAAACATTTGTTGATCCTCCCCCACCCTTGTCCCTTATTGCCACCATGTCTTTATTTTGTCATAACAACAGTGTGCGAATATTAAGAGACTCAGACTATCCACTGTTCTGACTCCTCTATTGCGCTTGAAGAAATCAGAGCAACGACCATTGACACTGTTGTGTGATTTTAGCTTTTTATGCACTATTTTTACTTGGTCTATGAAAGTTGAGTGTCATTTGATTCATTTGCTTTGGTTACACGTCTCTGCGTTTTTTATGCCAGTATTTTTGTTAAAGTTTTTTGGATGTTCTCCCTCCTTATGTGAGACTGAGCTGATGGCTTCTGACCAACTTTTTTAGTGGGTTACCCAATGATAGAGCATAGTTACAGACTACAGATAATACTGATGTGATCTCCTTTGAAAAAAATCTTTATACAGCTCTCCCATCATACCAGGAAATTTATTATTGTGAGGGTTTATGGTATGAAGGTTTTGGCTACAAGCTAGTTGGCTAGTGTCTATTCTGCTATAGGAGAAAAATGCTCTGGCTGGTTTGTATTTCTTTGGATCAACCAACATTGTCTCCGGCAGCATTAAATCCAGGATACAGTGATTGGTGTCCCTGAGAAATAGTGCCACAGAGGAACTTGTTTGAAAAATTTCATTTTCATTGTGTTAGCTGCTAGTTTGGAAGTTGTTGTTGTTTCTCTTTGCTGCTTCCTTGGAGGTTGCTGATGTTTTTGTTACATGCTAGCTTGGGGATTGTGTTTCTGTTAGTTGCTAGCTTTGAGGTTGTTGCTTCTGTTAGCTGCTAGCTTTGAGGTTGTTGTTGTTTCCCTAAGCAAAAGGGATTTTGAAAACAGTAAGATGGTGGAAGTGATGAGACACACAGCCAATAGGCTTGTACTGGCAGCCTATATCCAGTGAATCAGACTAGTTGGTTGGCAGAATAAGATCTCCTCTTGACACACAGGTATGACATATCTAGCTACCTGGAGGCCAACTGGAGACTCAACAGAGAGCTGATGACTGCTCCCACTCAGCTGTCACTCCACTGATGGAAAATACTGATACTGCACAATCCAACAACCATACCTCAGTTATCTATCTGTTAGCAAAGCCCCGGCAAGGGCACAATTACAGCACATTATCTGCCTGTCCTCAGCGTTAGACACGCACACACATACACGATCACACACAAACCCACACACATTGCACACCAGCTGAAAATCTCCAAATGACAAAAGATAGATGTGTATCCAGACCTCATTTTATCATCTTGTCTGGAATGCAGCTCAGTGGTGAAAGAGCTCTGGGAGGTGGGAACAAAAATCAAATACTCTACCTCTTTGGATGTGTGTGAGTTTGTGTGTGTCTGGGGCAGGGCGCCTGACATTATGTGTCATGGTTTTGGATGGGTACTTTTGAAAAACCCAAATGGTTCTGGAGGATGATAGAAAAATGTGATTATATGGTTCAAATGGGGCTTTTGTTCCTGGAGATGCCTGTCTAGTGAGGTCATTATATATTGTAACCTGTGGGAGGTAATGGAAGAAGAGCAGGCTGGATAGCCAGGCCACTGATGAATGTGTGTTTCTGTGTGTGTGCTCGAGGAGAAAGTGCAGCCTAAATTTTAGGCTCTGGAACTAAAAGTTTTTGATTGTACTGTCTTTTGAGATGTGTATTTGAGTCTTATTGCCTAAGCTCCCACTTTAACATTCATTCATTCATTAGTGGGGTACACTCTGGTCATTGGTCTATCACAGAGGTAAAATATAGAGACTAACACCCAGTCATGCTGACATTTATACAGTAAGTCTAACCTGCATGTCTTTGGACTGTGGGAGGAAGCTGGAGTACCAGGAGAAAGCCCACACAGACATGAGGAGAACAGGCAAACTCCACACAGAAAGTCCGGGAGGTTTGAACCCACCTTCTTCCTGCGAGGTGGCACCACTGCACCGCCACACCACTGTGCCACCTCAGTTTAATAACAAGGAGGAATTAAAAAAGATGATTATGCTGATTGTAAATGGAGGAAAATGGTTGTTCAAACTTTCAATAAGTAATCACTACAGCCTTGAAATCACCCTATTGATTCCCGCTGGTGAGCCGGTGAAGAGCTGTTTGCTTCTTTCTGTTTGCTAATGGGACAGTCAGCAAATCGGCTGGTGTCACTGCCTCATGTTCTTGCCACTGACTGATGCGCCTGCCTGACCCTGAATTTTCACACCACTGACCTCTGGGAGTGTCTTTGCAACACAAAGTGTGCGTGGAAATGTAAGTGTAAGCCCTCTTGTCCTCTTTTACTTGCGTGTGTGAGAGATCATGTAATGCAAGTGTAATGTAATGCAAGTGTCTTTTATTTGTTTGAGCTGACATTAACAGCTGTAGCTGTGCATATGTCACTCTATGTGAGTAACTAGTATAATGGCATGCATGTCTTAAAGAGCTTTATGAAATATCCAGAGATGTGTGTGTGTGTGTTTGTGCGTGTGTTTGTGTGCCCACCTGCATCAGACATAAACCGTCACTCTTGCCAGTGGCCCTTGGCTGCTCCTGTGGCACTCAGTGTGTAGGCTTTGATGCCGGGTCAGGGGAGAAGATCAGAGCACAGGATGAGTCTCCAAAGACGCACTCTCACACCCTTGTTCAGTGCTAATGATGAATCCCAGCGGACGACAAGCCCCATGGTCCATACCTCAACCCCAGGAGCTACCCTGCCAGCTGCCTGACTACAAAGAATCAAACGACTCAGCAGAAGGCGGAAACAGCTCCTGGTGGCAGCCAAGCATTTAGTAGCAACACCACAGGCAGCTCACACAACTGTAGTGTGTGTGTGTGTGTGTGTGTGTGTGTGTGTGTGTGTGTGTGTGTGTGTGTGTGTGTGTGTGTGTGTGTGTGTGTGTGTGTGTGACAGTAATGTAACCTTCCAGTATTCATCTACTTTGCAAAAATCAACAGCTGTTCCCCTGTGTAACCTTTACACATTGCATCAACGCCAAAGAGCATAAAATCTGAGTCTCTTAAGAAAGGCTATTGTTTGCAGCACAAAGAATTCCAGATGTTTTTCTTTCTTAAGAAAATAGTAGTGAACAACTGCTTAAGTTTCCAACAAAATTCAATCTGTCAGGCCAAAGTCTTAATTAGACGTTACTTTGGTGGAATTAAAGATGAATGGAAGACTGATATGTCTGACCTATCCTCAGAAACCATCAAGTCTGAGAGAAAAACCAGACAGATTATAGACTGGAATTACATAAACACAGATGGATTCTTTTCATGCCTTGGACATCAGGAACATTTTTCTATTGGTTTAGCCATCTGCAAAGTCTTGACAAGGTTGACAGGTTCTTGGTGTGCAAAAATTAAATTAAGGAGTGTTTGTGAAAATGTCTGCTTGTTTATTCTCTTTCTCTCCCCTCATTCACTTTCATTTTTCTCCCTCTTGTAGCTTCATCATTCACTGTTATGCATTATAGGTTAGAGGAAATGGTAAATTGCAGATTTAATTCTTCATCTTTGGGATTCAGTTTTGGCGTGCTGCATACGTGAAACCCCTACAAAGAGGGGTTATTGAGAAGATACTGGAAGGTTTTCTGCACAGCAGAGAAAAACTTGAGCTCTTGTTTTTCCAGCCACACTGGCTTCTTGTTCCCATGGTAGTTCAACAAGGTCAGTGGTTCCTTTCTTTAAAAGGACTGCAATCATCCTATTTCTAACAGTAGACATTGAAAAAAAGAAAAAAAAAAAGAGCCTGCTACAACGACGGTAAACCACAGCATGAGCATTTAACCTGTCTCACAAACCAAATGTCAACATTCACTTTTTCCTGTTCAGATCAAGAGGAAGAGGAGGAGTAAACCTTGGGTTGTGTGTATTATGAGCTAGAGCTGGGAGACTGATGGAAGTATATCTTGGAGTTTTGAATCTTGGCTAGTAAAGAAAATTACGTCCATGTTGGATAAGTTTACATTCTCGTGATTTATATTCTATGATAACGTTCAGTACTGATGCAAGAAGGATTGCGTTTGTCTGGAAAAATAAGGATGTGGTGATGGTGGTGGCGGGTGGGCAGCAGATTGAAGTTCACCTCATGTCACAAACCTGCAATTAAGATCAGAGATTTTATTAAGCTTTACCACAATCTTTCCCCAACTTTAACCATGCTGTCATTGCCACATGCAGATATTATAGAAACCTGGGTTTTGCAGAATACCGGCGTTCTTTTCTGGTGATGCCCCAGTACAGTTGTCTCAGTAAATGTACTTTTGCCAAATTAAGGCTCACTTTGCTTTTTCCCCTGACAACCCAGTTATTTTCGGTCAACTACAGATCTGCGCACCTCACAGATCACATCAGAGCAGCTTTATTTTACAGTGAATGTGGTGGTGCAAACGACATTCTCCAGTTTTTAAACTGTATTTTTGTGTATTGTGTAAAATTTTTGTCAAAATTTTGAGACTATTTATTCTTGGAAAAAAACTTTTACATTTCTTAATCTGATTTTATTTCCCATCCACTCATTACGAACCCAGTGTATTGAAAGTGTAAATATAATGTATATTTTGAACAATACTATTTAATTTTTTAAGAAGAAATCAAGTTGGTTCCTTGTGTAATGTAGACACCACTCACTCAGTTCAACACACTGAAGGTGGGGATGGTCTGACTCCCCCCTGATTAAGACTTGGACTCCCTTTATATAACCTTCTACCTCAATATTATAATATATTTCCCATGTTCATGCCTGGAGGCCTCTTCTAATACGACTTCAGACACCCCTAAAGTGGGCTGCACCAGTGGCTCACCTCTAGTCTCGAGTGTTAAGCAAATTGAAACACTGTAGGTAAATTGTAAGTAGCAGCTGCTAACTATTGAGACACTTTACTCTGTTACCTTCAAAGTCTCTGAATTAGATTGTATCAGCTATATACTGACTAACGCTGACATTAGCTATTTTCCCATGTTTGCAGCTCCAGTAACATTTTAGCGAACCAATGTTAGCTAGCTGATAGCGCTTCCTTTCATTCCCAGTGTTGGCTTTGGCTTCATTGCCAATATAAAATCTAATTTTACCAAACCCTGGCATTCAGACATGAGCAGTGACACAATGTAGGTTCAGTTGTTCTGGGTATATGTTTTGACATGAGTGCAGAGTTTATTATTTAATTTAATAGTTTGAATAGTTTTGTGTGGCTGCGGTGGCTTAGATAAAAACATTTAAAAAAAAAAAACAGAACTGGTTGAGTGGCTACTGTCTGAGATGAAGAGATTTGCATGAGTGTGATGTCTGCAACTGTAGGAGGATAAAAAAACAACAAAACTGTTTAACTTGGCGGTGTGAGGCAGATCTCTCCATCCGTCATCAAAGTGGTACTTACTAAAAGCTTACTGACAGATCTAATAAGAGCTCCCTTAAGACACTGTTATCTGGGTCACAGGTGCTCTGGTCTCTGTGATCTGCATTGCACCACTGGAATCAACAGTAAAGTTTACAACAGAAATAATGGCAATCAATCAGAAAAGGCTGTTTTGATTTGAAATTCTTCTTAGATGTTGTGGCCACAATTGAACTGCTTTTCTGCAACAACAACAAAAAAAAAAAAGCCTCAACACCTCAGTGGAAAAGTTAATCAATCATCCAACCTCAAACCATCTATAATGTTGCCTGTAGTTAATTTTAGTGTTATTTGTTTTGCTCCGTGGTTCTGGGACTTGTGCAAGAAAGCAACCATGATGTGATGTAGACAGACGTTTCTCTGATGTCTCTCCCGGGGATTGGTTGGACGGCAAAAGGAGTGTGAGCTAAAGCATTGACCATTAACCACAGACCACAAGTTACTCAACCACTGCCAGGCCATTTTCTGCTTCACACCCAAGATTTTACTTTGTCTGCGTTCCTTCCTACCTTCCTTCCCTCCTTCCTTCCTTCCTATTTATAGGTTTCACCCCACTCTCTTCTTTTTGGATTTTTGCTTTCCCTTCATTCCACTTTGCTTTTATCTATTCTTTTGTCTGTCTATTTGTGCACTCATCCCAGCCTACAACTCTCTACACAGTCCTCTTGCTCGAAGTTTCACTCGCAGACTTTCAGCACCATTTCCCTTTTTCCTTCCTTTGCCTCTTAAATGGCCATGCAGCTCACTTTATCAAAAGCCAGCATACATTTTACTTAGTTTTCTAATTTTTCACATAAAGCAGGTCTAGACTGTGCTGTTTATTATATAATGTACAGAACCCCAACATTACCCCATGAATAAGCACTTGGCGACAGTAGCAAGAACCCCCCCTTTAAAAACCTTGAACAGAACCCAGCTCATGGTGGACGGCAGCATCTATAATAAAGAGGATGATAATCATAAATGCATGCAGTGGGTGTTGAGCAGGATCGCGGGGTGTGGGTGGTTTGCAGTCACAGATGCAGATTCTACAGCTCTGGAGAAATACCTGCAAACGAGAGAACAGCTCCTGAAAGCGTGCCTCTGCAACTCGTCCATGTCACTTTCCTTCTGTCGCTAACTGTCTCCACCTCCCCTCATTGCATCCCAGACATGTGGTCTCTCCATCCTGTATTACAACTGACTTTGTCTTTCTTCATCTGGTCTTGTCATCTTCCCCTCGTCTCCCTGTTATATTTCTCTCCGGTGTCATTTTAACTGACATAACATTTTTTATTATATATTAACATACAGACAATGTTTTTTTTCCGTTCCATTCAGCTTGTCCGGTTTTTATAAATGGATCGTTCGCGAAACGCTTTCTATCACAGAATCACCCCATCGATCCATTTCTGTTACAGTTTTATCATCTTTCCCTGTAATCTGTCACCATTTTTCTCTAGGGCTATCGAACTATAGACGAGCCATGATGGATTGCAAACAAGCATGACAACCACACCATTAAACTACGCTGCACACACGCTGAGATAGCTCCCCATAAAGGTGGATTTCATTTTGAAGATTGGACAAGGTGCTGCCGCTCTCCTGCACCGTCCTGACAGAGATCACACACACCACATACTGTGGAACCATCCTCAGTCACCACAGGGGAAATTGCTTTTCATCTTCCTCTCTCTCCTAACTTTCATTCAGATGTTATCAGTCTCTCTGCCTTGTATCAGCATTCAAACGGTCATCATTCACTCTGGTCTCCTTACTCACTGTCGTCCTTTTCCTCTGTATTCCTCTTGTGTCTTTCTGTTTCATCATAGCAGAATAAATCAACCAGCGTTTTGGTCGACCATCAGAGAATTTCCCCTCCATTGTCAGGTTTTCTGGTTAACTCTGGCTGCCTCTGTGGGCCTGTACATGTGTTCAAGGGATTGAGCATAACAGAAAAAAAATGGATTGTTTGAATGAAAATTGACTTTGTCATTACCTCCGCCAGGGAGGTTGTATTTCCACATGTTTGTTTGTTTATAGCTCATTTCAAGTCTGGGACCAAAATAAGTGCGGTAGGTAAGGGAGAGTGGAGACGGCATGAAAGAATGGTGAAGGTTGGGTGGTAGGTAAAGACTGGTGGAGGTTGGAAATGATGAGGCGGGGCAGGCAAGGCAGACTGGAGATGACTGAACTTTTAATTGCTGTGTGTCTGAGATCAGACACACAGCAATTAAAAGTTGCAAGGATGGTAATATAATGTAATGCAAAGTAATGCAAAAGTAGACTGAATGATCTCGTGAAGAGATAAGCCTGTTTTAAAGGAGCCATATGTAAGTGTTTTCTATCACGAAATGGCCAGTTTTGGCATTAGCTGGTGTTTACGTAATAGTCTCAAAAAATTGCGAGTTCAGCCTCAAACTTCATTCCCTTGCTCACAAACATCTGTCTCCAGCTGTGGAAAGAAACTACTAATCAATACTAATCTTGTCTCAGAAGTTAGCATGCTAACCAGCTCTCCACGTCCCAGCTTGTCACTTTGCGCTAGCACTTCCAATCTGCCATGACAAAGACATACTGCCGCTATTATGAACTTACCATAACTTACCTTCAAACACTGCAGCAGTTTGTTGTTGATCGTGGGTTTGAACAATTAATTGAAGTTTTAGCGAAATCTCAATATGGCCAAGTGCAATATCCAAATTGTAGGTGATGCAGTTTATCAGATAAAGGTAAATGTGTCAGCAATGTGTAGGACTGTTTGGCCCTGGCGGAGGTAAGTGCTCTACTGAGAGCCATTTTAGTTTTTCATGTTTTTTTTGTTGAAATGGCGACCAACGATGTGGGAGTGTGGTAATAAAACAAAGCCATAAATTAGCCCAACAGGATATAACACATAAACATCCCCTTCCCACAGTTTCTTTTGCGCTGTTTTTGCACCCCGTCACTAATACAATCACTTTCTTCCCACCTGTAGAATCACTTTCAATGAATTCCTCCCTGAATCATCCAAATATAAATCCCTTTTCCCATCTGTGCATTCCCATCTCAAAGCTCACATCATGGTAGTTTAAGAGTCAAAGAGGTTACGCTCCCTGTGTGAAGACTTCTCTTTGATTTTACGTGTGAAACCTCAGTGGATTTCAGTCAAATTGCTGAGAAAGTGGAGAAGCAGCAGGAGTGGTTTGTAAGCTGCTAACAGTATGACTCCCAGGCTGCTGCTGCTGAGATGTGAGAATGTGGCTGTCTTCATATTTCATTGTTTTAATTGTTTGTTTTCATTGGATGTGGTTCAAAACAACTCCCTTCTCTGAGATTAGAAAAAATATGATTTTTAACTTAAACAGACCGGTGAGTTGTTAAGTGAGCTCAGAGGTGGCTTGAGATTTTCCTCAAATGTTAAGGGAACAGAAGAAAGGTGTCCTGTGAGTTTCACTGAAACTCACCTAAGTGTTTTGTCTGACTGAAAGCTGACTTTTCTCCTCAGCCAGAAAGGTTTACATTCTTCTTGTATGATTATATTAGGTTTTGAAACATTTGTCAGGAAACACAAAGTATGATGAGTTTCCAGTTGAACTCTAGGACCAGGCTGTTCACACTTAAAAAAAAATGTTAACACTATTACAACGGATAGAGCTAATAAAAAAATTAACCATACATTGAATGTACAGTAGTTTGACTTTGTAATGTGCCAAAATAAGTAATTTAAGCCTAATTTACATTTATCTATAAATATCATATGATCTGCCCTGGAATACTACATGTCATATATTCAACATTAAGTACAGTGCATTTGGTAACTATTCAGACCTTCTTTTTTTCCACATTTTGTTATGCTGTAGCCTGATGCTAAAGTAATGAATCTACACTCAATAACCCATAATAACAGAATGAAAACAGAATTTATGAAAATGTAGCTAATTTATTAAAAAGACTGAAATCCAAATGACCACATAGACATAAGTACTCAGACCCAGTTGAAATGCAGCTCCCATTTCTCTGGCTCATCTTTGATATGTTTCTCCACCTTGTTTGGCGTCCACCTGTTATAGTCGCACAGCTAGTGATACATATCACAGAACAGACTTTTTTTTTTTTTTTTTTTTTTTAAATATCTTTCCCCAGATCTGTGTCTGGACACAATCCTGTCTCTGAGCTCTACAGACTGTTGTCAGCTGTGAGATGTATCTGCCTTTTCCACCTGTGACGAACACAGGCGGACTAAAATCAAGGGGTAAAAACATTTAAAAAATGATCAAAGAAAATGGGAGATACAAAGATTTAAGGACATCCAGTGTAGATTGATCAGGGAAAGTGTGAATAATTATTTTTTCAACATAAAGCTTTAAGGCAGCAACTTAACAAATTGAGAAAAAATTAAGGGGCTTACTTTCTACTTTCTAATGCAGCAAGTCGGCTGGAACGCCTCTTGACTTTGTCACCACCTACTGTAAGGTTTTGTGTCTCTGTCAAGATTCCTAAATAGAGAATATGAAATTTAAAGCTGTTGGTCTTAAAGCTCGGGGGTGTTGAAGGGAGTGTTGTAAAGTCATTGAGAGTACCATGACCTCTGCTGAAGGCCTCCATGCACTCACACACACACACACTCACAGAAGCTTGGCTGATCTAGCTACCCTGCAACACAAGACCAGACCTAATAACACACACAGTTACTGCGACATCTGTGTGTGTGGGCAGCTTATGGAGAAAGATGATGAAACAGTCACTGTCACATCTGATAGAAGTCACAGTGACCCTGATGTGAATAACATCTCGTGCTTTATAGGTTTCCTTAGCTTCAGTGGAAAGTGCTTTAAAGAAAAAAGGCAAAAGGCAGAACTGGCTGAGAACTGAGCTCCTTCACTTATCATAATTTGTTTTGACCAAGTCACAGCACATACATTTGGATTTTCTTCAGAAATGCAACAAAGCCAGAAAGTCATGTCTTCCCTCCCTGCTTTCTCAGCTCAGTTTGTTAATTATGCTCAACATTTATGCAGCTTGCAAATGTCTGGGGATAAGGGGAGTTTTGACCTTCCTAGGTGTGGGTACAAGGCGGGGCTGGCACTTAAGGGAGAGTCTGATTGGTTCCAGTGTTCCCACATCAACACAAATTTCTCTTTGGCTGTGACTCAGGGAATAAAGTGTGTCATTGGTCCATTTTGGGTTGTTCCCCACATCATAAAATTACCAGACGGTTTTAACAAGCCTGGCTCAAGTACAAAATTAAATTCTTGTTACCTCAGGTTTGGGCTGTAAAAAGTATCCAAATGAATCTTCAAAATAAAATTAAATATCTGTTAGAATAAAGTAAAAAAAATAAAATTTAAATTGAGCCCATATGCCTCCACTTTTCTTTGTTTGACTGCCTCAAATGTGAAATGTGAAATGTGTCTTAAACTGCTGAACATAAAGAATTATGGAGCCATGTGTTGAGTTAATGTATGAAGCAGTGGCAGAGTATTAGAGCTCGGGATAAGCCCCCAAAATCCGCTAACATCTGGCTTTTGTCGACAATGTGAGAGGCTACCCCTGAGTCAAATGACTCTGCAGTAGTGACGGGTGCTTATCAGCTCTGATCAGAAGTGATGTAAACATGGCACCTGTAGCGTCCTGTAAACGGACCTGTCTCCTGCCCAGCGTGGTGCTGTTAAACCAGAAACCCTGCTGAGAGTGAGCTGCAGGCCTTAAAGGAGTTTAAAAACACACAATCCCTGAATGAACATGGAGGCTCCAGGTCTTCCAGGAGCACCAACCTATCTATGCATAAAACCACAACATGGTGTCTCTGATTTTATGCAGGTTGAACAAATGAGATATTGATCATACATTGATCTGAGAGTTTTAAAGTTGTTGGCGGCGCCATTTTTTAATGTCACCCATGAGTTTGTGAGCTGCTCTTTTGACTCCTTGTAATTTCACTGTCACTGTCTTAGTTCTTTGAAACCAGAGGAAGCCATATTTGGAAGAGAAGGTGCTGAGCTGAGGCGGAGTGAGGGGTGGTGCTTTGTACTCTTTCCTGACTGTCAGGCAGGTCATTGTGTGGGGTACAGTCTGTCAAACACACTCATACCCTGCTTTATAGTCTATTTTCCTCCAAATGGGGCCGTAATTTAAAGAATGCACATTATGTTGTATTGAAGGAGCCTTGAAACTAGAGGCTGAGACCATCAACTCATTAGGGAAATGTTTACTGATGTAGTACTCATTTTCCCATAGATTTCAATACAATTTGACTTCTTTTTACAGCCAGTGGAGTTGCGCCCTGGTGGTCATTAGATTAGATGGTTATTGTTTAAGGTTCTTCAGCACTAGCCTCACTTTTTGGCCCTGGAGTCGCCCGTTGCCCACTTTTATAAACAGTCTGGTTTATTTGAGGAAACTGGAAGCCAAAAACTCTATTAGACCTCCCGTGTCACATGATCTTTTTAAAGCCTTCTATGGTTGACCTCAGTGCAGTGTGAGAAAGGATATCCACTCATGAATCATTCATGTATGTTTACATGTTTAAAGGCCTGTTTGTAAATATGTAGTTCCATCATATGTGTAGAAAATACATCATGAATGTGAGACAATCATATAGGTAGAAAAAAAAGATAATACTGTAAATGTAATGGGATTGAATTGATCTGCTTGAGTAAAAATCTCCTGATGAGCAGTAGAAAACCTGAATAACAATATTTAACTCCCTGCAGAGAGAGTAAATAACACATTTTCACTTGCCTCCCTGTATTATTATTTCCCCTGTATGTTTCTTTTTGTGGATAATGCTGTGACGTTTGTGTGTGTTTCCATGCCACAGTGGAGTACGACAGCGAGCCCTCTCCACAGCAGCGCCACCACAAGGAGTTTAAGTTCAACCTCTCTCAGATCCCCAGGGGCGAGGCCGTGACTGCAGCCGAGTTTCGCCTCTACAAGGAGTGTGTGAGCCGCACCTTCCGCAATGACACTTTCCTACTCAAAGTCTACCAGGTGGTCAAGGAGCACCCTGACAGGTAACACACACACACACACACACACACACACACACACACACACACACACACACACACACACACAGTGATAAGCTTTTAACAGGAAGATAAAACAGAAATATAAGGTGGGACTCTTTCCCCTTGAATGGAAAATTTCTAGATGTATTTTAATGTTGTTAGTTTATATTGTCTGTTATGTCAGATATTCTGCTTCCCTCAATATAATATAAAGACATATTTTAATATTTTTCAAATATTTTTGCTCTGAAAAGTAGAGAACAAGAGAAGAAATTGTGCAAGCATTAAGTTTACCTTGATTTGTTTCCCTTTATCTCACATTATTTCTGCTAGATAATAGTTAAAGGAAATTAGTTGCTTACTAAACACAATATTAAGTAAAAAAAATACCATTGAAACGGTGATATTGTATTATTAAGAGTGCACACTTCAGTCAGACTGCTGGTCCAACAGAAGCCAGCAACATGTTTTATCAACCTAAATGGATGCAGTTTTGGTTTTCTCATACATCAATATATACACATTTGTCCTGTACTTCAGACAAATTCGTTTTATCACTGGAAACAGTAAAATCCTCTTGTGGGTCCAATAATCCAGCCCTGGGTGGGTCCACTAGGTTTACTGAGGGGTTGCACTGTGGCTTTACTGGGAATCAACAAGTCAACAAGAAATAGGGAGTTCATGAAAACAGCTCTGTTCTGTTGACTTTTTTTGGACACAAAAAGGTTCGGATGATGATTTTTAAAAACATTGCCTCTCCCTGTGTGTTTGTGTGTGTGTTACTTTCCATCCCTCTATCATTCGCCCTGTGTTACACAGACTCTGGGCTCTTGTCTTGTTTAGAATGTAAAATCAAGCAAAACCACGTCTTACAGAAATAGCGCGGCTTCAAAATCCTCCAAAAGAGCACAGCTAATGCATGCCAAACATTTACATTACATCTGCAGGGGTAAATAAACATCCAGTGAGATTCCTCAATGGTATTTGTGTTTTATCAAGCTTGCCTAGTGAGAAGTAACACTAACACGAAGAGAATTTCTGAACAGCTTATATAGCTCAGTATATTTTGCATCATTATACACACCAAAGCAACTTTCTACCTTGAAGCTGTTGATGTACAAAGAGTTATTACACTTGATTGATAAATAACTAATATCAAGAAACAAATCACTTTTAGCTGGGGTCAGTCAGTCTTCTCAGACTTAAGTTTGAGGCTTAAGCTGATCCACTGGTGGAGAAAATGGTAACAAAGTGTATCCTCCCGTCTGTCTAAATGGCGGCGGTGGGTATATACTCCCAGGATATAAAGTCCATTAATCTCCTTTTTTTTTTTATCCTGAAGAAAAAAATAATAGATCGGAAAAAAGGTTGGAAAAATTCCTCGGCAGTATTGAATTCTTAATTAACCCTATAAGCTACCGTGATTTTAGCGTTTTAACCCGAGTGGTGAAAGTAACAGTTCATACAAGGAAATACTGTGAAGTCTTTGTTGTTGTCTTTCCAATTTTCCGCTTTTTGCACATCTGTATCTTTTGTAATCGTCCACTCAGCGGGGGGGGGGGGTTATTAACTTTCTCATGCCCCTCCTTCCTGGAAAAACTTTGCTCCTGCTTTGACTCTATGTCGAAATGATAGAGTGCTTTAATTAGCCTGACACCCCGTGTGGTTTTTGATTAAGGTGGTTTCATGAACAGCAGGAAAGAAAAGTGAGAGGTTACAATGCTAAAAATGCGGCAGGCCTGACATCATAATGAGAAATGTCAGTTTGCTGCAAGTGCTGTTTTTACTAACACTGAAAACCCAGTCAGCAACATTTTACCAGTAATCAAGAACAAGATGATTGAACATTTGTTATATTTAGATAGATTAGTTATAACAAAGTAATGAAGCAGGTAGCATCTCCTTCTTTCATGGAGAACCTCTGCAACCTGTCCCTCCAGATGTCTGACTCACATGGTCCTTTAACAATCTTACAAATATGCCTTTTCAACACCTTAAAGATGAAAGCACGCACAATTACCAGGGCTGCTGTCAGCTGCACTCCCCCACTTTGACCAAAAAGACTTATAAAGGAGATTTACTGTAACAGAAAACTCAACTTTGACCCTTGGCCTTGTTATTCCAGTTCATTTAAGCAGTCAGTCAATAAGAGGTTTTACAGTAGCCTTCCCCCTGCAGGCAGCTTTCTGATGGACCCCCGCCATCCTTTATCAGCTGAGCTGTGTGTGTGTGTGTATGTGTGTGTGTGTGTGAGGAGGTTCAGAGGTTCATATGGAAGCCATCAGAAACACCCTCATTAATGACCAATAAAGAGAGGCTGCTGCTGCAGGGGCATTCTCCAAACACCTGGATGATTGGCTTTGAAGTCGGCCATGGAGGAGGGTCTGACTGAGCTGATGCTGTGTTATTACTACTGTAATGGCTTTGTTGGATATAGGCATCTCGTGGGTCTCATCCTTCCTGTTTCAAATGCTCCTCTTTTTTGAAGCCTTATTTCATTCACACAAAACATTGTAAAAATGAACACACCTCTCTCTTTGTCTCATTGGCATATAATGTAATATATCTGTCTCATATTATTCAGCCTTTTTGAAAACTACAAGACTTAAAATCCCGGTTACCAAACCCCACACACTAACTAGCTATCTTGGCTGTTTAAACATTACAACACACAAGGTCAGCTTAGCTAACCAGATGAACTCATCAGCAGGGAGTGGTTAGATCTTTTCCAGTTAGCCCTAAGGTGCTGGTCTTGCTAAAATTTACTAATTTATTTTCACATTTTCCATTAGATGTCTGTAGCCAAAAAAAAAATTGGCATCATCATTTCACCCCTCAGAATATATATATATAATAATATATAATATAGAGAAAAGTTTAAATATCTGAAACCCATTCCATTTATTATTTCTAATCCAAGCTGTTTTCTTTCATAACCCATGTTCTCCCAGGGAGCCAGACCTGTTCTTGCTGGAGTCTCGCAGACTGTGGGCAGCTGAGGAGGGCTGGCTAGAGTTTGACATCACTGCCACGAGCAACCTGTGGGTGATGAGTCCGGTGCACAACTTGGGCCTGCAAGTCAGCATGGAGACCAGCAGCGGTAAGGGATATGATTGCATATATCTTCAGGCTAGAAATATATTGTTTATTATTTATTATTATTCTTTAACAGTAAGATGAAAAAAAAAACTTTTTTGGATGTTGACCAGATGCAGGGCGCTGCAGATACAAAATCCTGGTGGCCAAATTTCACCAAATATAATGCATAAATCTTAAGTGTCATTTAGAGACATGTAACTTGGCATCATAACTAAAAAATAATGTGCAGATGCTTTACAACTGTGAGCCTTCAAGACCCGCAGGGGACACCACAAATGCCAAGTAAGTGCATCTGAAAACATGGTGGGGGGCAAGTGGTATAATGGCTTTGAGCTTGGTCTCACTACATAACGAGGGTTAAATTACTTGTGACGTTGGCTTTGATTCAGCTACTTCCATCTTTTGAGAAGTAATGTGTGAGAACCTGCAAATGGTCGCTTCTATTCAATTTTTAGTTACTAGTGTCTGTTTCTAGTTTATATAAGTTCTTTACTCTAAACAAAACAACCATTAAAATCTTGCCTTGTGTAGTTTTAAGGTGTTGTATCCTTTCAAACAGGACAGAGCATCAGCGTCAAGGAGGCAGGCCTGGTAGGACGTGACGGCGCACTGGAGAAGCAGCCTTTCATGGTGGCGTTCTTCAAAATCAGCGAAGTGTACATCCGCAGCCCACGCTCCACTGGTGGCAAAAGGCGCCAGCAGAATCGCAACCGATCCACACAACCACAGGAGGGGTCCAGGGGGCTGGGCCTAGCAGGTCAGTCTTGCGTCAGCTTAAACCGTCTTCATCACACAGCACAAAGCAATCAGACACACAGCTGGCCTGAACCTGACCTCACTGCAAATCATTGTCTGGTTGAAATAGTAGCCTTTGTGATACTTAATAAATGGGACCTGGCTTCAGCTGGATCTCTCTAATCAGCCCCCATCAGACAGGAATCCTAGCACGGGGATCATGTCCAAAATCTGTTTTCACTGTAGTTTGTCTGAACGGATTAAGTGTCATGAAGTGATTCCCAAAAATACTGTTACTTATGAAAAGAGACTGAGGTTTGGATCTGAGGTTTGTTTCTGAATTAAAGCCAAAAAGACTATAAAGTAAAGACAGGAAAGCTTGATGAGCCAGGGTCAGACAAAATAAAAATTGATATGCGTATGACAGGAAGACAATGCTCAAAAAAAACGGCAGACTCAAACCTCCTCATCAGTCCTCCTTGCTTCTCCTCCTATTCAGCAGATGATGTAATGAGCAGGTGTAAACCTGACATGATGAGCTCTGCAAGCCTTTCAAATTAAATCAAGGCCTAATCCATTTACCTTTCACCTGCTTCATAATCCGGGACAGACTTTATAGCCCTTAAAGCTCAGATGCTCCTGTGATGCTTCATTGCGTGACTTCTGGAGTACATAAAGCTGGCGCTCAGGGAGCCTGCTGTTGATATCAGCCTGATCCATGGCTAATGTGACAGATGAAGAATCCTGTTAATCATGTTAATATTAAGCCTGGCTCAAAGCTTTGACTCTACCATGTATCAGAGCAGTGCCCCGTGTGCAGTAGTAAATAAAATGTACAAGCAGTCAACCGCCTCTATATTTTTAATATTGGAGATGTTTCTAAGAATCGATATGTTCTAAGTTTTTTTTAAGTCCACTGCCTGTTGTCTGTTGTGTCAGGATGGCCGAGCGGTCTAAGGCGCCAGACTCAAGGTTGATTCCTTCCTCAAGGGATTTCTGGTCTCCAAATGGAGGCGTGGGTTCAAATCCCGCTCCTGACAAACTCTTGCAATATCCCCACTGTGGGACAAATAAAGAAATTAGAATTTGTGACAAGTAAAGAGTGGCTAAGGCAAATAAAATATCTTTAATATACGTATAAGTTTGGGTTTAATGAAAAGTCATGCTTTTAGCTTGTAACTGCATCTCAAAAATGAGAAATTGTGAAACACAGACATAATTCCTACAATAATGTAATTAACTTCAATTAATTTGCTTCGAAAATGCTTATACAGTCAGTACAGCACCATAGATCTAGTCCTTCCCTCAAATCTTGGTTAACTTGATTCCACAAATAGACAGGTAGGTTAAAGTGAGTTCAGGCAAGTTTACATCATACTATAGTCTACAGTGCACATAGTTCTGCTATGGCTGTGTATCCGTTAACCTTTAGTTGGCCAAAACTGTTTGGCCCAGCAGCAGCTTAAGTTCAGCACACCTGTTTTCTGGACTTGTGTCAGACTTGTGATAAATGAAGTGCTATAGTCATTCCAAGTATCGTTGCGCTGATTCCCAGGGATGAGACTCCCTCAGTGCAAGCCACGGTGCTGTTCACTGAAGCTGATGGTTAAACCAAAGAGGCTTAAGTCTGCATCCCCAAAACCTTGCAAAATCTGGGTCATAGCTGTCTCACTTTTTTTGTCTTCTGGTACCTGAGCACATCTTAGTCCACTGACACACAGCCACAAACGTCCCAGCTTGGCTGGCTACCTGGGAAATGATTTACCTCTGCTTTGCTTTTTCTGCTACTGTGTATAATGGCTCTTCCATCTGTATGGCACTCAGAGCATTTTCAATGGCTCTCTCAGCAGATTAGACTGTGGTGCCGTTAACACTATATTGCAAGTTAAATTCCTGCGGGGTTTTTTTCTCTGTAATTGCGTGAAATAAAGGGTATGGCTGACACAACAGAGAACAAAGACGTGTCATTTGTTTTGCTACAGGACAGTTAGAGTACACCACAGGCTCCAGACCTATATTCTCCTCTACCCAGCTATAACCTTTGGTTTGAGATATCCTAAAATTTCTTGACACTTGATGTCAAGATGTTTTGAAGATTAAGTGATGATTCAAGTGTGAATCAGGGGGGTAAGGTGCACAACATGTAATCACAATTTGGGTTAACATTCCTGTAACAGATGTCATTTCAGCTCTCTTCCAGTATATGAGGGTATATTTAAGTCTAAATAAATTCATAATTAATAGCTTAGAGAATAGTTTCATCTTATCTATATATATAAGTATGCCATTCATCTTTATTTTAGGTAGGTCAGCTTTTGTATCTTAGTCTGTTTTAGGAAGATGAGAAAACTGTGATTCTGAATGAAAAAATCTGCTCTAACAAGGGCAATCTGTTAAATATGTGTCCTGGAGGACTGGCCTTTACATAACCCAAAACATCAAGACCTCTCCACCTCGCCACTCGGGATGATGGGGAGTGTAAATATTTAGATCCAACACAGGAAGCGGGGAGGCCCCCCTCGCGACAGCCGAGTGTCCACGGCCAGCAGTGGACTGCTGGGATTGGACGGGATGGGAGGATCCATGAGGAATTCAGGAGGGCATATGGTTTCAATACCGCATCACTTACTCCAGGGACAGGGAGGAGGACAGGATGGATGGGGAGAGCATCTGTCTTGTGGAGCGCTCATGGGGCGAAACTAAATGTGGACAATGTCCCCCAGTTTCTGTTTGGCATGGAGCTACAGTACATCACTTCAGGCCACCACAACTCGAAGGAATATTTGACTAATTCATTCTCAAAGAAACATGAGATCGAAGGCCGGAAGGCAGCAACAAGTTTGTTTTTAATTGCTCTAGGTTCACAAGTTACACATAGAGGCTTTTAAAACTTTTTTGGGGGGGCATGAGTTACTTTACTCTGTGTGTTTTCAAAAATAATTTCCCTCCTCTGACCAAATTGCAAACTCCTGACCTGTGTGGTTAACCACTGCACTTTTTTTTCTGCACTTTTTGGTCCTCGTCTTAACACTGAGCCATCTTCAGAGCTATTTTTGTCAATGTTCATTTAGAAATTTGAGTGTAGAGCTCTGCTTTCTCATAAATAACTAAAATCTCTTCTTCACTCTGCTGAGGATATTTGAACTGAGAACCTTCCAAACAATGTTCTCTGTAAGGCTTTGAGTCCTTCTATTTTCTCATTTTCGCATTTTTTTCCAAGTGGATTTAATATGACAAGTGATGTTAAATTTCTTCCAGATGACTAAAGAGAATGAATTCAGCCAAACAAATTTCTACTGCATTAGTTTTGAGATAATGGTGTGATTAAACATACAATAAATCATCTTTGTTTTTCATTTTTAACTCACAAAGCAGACAATTTTCAAAACGAGCAATTTCTGTCTAATGTCTTGTTTGCTTTTCCAGTGGTAGTAGTAATAGCCATTGATCTTTTAAATATGCATTTTCTCTTAGATTTGGATTTATGAGGAGAATGTATGAATATTTTTTGTCAGAAAAATGCTTCAGAAAACTTTGGGTGTGCCTGATCTGCTGGTCTGCTACCCTGATCAGAGTAGTGTACCTTGCCAAAAGAACAATACAACACCTTTGGAGGTAATTTAGGGTTTTGTGGGATAAGAGGGCTTGGGAGGTAATGGGAGTCGGGTTGGGCTTTGGCTGTGGGGGAAGTTAACAACCATCCAGGGAAGGAATACCACGTCCCAGCACAGCACAGGCGGCCTGTAATTAGGCCTAGCCAGTCATTAGCTGCACAGCTAAAGGACTGACCACGCTAACAGTATCGCTTAAAGAATTATAATAACATAGCACACAGCCAGCTGTGTTTTTTCATCTGTCTCTCTTCTCCTCCTCCTCATTCTCCTCACTCCTTCCCCACCCCACCTCCTTTTGTTTACTGTTGGAGTAATTAGACATAGTGGTGCTCCCTCACAGGGTTTAATAACCTCTGTGATGAAAGACAGGAAGAAAGATAAACTTCAGTAGTAGTGGTAGGTGGGAGGGGGAACATCAGAGATAACAGTGACGTTATCCTTTCATGTCTTCATAGCCATTGGCATCTTCTGGGTTGAGGACCCTGATTTTATTTTAAACACTGGTCCAAGTTTTCAATCACCACCACCACCATCTCTAAGTGAGTTCATGTAATTTCTACTGTAAAAGCTGCAATCTTTCCTTGTTCTAAAAAAAATCCTGAGTTAAGGAACTGCCAGAGCAAACTATAGACCTACAGTGGAGTGGTTTTGAGAGATTGTGGTCTGCAGGGGCTGAAATGACTTTTTAATGTTAAATGTCACACACACATAGATACACACTTCCTCCATGGGACACCCAGACTATAATGATTGAACTGGCACCATTTCATTATGACATATGATAAATATAATTTATAGACTGTTCCTCCTGACAGAGAAGCTGGTAAAAGTGTTTCAGTGCCTTTAATGAATGGCAGGTAGTGTAGTGAAGGGTTAATATCAGGCCAAGTCTCATACAGTTTAGGATATCAAAAGTCCCAGTGTTAAAGAGCTACAGTGCTCGCATTCAGTAATGAACAGTGTTTCCCTTGCTATTATTGGCAGGGTGGGAACCGGCAGCCACTGTCCCAGCCACCTCAGTGAATTGAATGTGAATTGGTTTAAGTGCAACATTTTAGTGTCACATGGTCCAAACGGATGTTTGTCTACTCACAGGGAAAACGCTTTGAGGTTAAACATTGTTAGGTGAGCTGCTGTAATGTGGAGGCTGAGCTCTTTTTTTTTTTTTTTTTTTTTTACATTTACGATCCAAATATCTGGTCTTGATGATTGTGTGAGAAATGGGGGAAAGTAGAGTTCATGGTTTGGTGCTGATGCTTAAAGGAATTGTTTTAATAAATATAATAGTTTCCTTGCTGAAAGTGACATAAGATGAGATACCACTCTCATCTATCTTTATCTTTATTTAGACATGAAGCTACAGCCAGCAGCTAGTTAGCTTAGCTTAAAACCACAAGTTGTCATTTTTAACCTTATATAAAAACAGTCAATTTTTTGTACAGGTTAAACAAATGGGATATAACAAAGGAGTTTTAGCTTGTCGCGTGTCTTTATCCTATGGCTGTAGCTTCATACTCAAGCGTATGAATGTATAGTGACAATCATGCATTGAGTGAGTGTATTCCTTAAAATGTGAATTATGTTATTCTGTTTGTACAAATCTACTGTTAAAATGTAAAACTAGAACCTACTGTCAAGTCCACTGACACAAAGTAAAACATTTTTAATAATTAGTAAAATAGTAAATAGTAGTAAAATTTTTTGATCCCTAATATGTTGTCTCAGTGCTTTGAGTTCCTTCCCACCCTAACTCCCTGTCAAGGAAAGCACAACAAAATGAATGGAGGCCTCATGGGAGCTGGAGCTCAGTGGTAACTGTGTGGCATTAAAATTTTACAGGCAGGAAGAGGAGATGTTTATGGGCACCACAAATCTGGGCCTCAATGAAGCCCATAGTAAATATCAGCTTTATTCCTCTTAAAGAGACCTACAAACTGTAAATGTTGATGGTTTTGAAAGCCAAGAGGTGCAAAGGAAAATGAGTTGAGACAAAGAGGAGATGGGTATATGAGCCACACCCTTTGCTGTGCAGCATATAGCAAAACAAGGCCTTTCTGTCATCTGTGTTGGCATCCACAGTATAATGAGTATAATGAGTTTAACAGGAGTATATAGATTTTAGGAATCAGCTGACAGGTGATACTATCTTAGTGTGTCATGGGGACTTTTCATTATAAGCAGATGATTACTATATCCTTTTACTTAATGTCTAATTCAGATTACCATCTAATTGGTGGCATGAATCTAAAGTAATGAAATGGACATCTTTGCCATTCACTGCGAACGTTTACAGTTATTTTACACACTGTGTCAGCGCTAACACCTCGTACAAATGAGAAGAGAGCCTCAGCATATAACAGCTTGAGTAGCAGACAGAGTTTACCTTTTTCCCCCATATGTTTGTAAAAAAAAAAAACAGACCACTTTATCATTTGAAGCAAATTCTATATATATATATATATACACACACACACACACACACACATATTTATCACAAAAAGAGCACTTAAGAGGTGCTAGGTGAATTTTGAATAGAGCAGCTCTTTCATCCTATTTCCTGTCTTTATGCTATGCTAAGATAACTTCAAAGCTAACCCTACAATATACTAACACTAGGATATCATGCCCAACTCCAATGACCTGACCATACAGCCGCTTTTTTCTGAAAACTAAAATATGAAATTCCAACAAAAGAGCGCTTATCTTGTCAAGGTTCAGAATTGCTGACACTGTACGTCACCTGTAGGAACAATGTTTATTGACATACTGATGCTAAACCTTAAGGGTTCATATTCAAGTACAGTCTCATAAATCTCTATACATTAACTCCATGAAAGGCCTATCATTCTGCAGCACTGTAATGTGTAATTTCCTCTCTCTATAAACATCACCTCAAGTTTATATCAGGTCAGCCAAGTCACTCAGCCAGGTTCTTTCAATGACACTTTTCCTCTGTCCTCAGATGTTTCCTCCTATATAAACACTCCACAACACTGCAAGTTTGCCTTACAATGTAAGAAAAAAAAAATCAAGTGAATTTTTTTATTGTTGAATTTTTTTTATTATTGTTATAATTATAGGAAAAATCAGAGTAATCACACAGCAGCTGGTTTAGGCCCAGTCTGTTTCCTCATTTGTGAAGGTCCCCTCACTGTAAATCTGTTAAATCCAAATGCTCTTTGCTGTTAAAGACTCTGGCAGTTCAGCCAGTCCACAGGGAGGCAGGATGAAAACATGTGACCCAGTGTATCACTTGCACACAAGCTTGACTGTACACATGCAGTCACATATAAACTTTGTGTTTCCATATTTACGCACATCCCAACGAACTGCCTTTTCCTTTTAGAAAGGAAGGAATCTTAAACTGGGGAAATGCCTGACTGCATGCAATGGTTTACAGATGATGGCCTTCGACCTCACCCCGCCATTGACTGTTGCGGCCAGTCTCACCTTTGATTTCCTGTCGCTCACAGAATTAATCCATCTAATCACATTTATGCATCTTCACACGTTTATATCTTGCTGCAGTAAAAAGAAACACATGTCCTTGTTTAGAAAGAAATTAACACTTTTCAATAGAATTCGCAATTTTAATTCAACTAGCGGTAACTAAGTGTGGCGGGGGAAAAAAAGATGATGCAATTTGTTTGTATGGACATCAGTCTGTCAGTTTGTTTATGTATTATTATTCCCTATTAAAAGAAAATTACTGCATGCAGCATCTGGGTGAAGGTGCATCTACAGCAGCTACAACCAAACAGGCTGACAATGTAATGTAATTTTAAAAGGTAGTAAATGGCAGTTTTGGCTGTAAGAGCCAGCTCCATACAGACTTAAAGTGGTAAAGAGCTTTTTTTAAAGTTATTGTGGCCTGATTAATTCAAGGAATGATTTACTAGGCTAATCAGAATTATAATATGATATAATAATACAATTACCATATTATAACTCTAATGACAAGTTACAGTAAAAACTTCAACTATAAGGATTTCTACCAAAATATTTGATTAGCACTTTTATAATGAACTTTTCTACACTTTGAGTAAGTTATGACCAACAAAGGGGAACTAGAATAATCTCATTACAGTTGTAGGTCCTCTGCCAACCAGCCTGCTGGTTTACATCCATGTAAGTCCAGACCCATACGTATATGGAAGATTAGGAATATATAAATACAATTGACTTGGCTTTGTTGTCATTGGTGCTATATGCGTCATGTTGTATTAATATTCTGCAGTGTTCCTTCCACAGGGTGTAATTAGGGATTTTTTTAAACCATCATTTGTCTGTTTTAAGTGACGTCCTATTAGTCACGTAGAGGGAAACATTCATGCACTGAGGGCTGCATTTAGAGATGCTGGGTGACCTGTGCTCATCTTAAAGATACAACTCCCTGAGGATTTCTGCTTTTCTCTTGCAGATTACAACAGCAGTGATCAGAAAACAGCATGCAGACGACATGAGCTGTACGTCAGCTTCCGAGAGCTGGGCTGGCAGGTACTGAATATTTGCTTATTCCATATATATTGACTTAAAGGCCAAGTGATCCTCACACTCTGACTCTTGATATCCTGATCAGTGTTTACACTCAGTGCTTTGCTCTGGATGTAGCACATTACATACTAAGACAAATAGTTTTGAGTTTGCAAAATGCAAATTAGTGTGTTGATGATTCATAGAGCGATGATACTGGATGTAAAGACTCTGATTTTCTCACATTATTAAGTTTTTTTCTTTACATGCACGCATTTGCACACTCACTTCTATTGACACTTTCTTTTGAGTCTATTTTTTCATCTTGATGACAGTAACATTGCATCATTTATACACACTTTATAAACACCAGTTTGTCAGGCTGCTACTAAGGAGGGAGGGTGTGAGAAGAAGAGAGAGTCAATTCAAGCGGGAGGTTGGAGGCAGCAGACTTAGGCTTTGTGTGTATTTGTGTGGAACATATGGAGGAAGAAATAGAAGTGGGCAAACAGTGAGCTATTAACACAGCACTGACATCTAGAGGGAGACTTCCAGCACACAAACCCTCTCTCTCACACACACTCAGGAAAGGAGCTGGACAGGCAGATGAGTAAGAGGAGAAAGACAGATGTATTATTCCCACTGACAGGAAGGTAAACTAAGCTAAACAAAAATGTAAAACATGCACAGATTTTTTGTTGAGTGAACACGTGGACTCTTGTGGAAGTTGGAGGACAATTCTCCATCCTATTTTTTTTTTTTTTTGGTGTACTAGTTATCAATATATTGGGATGTTTTAAATTAACTTGATTTGATTGATTTCTTGTGTTGTGATCTTTTTTTGTGTGTTTCTCGAAGGACTGGATTATTGCTCCTGAAGGCTACGCAGCCAACTACTGTGATGGAGAGTGTTCCTTCCCCCTTAATGCCCACATGAATGCCACCAACCATGCCATTGTACAGACACTGGTAAGACTGACCTACAAGTTACCGCGCTCACTATGTTCTTTACGCAGAGCAGGGGAAGTCATTGTAGATTAAGACTCACCAGTCTACCAGTCTAGAGCCTGACTTGGTTTAAAGATCAATTAATATACATTTTACTTCTTTCATACTCAGTCACTTGACTCCTCAGCTAAATGAAAGTACGATGCTGAATTGCTGAGGGCTTCTTTAAGACTATATCTAACCAATTTCCATTACAGTGGTCTAATATTTTACCCCCAGCCCATAAATGGAGTAGTGCATTTATGCAATAAAGCATACGTCTTCATTTTGACTGTGATTTGATGGGAATCGGCTGTTTTTCAGGTCCACCTGATGAACCCTGAGAACGTACCGAAGCCCTGCTGCGCCCCCACCAAGCTCCACGCCATCTCAGTGCTCTACTTTGATGACAACTCCAACGTCATACTGAAGAAATACAAGAACATGGTGGTGCGGGCCTGTGGCTGCCACTGACACCATCAAGGACCAGGAATGCTTGACTGAAAAATGGGTTGGCAAAGGGCTGCAACTGGAGCAGTGACTCCTGGGTGAGGTTGACCTCAAGTAGACACTAGTTTTCTGCCCAAATCCTCAGCCTGCACAGGTCCACCCTGAAAGGTTACTTACACCTTCTATTGCAATAGTCTTGGACAGCTTTAAATATCCATCTAACAACATGATTTGTCGTCGAGGCGTCACGCTAAGCAGGGACCATTGCAAAAATAACACCATACAGGTGTCATCTAGAGGCAACTTCACCCTTCTTCAGTGTTGAGTCACCAAATGGTCTATCACCTTCTCTACTGGCTTTAAAGTGCAGTCTTTCTTTCATGGGTCTGCAAGTGAATGAATGACTGTGTGTGTGTGTGTTGGGGAGGGAAGTGTTTAAGTCTGTATATGTGTTTATGGAAGTGTGTGTATGAATGCCTAAGAGGCCACTGCACCTTCTCGCTCACTGAGAGGGCAAGGGCAAAACTGAACTGTTGTGGGACCAGTCCGAGCGCTGCTTTCTTTCCTTTCTCCCATACACACACACACACATATATATATATGTATATATATATAAAACACAGTGGATCAGTTCTCAGTAGAGGCTCACGTAATTACTGATAAACAACTTCTCTATAGCGCATGACCCCAGGTAGTTGACTCAGTGTTACCACAACACTGAAAACCAACAGTCGTCAGTGACATCACCTGGGCAAATGACAGGAAATGTGTAGAAATGGTTTGAGTCAGATGGGAAAATACAAGCCCAGTTTCCTTTTCAGTGCAAATGTTGTTCACTCAAACAATCTAATACTGAATGAATGATGCATTTGGAGTCAGTAGTTTCAGATTTCCTTCCTCTTCCCTCACATATTTTCTTCTCAAGCCATATTTGCCTTCCCAAAATATAATATGGACTGAACCAAAGTGACCGCACGCAATTTTAGTAGCACACCTCTCCAAATATCCCCTCCATGTCAATATTTGCCAGGCTCATGCTGAGCTACTTTTCACCAGACTGGTTCAATGTGATGCACAATCTGGCTAAACTCATGTTTTTCTCCAAAGGCCTGAAGAATACAGCCTTATCCCTCCGACATACCGCATGTGGCCATTTCCATGTTGCTGCACTCACAAAGTTAACAAATGCTTCCACCCCTGACAACTCATCAAGAGATTGTGGAAAAACATTCAGCGAGTCAAAAACAGATGGGATGGCAGAACGGTTTCTGTGCCAGCTTTCTGAAATTAGCCCTTTTTCAACCCTGAGGGTAAAACTATGTTGAGATTTGTGTCCAGTGGCAAAGTTCCTGCCAGTTGAACAAGTTACTGTGAGCTTTATATATACATATATATCTTTTTTTTACATATTTTAATGAAAAACTAATACCAGTAAGAATCAAAATACCTTAAATGCCTAACCAATCATAAATTACAAAATATACCTCTGGTGAGCTGCTGTTTACATTTGTGATCATGTTTAGACTGTTTTTTGTAAATACTTGTACATTCTCAGTTTATTTATTGCACCTTTTATTAAAAAGACAAGTCACATACCTTATTAATAAAGATAAATACAAAAAAAACAATGAAAACAGACTTATTTTTGAAAAAAATTTTTATTATGAAATCTCATGTTACAACTTGCCATTATTTACTCTTTTGTACAAAATCCATGGGTAGTGCACAACCCATGACTCGCAAGGAAAAAAAAACTTCTGTCACTGGAGTTCTTTAGACCATGTGCTATCCATAAAAACTTTTACTGACAAATACCTGCTGTGTCTGACTGTTTGTGAACGTGGATTAGACAATCAATGGAGTCCTGCATCGTGTTGTGCCTTTCTCTTAACCTGGGTGAAAGAGCATTTTCTTTGGAGTGAGCCTGGCCCTACAGGTGGATGCAGTTTGAATCATCATCATTAATCACAGAAAAGTGTGTTGAACGATTATTGGCAAAACTGCAAATACAATTAGAACCACGGCTGTGACAGATTACATTTCTTGGCCTTTGACTGTTGAATTAATTAACCCTCTGTACAGGTTGGATTTATGGGTTGATGCTTATGATAGCATGTGCGATCTTAGACTGATTAATTCACTTCAACAATGTTTACAAAAGGAGTAGGAAGCCAAATAATGGTTTATTTTGGTTGCATTTGGTGAACGATGTTTCTTTTTCCAGATCATTTTATTGGTAAGGGGATTTTACAGAGCAGCTGTCCATGTAGCAGAGTTATACTTTATCCATCTATTTAGTCTCCAGCCTTAGATTGATAAGGATGCTGGTCTCACAGCTACAGAAAATATGACAGCAGATTATTTAGGAAAAGCAAATATCGATCCAAGATGCGGCTGGTTCGATTGCTAACAAATAAATCACAATGTTAAGTCAGAGAGGTGATGATGTTTGTAGCCCACCTGAGCCTCAGCTTGAGTCTGTGCTCTTTCACTTCTAACCTCACAGAAGATGATGAAGACGACCAGGAGAACAGTACCAAAGAGCTGTGAATGTGGGTCAGTACCAGTCAAAGTAGAGCACTGTTCTTCATGAGATCATGAACTTGCACTACAACCTCAACACTTGATCTCTGATCTCTCCTGCTCCAACTGCTGGTTCCCACCACCTTTGTAACGTGAACCTGGCCCAAGAAATATAACAAAAAGCCTTTACATTCACCCGTTTTGTACTGCAATTACTGTATTTGATGATATCATGAAGCAACACTCTGTTGATGACTGTTTCTGAATAAACAAAAACATGAATCAGAAGCAGCAGTAACTTTTAAGGTGTTCAGTAATAGAGATATGGAGCAACATGGCCCAGGCCTGAGACGCTGAATGCTCGGAGGAGCTGAGAGGGGTGGCTGAGACCACAGGAGTCAGAAATGGGCTCGGGTGCATGACTAAGATCTTTGACAATTTTCTTTACATGAGCATGAGCGTGAGTGAGCATGAAAGATTGATCTGATCTTTAGTTTGCTCTTCGTCATGAAGAGAAAAATGAAGTCATTTCCCTGTGCCATGTCAGACTGCTGTGACAACAATAAAGCCTCTGTCACAGCTCCCTCTAGCCTGCAAGCATGTTTCCCTGAGAGTTAAGTCACATAGGCCATTGCTGGCATGGATATGAGGTACCCTCAACTTAACACTCAACTTCACATTTGGGTGACACAAACCTTCTAAGTGACAGTACCGTAACATTAATGGCCCATGATTTAACAACAGATCCCATGTATAAAATTTTGCATTAAAAAAAAACAAAAAAAAAAAAAACAAAAAAAAAACAAACTTATTTTCAACTGGAACATTTGGACTTCAGTGCTACTTTTTTTTGTTATAAACATTACTTGTGTGGTTCTCATCAGATCAGCAGTGCTTGCAAAGTCGATGTCAGACATATTACTTCATTTGCAGACCCAACCAATACAATAGTATTCTCCATGTTAGGAGATTGGAGACAGGTACTAGCAATGAGCAACACATCGACATCAAAAGCCCTCTGAATCATTCTATCCTTGAACACTGGAGAAGGAACAGACTGCTTCGGTCTGACATTGGCTGATTCCTTTCTGAAGAGAACCCGATTGGAGAGAGATAAAGAAAGGTCTGGCAAGTGTATGAGAGCGAGTGGTGTCCTACTGGCCAGATATGCAGTGTGGGCGCTGACTCCACTGTTTCTACAGCTCATCTCTCGCCTGCCTCATCACAAAGCTGTGTAGACTCTCCAGGTCACGCCCACCGTGATGCTCGTCACCCTGTTCGCCCGCCCTGAAGATGATCAACGTGGGGTAACCTCGCACCTACAGAGAAAGAACCAAACAATGACGGGGGATTATTCAATGTGCTTAGTCAGACAGAACAGAAAAAGGAGTGTGTTAGGGCAGGTGTGTATATAGTTTTTATTTGGCATCAAATTCAGTCAGCTAAGGTAAGGGACTTCCCTGTGGTGTTCGTTTTAGCAAACGCATCTGGTTTTGTTCTAGTTGTAGAATCGTAGGTTGAGTGGAAACATTAGAGTACTTCAATGTACATAGTCAAAGGGCTAGATGGGGAATATTAAGTTTTATTCATTTTAAACTTTGAAAATGACAAAATGAACTGAGCACAGGCTTGGGACTCCAATGGAGTCTGCCTTTTCATGCTGTTACTATAGTCACTATCATTCAGCATGAGACTTGCATACCACTGAGCAATCTGCAAATTGTGTGGGTAAAAATGAAGACTGATGATGGGTCACAGGCAGTGAAATTATATATTTTTAATATTACATTCTCTAAAATTTGAGCAAAGCAGTGGTCAACAACTAAGCATCTGTAGGCGTGGGACCATTAGAGGAAGGTTGGGCTAGTTGTGGAGCCACAAGGATGAAAGATGAAAGGATGAAGAGATGGGTGCTGTGTGGTGATCAGCCCAGCGGAGGGTGTTGAGGAACTCTCATGACATAATTCTCTATCTCCATGCATTTATATTGCTGGATTATACTGGATGTCATTAACTTTGTGTCTTGTTGTCCTGTAGTTTGTGCTTTTCCTCTGTGTCCTCATTCTGCAGGTATCTCTGATATCAGATCTGCAGATCTGGATCTGCTACTACACAATATACTATGAGTATTACTATTATTTTCACTACAGCAATCTGTCTGAGCGCTTAAATATAACAGTATAAACAGCTGTTGCTAATCCTGTCTGTACCTTTAACCCTCTCACACACACACACACACACACGTCAGTCCCCCGAGCCGAAAAACTTTTCTTTGTGGGGTCGGATCGGGGTCAGTGTGTGTCTATCAGTAAGAGGTTATGAAACAGACAGACAACGCAGATGTAGGCGGGAGCTGGGATGTGGAAAATTATTTTGATGGCGTTTACACATTTGTGTGGAATCAAAGTTATAAACGGGACACATACTTTAATGTGCGTGAAGTTTGATGTGCTTCGTCCTTTGTGTCCACCTTCTTTTTAAAACAGAATATCCATCCAGGAAAACCCCATGTTCATTTTTGGGTCACCCAAGGTAATCCCACGCTGCTCATTTTAATTTTATTTTTGGGGCTTGGACAAATGCGAAATCAGTCTTGCCTCTCTCTGTCATTTTATTAAGACACCCACATACTTACAGAGTACTTGTTGCAGAGTGTGCGCTCGACGGTGCAGTCCACTTTGGCTATCTTGACATCGGTGAGGCCAGGAAACTCTTTCTTGGAAAGATCCTCCCATGTTGGAGCGAGGTTCTTACAGTGGCCGCACCTGGAGAAGAGGACAATACAGAAATTACATCATTTTAACTGACTGAGAAAGTAATTTTTTTTTTCTCTCTAACCATCATCCAAGAGGCAATTCAGGTCAACTCCACAAACCGCTGATGCAGCTATTGAACTGAATTGACCTCTAAAGGTGAATTAATTCTCTTGATCTGTAGGATTTAAATGTTACTGATCTTACCATGGTGCATAGAATTTGATGAAGGTGAAGCCCTTGGCCACTGCCTCATCAAAGTTGTCCTCTGTCAGGACCAACACATTGGACTGTAGACAGGGAAGGAACAGAAACTCTGTTATTAAACTATTCAATGATGTTGATCTAATTTTACTTAAAAGAGTATGTTCAGGTTGTATAAGAGCAGTTTTGGATGGTGTGTTGATGTTCACATTAAGACATTTAGATGCTTTGTCACACTGCTAATATACATCCAGTCAGACTTCATCATGACAGTCACAGCAGAGCGCAAGCTAAGGAGGATGCTAAATTCATAGATGTTAATGTATAAACAAAATCATTCTGTAGCATTTTCTTTTTAAACAGCTGCTCATGCAAAGCAGACTATTATTAGTACATAGAGAAAGCTGCGTTTGCTTGTTCACACCCACCTTTACCTCCTCTTTCTCTGGCTCAGCAGTGGGCAACTCGTTTGCTTTTTGTTCCTCACTTGGTTCCTGCTCCTCAGCGACGGCAGCCTTCAACTGGTTGTCCACAAAGTCTTTGAAAGAGTCTAGGTCTCTTTTTCCTTTGTACTGTTCTGTCTACAAAAAAGACAGACACAAGAAGTATTTGTGGAAGCTATTAATAACAACAACAAAGCACAGTGATTTATGCTACTGTAACCAATGCTTTTTTCTTTAGACCTCTGGAAGTCAACATATTATATATTATAATAGGGTTAGGGTCAACAGACACATTTCTCACTCTACAGGCTGGTTTGCTGGATTGACACAAAGCCATTGTGAGAATTTATACTGGTGTACCTAAACCGCTCTGCAATTACACTGCCAAAACACAAACTGGCAGTGAGTTTTTTATGCCACCGCGCAGAGTTTCTTTTTACTTTTTAAGTAAAATGATCGGCTTTTACTGAGCCGATCATGTTGGACCTGGACTTGATAAATGTTTAACATTCAATTTTAATGAAACTGGTGCAACACAGAAGAGAGAAAAAATGTTGTGATATTGTGTACAGCCATTGAAATTATTGCAGCAGAAGGACAGTGAATTTTCTGTTTGTCCAACCACTAAGAGGAGAGGCCAACCAATCACTGTTGTTGTGGCCTGCGCTGCCACAATGTTCAGTACGGCTTTGATTTTTCCAAAGAAGATGCACCTCAGTGTAAGATATGTGGGAAACACAAAACCATACCTTCAACGTCAGTGCATGAATAAAACTGGCCTTCAGAACAACACATAGCAAATCCAAATGCCTTACAGTAACTCAATAAGTGAAAGTAGGTCTAGCTGAAACAAAATGTTGATTGATCATATTCAATCATTGTTTGTAACAATGAGTGGCAGCCGTTTTAACATCTTATCATGGCGTGATTAACATGCTAGGTGTTTCCTATATATTTATGTATCTAGTCATTCCATTATGATGTAATGTCATGGAAGTTGTTATAGTTTGAAGAATATCTTAGGTGTCAAAGAGAAACAACATGGCAGCCACAGTGGCAGCAGGTCAGATGTGGCCAAAGAGTGCCTCAAAACTTCTTCCATACCTTCTGCCCGTTGTAGAAGAAGAGCAGTGTGGGGTATCCCCGGACACCATTGTCAGAACACACCTCATAGTGCTGTGTACAGTCCACCTGGGCAATAAATACATGAACACGTGTTATTTAACTATGATACATAAACACTCACCATGCAAAGTGCTTCCTTTATAGCCCAGATTACAAACAGATGGCTATTCCTATTAGCAGCATCCTGTTCAGTCAAACAAATAACTGGAATGCAATAAAGTGTTACTTGCAGCGAAGAAAGCACAGCTCACACACAGAATTTACTACCATTTAGAAACATGACTCAGAATTTTACAAAAGGCAGCTCATATTGTAGGATGAAAAAAAAAAAAAAAAGTCGCCATTAACTTGGCAGTTGATCTGATTTTTACCCAAGTCACAGTATACGTTGTGCCTGGTTGTTTTATTATCTGCTTATTGTAGTTAAGGCCTGTAATTAAATATTTAGGAATATTTGTACTATTTGCTGTGAACCTGTACACAACTTGAATGACCCACCTTTCCTATCTTGATGTCATCAGAGTGCTCAAAGGTGGTAGCCAGCTGTTCCCAGGTTGGGGCCATGGCTTTGCAGTGGCCACACCAGGGGGCAAAGAACTTAACAAAATGAGCACCTGAAACAACAGATGTGTAAGATAGAGAAATTGAAAATAAGAAAAAAAGAACACAAATGCATAGTAAGTACATTTAAATGTCTTTCGATGTCTTTACTAATTTCTGTGTGGCATAATTACATACATACGCAATTTTGTACTTAAGTGAGGCTCAACAGGTTCATGACTAAAGTCAAAAGCTGAATCCACTACAAACTCCACACAGCCGCTGTAAATGAAATCATACACATCTTATCCTGAGGTTTTACACAACCAGTTACACAATGTTTACTGCAGCTTTGTTGCCAAGCTGTTAAGGTTGGGCCTATAAACACTGTTTTAAAATGCCTATGTCATATCCTGCCTTTTTTCGTCTCCAAACAAGAACAATTTATTTTTCTTGAAAACCAAAACACTCAACTTTGACAGAGCTTAAAAACCATATTTTCGAGGAGACAATTATCATGAGCTGAGTTTATTTTTGAAGTCATCTGAAAGTCCAGAAACATAACATGTTGACTGACGTTGCAGATTGTGGCTCAGGTACTTCTGTTCAACTGACAGTTATGTAAATCAAGGAAATGAGGAGTTTCCATTCTCTAATGAAGGATCCTGAACATTACTCGGTGTGCCAGAAAACTTTCGGTATGTTTAAAAATGAAGACAAAACTGAAACTGTTTATTTGTTAAAACAGGACACAGCTGTGTAAATCCACAAGATGAAGTTACCGACCTTAACTGCCACAACAGTACTTACATGAGGGATTTAACAGTATTTTTACTAGATCTTTACCTTTGGATATATGGGCCTTAAAGTTGAGGGCTGTGAGCTCATACATTCCCTGTTTGGGCTCTGGTGCTTTTGGAGGCTCCAGTTCACTTTCTGGTTCCTAGAGGAAACAAACGCATCATGAAGAACACTTTATTGGTTACTGGTTTATAAATTTGAGGTGTTAGCTGAATGAACATAATTCACCGAAGGCTCCTCCTGGAGTGTCTTCAGCATCCAGGTCTCCAAGGACTGCAGATCTCGGGGCCCCTGATACTTAACTGCCTCCTGCTCTGGCTTAAACAGTTTCAGTCTAGAAATGACACAAAAAACATTTTTCAGTTTAAAGACCTGTACCGTTGGCAAAGTTGTGATTCAAGTTCAACGAGAAAATGTACTCAAAAGAGCCACGTATGCACAAACAATTTCCCAAATAGTCAATAAATCATCATTTCAAGGCATAGGACCTGAAAAACGTTGTTGTACAACTTTTGAAATCATTACCCAGCGACTGCTGTGCTTGCAGGTGCTATACACAGTGAGCAATAGCCAGTATTTAGGAGAATGCCATTAAGATATTACTGGCAGAATATTCAACTTTATGCAGGTCAATGTGTCACTTGTCTGTCAATCAGTGATGAAAATGGTTGTTCGCTTGCATGTAAGAGTTGTTTTTATCCAAAATGTCATGTCATGTTAATGTATTTTTACCCCCATTACATTTCAGTTTTAGCAAATTCAAAATGCCAAACAATTGATATGAACTTAAAAACTGAGCTGATGTGACACTTGTACTTACGTGGGGTACCCTCTAACCCCATGGACATTGGAGCAGAACTTGGTGTCCTGGACGCAGTCTACCTTTACCACATACACTGGGGGCTCGTCCATGCTGTTGTATTTGTCTGCCAGTTCATTCCATGCTGGCTGTAATCTCTGGCAATGGCCGCACCTGGACACAACACAGATATTGCGTTTTAGCCTTATTCTAAAATCCTCATCCTCATCAATCTATACTCAATACTTCGTAATGACAAAGTGAAAAATTACTTTTAAAATTTTTTGCAAATCTATTAAAAATGTAAACCCTGAAATATCACTCATATTCCAGCACAAGTATTCAGACCGCTCATTCAGTACTTCATCGAAGCACCTTTGTCAGTGATTACAGCCTTGAGTCTTCTTGGGTATGACACAACATGCTTTGTACACCTAGATTTGGGGATTTAATGCCCTCTATGCAGATCCTCTCAAGCCCCTTTGAGCTGGATGGGGATCATTGGTGGACAGCCATTTTCAGATCTCTCCATGATGATGATTTAAGTAAAGGCTGTGGCTGAACCACTTCAGGACATTCAGACTGCCCCAGCTATGTGCTTTGGGATCATTGTCCTGTTTAAAGATGAAGCTCTGGTCCAAGTTTTCTTTAAGGATATCTCTATATTTCACTCGGTTAAGCTTTCACTCAACCCTGACCGGTCTCTGTCCCTGCCCATGATGCTGCTTTCACCATGACTCGCAGTGAGGAAGACAACGAGCACTTGTTTCCTCCAGAAAGGACATTTAGGCCCAGGACTTTAACTTTGGTTTCATCAAACCAGATAATTGTGTTTCTCACAGTCTGAGAGTCCTTTAGGTAATTTTTTTGGTACTCCAGGCATAATGTCATGTCTTTGACTGAGAAGAAGCTTCCATCTGGCTTCTATGCCATAGAGCCCAGATTTGTGAAGTGCTGCTGTGATGGCTGTCCTGGAAGTTTATCCCATTTGCACAAGGGATCTCTGGAGGTCAGCCAGAGTGGCCATCGGGTTCTTGGCCACCTCTGTTAGCTGCTCGGTTTGACCAAAACACCAACTAGTGGCCAATATGCCCCACAATTTATACAAAGTTTCAGTGTGGCGCACCAAACTAATGGCTAGAGTTTTGTGTTAATCAGACACACCAGCATAGAGATACAACATCACTTTCTTTGACTACTTTTGTGTTTTTGAAGTATGGAGTCTCTTAATAACTTGTGTTCATGTGCAGACATTAACGGTACAAGCAAAGTTTCACACAGATCCCACTTACAGCTTACACATGGATTGGGAAAATTATTAATTAAGAGAAAAAAATATTTCTATAATGTGTGTGGCCTACATCGTGAGACTTCAATACTTGTGTCACCTGCATCTTTGTCATTGAAAAAGAAAGGTATCAGTATTCAGGCTGAAATCTGTTCAAAATAATGCTTGGCTATGAAGTGAGGACAGGCATTGCATGCAACTCTATAATCCAAGTCTATTACATGTCTGGGTATAAGACAAAGATGTGGTAAAAGAGGTACCGACATAACAGAGCCAGTTTAACTTCTTATCTGCATGTTCAATCTCCGTCCTTTTCTCTCCAGCTCTTTTCTTGGGTGATAATCAAATTCCTCAAATTGTTTTAGTGTGAAAACCCGAGAGTCCCCTCAGGGGCCCCTGAAGGTCCGTGAACCCCACTTTTGTAACCGCTGACATAACATCAGTCAATCAGTGCGTGCCACGTAAGCGTCACATAACAACCGTGCACATCGACTGATTATTCTCGGAGTAAGCAGCGAATAAGCAAAGTGCAACAAACTTTTTTTGTGTGTGTGTGCTTCAGTTTCCATTTGAACATTTACTCGAAAGGTTTAAGTGAATTCCAACTGATAGCAAACTGTAAGCACCGAGGCCCGAGATGTGGAAAGTGTCTCAGTTGACTAGCAAACTGTCTGGCTATGCTAGTTAGCTGCTATGCTAACCACACCGGTTGACCAAAAGGGGCTGTGCAACCAACTAGCTGGAATGCTAACTAGCTTGCTGGCTAATGTACCAGTTAGCTGTAACTCTAACACGCAGGCTTATCTGTTTTCTGTGAATTCGGGCTATATTAAAGAAAGTCTAACGTTGGTGCAAATTTGTTTGTTTCAACGTCGTCTGAGAAAAAAAAACAAAACTTGGTAACAGTTCACTTACCATGGGGCGTAAAACATGACAAAGTGGGGTGCGGTGGGCACCGCCTCGTTGAACATCTCCACCGTGTATGTGTGCTTGGCATGTTCATCTTCTTCTGCATCGGCGTCGCAAAATGCACTGGCGAAAAGCAGCGAAAAAACATAAATACAACAGAAGGTACGGGATGTGCAATTCAGTGCTGGAGCCATTGTGAATCTCTGTCGGTGGCTGAAGTGTCCCTGCTGGTGTACTGTGAAAAGATTGACTTTCAGCGTGCACGCCCCTCTGGCAGGCTCAATTCAGAGAAATGTGGACTCTGGATGGGACATATGCATATGGAGATTCCTCGTAGTTACAGACGGACATGCGATCAGGATGTTGTGTAGATCTGTGGTAGACCGCAAGCGCTTTGCAACCCTATCCAACCAGACAGGTTCAAACAAGTGCCAGTCTGTGGTGAAGTATGGAAGCCTGTTTGGTAAAACTTCACCTGAGGGGACATAAAGCTTACATATATTTAACAAAAGTAAAAAAGAAGATTAGCACTATATATATATGTATATATATATATATATATACATATATATAACTTTGAACTTGAAATCTATTTTTTTGTCTATTCCATAATGACAATGATTTGATCACGTCAAATTAAAATTGCAATACTTATTACCTGAACATAAGTTCAACAAATTGAATGCATTTTGTTAGTGCCAACCAAACATTGTCGTGGTCAGTCAGAATTTTAAATCATTACTATACTTCAAATTCAAATATCATTTCTTTGAATTCTGCTGTTGAAACAAAGCCTTATTCTCAGTTTGTTAGCATAGACAATAGTTAAACACAAATATGTGACAGTCAGGGCTGTTAAAATTCAAAATTTGGGTTAACACCCGTGCTACATCCCTACATCATCATTTGCATGATGGGTACACCTAAGCATCGATACATACACGTCTAGACTACGGTAGGCTAACACATTACTATATTTAAGATGATGTATGCAACCATAACAAAACTTCAAGTGTAAAATATGTTAGACATCATTTAAAATGTTAAAGGAAAGCCAATGAAGTCTTACTTGGAAGCTCAGTGAGAAAATATCTTTAGGATGTAATTTGAGAAACATTTAGGAAAACCTGTTCACGTCTGGTAGAGTAACAAAATGCCAAATTGGTTGATTATAAATGACCAATCCAAAAACGTCCAGCTGGCTGTACCTATTTTGGCAGGTGGTGTAAGTTTCCCTCATACCTCTATTGAACAAACTGGCCATTCTTATAATACGTAATTGTAGAAGAGAATTATGAAAATACCATCTGGATTGAGAGAATGCAAATTTAACATTTTGCTGAAAAATACGGGGCACCACAGCTCAGATCTCACTTCACAGATGAACAGTTGGTTTTCTTCACCAGTGGTCAAATATGACTCAGGATTACATCCTCCTCATGACTATAGAACGTTTTTAGGGAAATACAATTAATCCACGTTATTACTTTGGATAAGTAGTGCTTCTCGAGGGAGCTGTAGCCTTGTGTAGTGAATATAAATTATGTGTCTGTTCCCAAGATAGAGTACGTTTGTGTGCGACTGTTCCCAGAGTAGCAAGTACCTGCTTCTCTTTAATCATCCCCCTTTTCCTTTCATCTGGACAAGAGGAAGAGTGGGAGGAGGAAAGGAAGAAGTTACAGCATGGAAACAGAAGTGTCGCCCTGAGCAGCACTATGGTAATGTATATAACACTGTTCCAGACTGTCAAAGGTCTCTCATAAAACCAGGTCCTCTTGAACGTCTGTATTGAATGCAAAAAATATCCGAACCTAATAGTCTGTGTCTGATAAATACATATTGATACATAGAGTTATATAAGGTGTTTAGTGTGCTCCGTGCATAGATGTGTGTGTCGGTGTATTTGAGGCAGCTAATGTCAGGTGATGCCCTGCTGTTCCCTGGACAGCCATTAAAATTCCACTGTTATACGCACATGTACACAGACATTGTTTTGCCCACGGGGAGTACAGGCATTCAGTGGAGAAGCAATATACTTGTAAGCGACTCCCTCACAGAGGGAGATGCTACTACATTGAACCCAAGGCTGACAACAGATGATCTTTAGTCTCTGGCTGTAAAAATCCAAACATATGTATTTTTTGAGAAACATAAAATGTTTCTGTGCCTTTTAGAAATGAAGGCTACTTCATTTCTAAAAGCTGATGGGGAGTACCAGGAATTTAACCTCTAGATAGTTTGAGAGAGGAGTAAAGGAGGCCATCTATGTCCAACTGAAAAGACCATCTTTGAACAGAGGTGGTGGCTTATGACACCAACTATCAGCCAACTATAACGCAGCCTTGAAATCCCCTCCTAGACAGTTTAACCCCCATTCACACCTCGACCCATGTGACCCTAACAACCCACACTCATATATGAGTCGCACCTCCGGTCATGTGATCCTATGCACTCACATTATGGCAGGGTGGGTCAACGACCCTCAGGGCCACCTCCAAGGTGACAAACCCACTAGAGGTTAACTACCTGGGACTTCCCATCAGCTTTTAGGACTGAAGAAACCTTTTAGATGGGAGGTGAAATGTCTTCCTGAACCTAAAAGAAGTCCAGTTGTCTTCAGCTGCAGCACTTAAGACTACCATGACCTGGATGACTGAGATGACCTACACAGACTATCTTAGTTTAGAAGCCAAATCAACCAAACAGTACATTTATGATTCACCAGCTAACAGGTTGTACCTCATTAATTTAACTATGCCACACAGTCACAAGGTTTGTGTAGCTCTTAATAGTTTATAACAAAACTCCACTGTAAACCAATTTGGTTTCAAGTGGGACAGACAGCAGCAGTAACTATTTTTGTATTGAGTGGTGTTTTGTCCCGTTGGTTAGAGTTTGTAATAGCTAATCCCAACTGGTTAGTTAGCAAGTTGGGACCAGTGCCACATTTGTGTGTCTTGACCACACACATTTGGCTTAATTTCTAATTTGCAAAGCAATGCTCTTGGTGTGATGTCAACATCCAAGGGTTACACTCCTGGACTAGTGATGGGTCTATTGGCACAGTGCACAATACCAGTGTCAAGAAGAGTTTGGGTTGGTTTACCACTGATCTCAACTGTCATGACATGCTGTTTCCCTACCAAATAGTTCTCACTTTAACAGGATCAAGGAACAGTACAAAAAAACCTGCTTAGTTTTCCTAACCTAGTTTTTCTAACTGGACAGTCTGTCTTAATGTGTCCTTACTGGCCAGAGTAAAAGAGCTACTTGTTGTCCAGTGTCCAGTGAAGAACTCTCTTTGGTTTTAGCTCCCCGAACCTCTGTCTGAATCTCTAGACTGACCTAACCTCTTTGACCTTCTTGTTACATGTCTCTGCTGCCTTAACCACATATGCGGCTCTTTCCCTGTCAGATGTGAAATCAGCCTCACTGTGTAATCAACCACCAGCCATTAATATGCTATTACCAGACAAATACGATAGAGTTCTTCCTTTTCAGGGTTAGAGTCATCATAATATAAACCAACACAAACCCAAAAGGGCTAGAACCCAAAAAGAGGTGGTCAAGAGAGAGAGCAATATCTTTTGCTAACAATTGACTCCTGACAAGACAGATACACAACTGCGCGCACACAGAAAGACATAGATGCAGGGAAGGGAATATCTTGTGTCTAATGAATCCATTGCCCCTCGTCCGAGGTTTGGTGCTGTGTAAGTGTCAGGGCCACTGTGTGAGACACTTCTGTCAGTCAGTGTTAAATCTTTTTTCAGGGCTGCATTCACTCCTACTGCTCTGAGCACAGGACACTCATAGCAGAAGGTGTACAATAACAACCCTCCTTTTAGCAGCTGTGGACTACCTATCACAAACCATATCTATTGCACATTGGGGTCTGCTTTTCAACACTGCCAAGGAACACACTGAGAAAACCTTTAAGAAGACTTTCTGGAATATTTCTGAGCCTATTTCTGACCAAATCCAATTCTGTCATGTAAACATATGGGAATTACCCTGTTGGAAACTGTAGTAATGCTTTCAGCACTGTCTTCCAACAACTGGACATCATGCGATCCAAAGCCAGACGTGTTTCCATTAGGAATACAGAGACGACTCATGGTCATGAGTATCGTATCCGGGACACAGGATGTGACCAACGGAGGGGAACCAATGTCATTTGCAGACAGATTTACTGGAGCCACTTCAGCAGGCACCCGAGCTGGGAAAAGACAGCGGAGAAAAAGCTCTCCCACATGTTTGGAACAATCCCAGAAAAAAACATTAAAATGATGGAAATCGGTAAGCACCTTGTCTTTTCATCTGGGTGGCTCAACAAGGGAGGGATTTAGTTAGACCGGTGGTTCTCAACCTGTGGGCCGGGAACCCACTGGTGGGACGCAGAGGTATTGCAAGTGGTATGGCATTGCAACAAATCAAAACATGAATCTACACTTTTGGACTTACCATCATCTCTTACACCTGTGTACTCACAGGGCGAGCTGCTTTCCTGCTGGAAACTCCACACAGAAGCTGTGAACAAGCTGTGTGTTGACAGGGGCAAGGGCTGTCTCAGGAAAAAACATGTTCCTACAAAAATGATCTTGTTTAGGTATATTTGTTCTTGTGGAAAGTCATGTAAATGAGAGTATTCAGAGGTTGTCTTTCTTTTTAACCATCACAAAATTGAATCAGCACAAAAGGTCATTAAAAGCAGCAGTGTGTTGAGTATAGCACCAGGGATTAAATGGCTATGATATAGGACTATGTGTAAAAAGAAAGCAATAATTGCCTGAGGGATGTTGAGGACACACTACAGATTGGATTGTAAATTACAATTAATAATAGATTTTTTTTTTGGGGGGGGGCAAAAGAAATAACCTCTATGTCCCACACAATTTGTTACAAATCATTTTACAGACCTATTTTTTGTCATCACGTTACAGTACAGCCCTATGAAAAGCATTATCGTTCTGTCGATCAGTTTTTCCGCTCCTTTGTTGTTTTTTTTTTTGTAGTTTTAAACAAAACAACTTGATGGATTATCATGAAATTTGGTACATATAATTTATCCAGTTAAATATTTAAATACTCTAAAACTTTACAAATAACTTTAAAAGTTTATGACAAAATGATTTTCCCATCAGTCTCTGTCACAGTTGGTGCTAGTAAGCAAATACTGGCACATTCACGTTCTTGTTTATTTCAAAAAACAGGACTACATTTTGTTGAACAAGTTGGTGGGACATCACAGGTGGTGACAGGACCTAACTTGACTTGGAGACTGCCTTTCACAGACACCTCTTGGTTCAGTGCCATCTCTGTAAAAGCCCCATTTCCTGCTGGTAAAGTCATCAGGATATACAGTCCAGAGTGTGAGGGGGGTTGAGGTGGGGCAGAGAGAAGGATAAAAGGAGAATATTATAGCTAGAGAATAGGAAGGTAGAGAACAAGGACTGTGAAAGATGAAAAAGACCTGGATTCATGGATATTCTGTTCTTTCCAAATTGCATGCCAGACACTTTGGGCTTTTGCCACAACCACTGGTGCCTCAATAGTGGAGTTTTTTTTTTTTTTTTTTTTAGCTCAACTGAATATTATGAAGTAGATCTTGCAAATGGGTCATTGTAATTTGGGGCTTTTGGAATCTTGACATGTTATATTTATTATACGCGTTTTTTTAATTAACCATCATTTAAAGAAATTATGTATAGATATATTTAGTGTGTTTGAGATGTTTTAAGTCCTTTGCAATCCAGTTTTGAAAAGGGTTTAGATGAAAATTAATCACCCTCAGCATTATAAAATGTATATGTGACACAAATTAATATTGTGGTATAAATAATAACAGCAAAATCCTTGAAGCCCACACATTGGAGAGCATGCACTCTGCCGAAGTGTCCTTGAGCAAGACACTGAAATGCTACCATCTCCATGGGTTCTTGTTTGTAGCTTTGCTCAGCCTCTGACATAGAAAACAGGATTTCCCCAACAGAGATCAATGGATGATGACATACTATTTTTGTCCAAGAAAAGGTTCTTGTCATGCATCTATATATGACTGACAACCTACAAGTCAAACGGCTGCCTTGAAGGCTTGAAGCTATGAGGAAAGAAGGGCTCCGAAGTGATATTTCAGCAGACCGTGTTTCATGTGAGGCAAGGCATAAATGTCACCAATAACCAATGAGGCTTCACTTTTCCTGAAGCATTTTAAGAACGCCCTAGTACCTGCCTTCATTGCGTCAAGGTTTGTTATTTTCTCCTTTTATGAAAAAAAAAAAAAAAAAAAAAATTAGACACATGCTGTCACCCACTTACTGGCACTCCTACTGGCCCTCATGGAAAATATAAAAAAGACCCAGCCTTGTTGAGGTCAGGCTAACATTGTCAGTCAGTGGTGGCCAAGTCACAAAACAGATGTTTACTGTTTTTCTGAGGATGATTTGTGCTCTGCTCAGTATTTGTGAAATCGTAACCTTGCTCCATTTAACAGAGTACTGTGGGAAGACAGGTGCATAATGTGTGTTTTACTGTAAATGTGGGTCTTACTGTATGCATGCTTCATCAGTCCATGGTTACTTTAACTGAGGTTATGATTCTGACAGGTGTCTGGAATCGTCTGTGCTAAAGAGGGTGTGTAATGAAATGATCTGATGGATCACACATAGGAAAGTTGTGTCTATGTGCATGCTCTCCTGGATGTGTCACACTGTAGACACTGAGTATAAACGAGTCTCAGGAAGCCTCTGTGTGTGTGTGTGTGTCAGTGCAACCTACACCTCTGTGCGTCTCCAACGGCAGTCAAGGGCCTGGTAAAGGTCTCTCCACAGAAGCTATTAAGCAGTGCGTCTGTTGGAATAATGTGTTTGACTTGGCTGCACTGCAGCAGCAGGTGCTGGGAGGACCAGCCTGGAGCTGCTGCTGTCTGCTATGATCTGCAGGCCAGAGACCACTCTTCCTTTCTCTGCGTCTTTCTTTCCACTCTCATCTCTGTCTTCCCCCTTTCATGTTTTTGTTCCTTCCTTTCTTTCTCTTCCTCTTCCAGTTATCATCTGTGCCATTTGCTTTTTCTCTTTTTTGCAATATGCTTTATCTGCTGCTCTTTCACTTACCTTTTTCTTTCTTGATTTCCACCTTTATCCCTTTTTTGGTTGTCCTTGAGATGAGAAAATACAAGAATAAAATGTTATCAGTGTGTATCAAATAATTGAGTACTGAGAACTGACTATGGTGTTAAACAATTAAGCTAAGCAACCTAGAATCCAGAATCAAACTTGGGATGGCAATTTTGCGACATTTTTGTGACTGGATCTGGAGATACACACCTTCTACCTTATATAAATATACCTAACTATCATTTCATGCTGCATTCCTATTGGTTGGTTAGTAGCTGTAAGTAGTAGAAGCAGTCACGTAGTTTCTGAGTCTGTCAGAATTTTGTCCCTTTATATATGCTTTCTTTAGGCAATATTATCAGGAAACACCCCAGAATTGTTCATTGTTATGCAGATGATACACAATTATATTTTTCAGTCAGTAAATAGTATTCTTGGCCCCAAATACACCAGAAACACCAAGAGGTAGGCACACTCCAAATTTATCATGAAATATTCCAGTCAGGGATTCAAGCCTGAGTGGACTGGGAACATGTATGCAAAGTAGCATGACTCCTAATACCAGAGATGCTGGGAACCCTATTTTATTTGCTCAAATTTTTATTAGGGGTCCAAGCCCAAGTGGGCTTGGGGCCATGTATGCAAAGCAATCTCTGAGAATGTTGACTCTAGGGCAACTGGACTTGTAGGGCAATATGACTTGGTCTTTAGTTCAGAACTGAATAAGCCTCTAGGATGAGAGGTGAAACATGTTAAATTAACTACAACCAAATCCAACTGCCCTAGATTCAACTTTCTCAGAGAACAGTGGCCTGGATAGTTTCACTTCTCACATTAACCACCACCCCTTCCCACACTACCCAGGACACCACCACACCAGAGGCCTTATATTATTTCTCTTCTGTGTTCCATGACTTATTTACTCAAATCAATACCCGGATAATGACCCTGGATAATAAATAACCGATCATATTGACTCAAAGCATATAGTTTTCTCATGACTCAGTAAATCCATTTAAAGCTTACCTTTATTTCACAATTTCAAAACAGGACCATTTCAGGGGAAGAAGATATAAATCTGTAGTGCAATGAGATGGTAGGAATTTCATTAATGGGATCATGTAAACTGACTGAGGTAGAATCTATTGTGCTTGGTCTAAATGGAAATTCAGACAGCAATTATTTGAGGTGACTGTATTCAATATTTTTATACTGAGAATGGATCACATGACTACATTTATGTAAACAAGGTGGTTTGTTGTGACAAACCCAAAGAAGTTGCCATAACTCTATGAAGCTTCCCAGCGACTGTTAGCTCATTGTTTTGGCTTTACTTTCTGGCTTTCATAATGAAAGCACAAAATAAGCATAACATTTCCAGCCATGACAAGCAACTGCTTCCACTTAGCAACTAAAGAATGTTAACATTGCTCCATGTTTGTTGGATGTGTAAACGGGCAGCTCTGTTTGCAAATCAGTTATATCAACTAAAGGAATTAATCTCTTGTTTTGTGTTCATAGCTTGCTTCTGCTGCACCCAAGAGGCTGAGCAAGTGCAAACAAAATCATTCAGATTTAGTATCACAAAAACCACAACAAAAGATAATCTCTGGAAAATACCTGCTTGGTACAGAAAACAGGGAAAGCCATTCAGAAGGTATGTGGTTGGCAGTCATGCCGGACATTCTTCTAAAGTTCAGGAATCTAGACGACAACAAGCTTGCTTGCTGCTGGTGGCTACTGACCAATTACAAGCCATTCTCCACGTGCTGTCTGGCCATTGTTTGCCCTGTGATCAATAGAGGAAGGTGTTTGTTGTTGCTGGACTTGAACCTGTGTTTCTTGGACCTGGCAGGAACATGAAGCCGTTGTGTTTGTAAGGCTGCCTAATGAAACTGAGCAGATGCAAAACACCACAAACAGCTCAGCTACTTAGACATTAGGTGGTCCATTGTAATAGAGTGAGTATCTATCAAACAAAGAAGCAAAATCTGGTCTGAGGCAGTCTTTTTGAAAGAGGTTACAAACCTGACTGTTCACTGTACAGAACAAAAATGGACATGTTACAGTGTGGGCCTTCAGCAGGGAGCATATCAGAGCTTGCTCTTTGGGGGGTGCTGGCAGTTACAGTGAAAGTAGGTCGTTTAATTTCCAACTCTTTTCTTTCCAATGATTGCTTTTATATGCCACCTAGTGCTCATTTTCTATAGCTTCCAGGGCCTGAGACTATCCAACATGCTTTACAACCCACCCACTGAAAGAAATATCAATTTCTTAATTTGTTTTGCTGCAGCTTTTAGAGCTCTCCGTCTCTTACTTAGCGACCCACTGGGTGATCGTTTCCTATTGCCAAAGAATTCATATTACCACATGCATTACCATCCACCCAGCGCCCATCACCAACCCAACACCCTTGGGGTGTTGTTAAGCCAAGTTATTAACTTGGAAGCACTGAGCTTTTGTTCATTGGCATTTTCATTTTGGACCCCTCAATAATTGAGTAACTGGGGCCCATCATGCTGCACAATAGAACAAGTGAGCACGCAGAGGCTGAAAATTCTTATATAAGCTGTCTGGGAGGCGTGGATGAATGAATACTGCCTAGCTTTTTAATGTCCCAGCACAAAATACTGAAATTGTGTCCCTGTTAGACCTGTTTTTTCTCATCAGTCAACTGAACTAAAAGGTGATCAGGCCAAAAGAAAATGCTTGGTAGCCTAATGCCAAGTTTGCTGTGAGCCTCATAGAAACTGTAGTGGTCTGAAGACGTCATGTCTAATGTTTCATGTCAATGTTTCTCTTTAATGTAGTTCAATCTCCAAGTATGTCTCAAGGGTGTGTTATTAGTTTTTGAACAGTTCAGTAGAGAAGAGCATTTGCTTGATTTTTTTTTTTTTTTTTAAACCTGTAGATCAATCGATCCCTCACACTCTTGATAAAACTCAGAAATCCAAAAGAGTCAATGTTTGTTTTTTTTTTTATGCAATGGCAGAAAACAAGTCAAATACACCTTACATGGTTCATTTTATTTATTTTTTCACATTCTCAGATGGGAAATGTGTAACCAGTCTGATGTAGTTTAGTTCAGTCTGCCTGTGATAAAATCCAGAGGGTCACTGAGAGGGAAGACAACGAAAACTGCAGCTCACACAGTTGCAGGTTTCATCTGTCTGTCCTTTGGTTTCCATTTCTGAGGTATGTCTAAGTGGAAAAGGTGACCTGTAGTAACCAATTCTTTACACTATACTAGTTGCTGGTGGTCCGGCATATAGTAAAACGATATAGTTCAGATGGATGGAACTACTACTTTAGCAGGTGTTTACTCTGATAGTGTCACAACTACGTAAGATTCAGTCATTTAACTCTACAGGTGTGTAGATGAGATCAAAAAGAAGGCTGGGTTTTAAAATTGGTATATTCAGACCCATGAACACCAAGTTATATAATACTGTAGTAATAACTCCTGAGTAGTCATGGGTTAAAATGCCAACATAATGATGGATGTAATTTCTGGGTTGATGATGACAAGTTAATCCCTAGTTCATATTTATTTAAAGCTGCTTGCTTTAACTAAGCATATGCCTGAATTGATCATTCAAGCAAAGCTTCAACAGTTAACAGGCTGTTATCTGTAAATGTCACCCATGTGATATATTTGATTCTGTTCCAGTTGATGTAGACAGCTTGTTCAGACAGAACATCAGATTTCAGTAACCAACATACTTCTTATCTCCATCTCTTGCCCAATGGGGCTCCAGCTGGGTGCTGCCGTTTCCTTTACCATTTATGTTGGCACTGGGAATCACATCTCCATGGCCCGAGAGCACTGGTCTCCCTGCAAAACAGGAAGAACACACTGCTCTCTGATGGACACGGGAGACAAAACACAAGCCAACTCAGATCCAGATACATGAGGCAGCAGACTGAGGAGAATGATAACGGGGGTTCAGCCCCTGCATGAACTCTCTGAGTCGTTTTACAGGATTGTATGCTCTGATCTGTGTAGAGGGAAAGTTTCTGTGCCAGTGGCCTGACTATCGATGGATAAATGTTCATATAAACCAGATTACCTCAAAAGATGCAAGACTGCTGAATGTGGGGACTGGACTTTATATACTACAGTATATGCGGCACTAATAAGGTAATCATATGTGCTGAGATTTCCGCTTGTAGATTTCTTTGGCTACGTTTAGGCCTGAGCTTTCCCACCCTGCCTCAGCCTCTTCAAAGGGCAGCAATGTTTAGGGTTTGTGAATGTGAACCAGCAAAGACTAGAGAAGTCAGTTGTCAGTGGACTAAAAGTATAGGTGGGGCAGATTAAATACTGTCCTTAATTTTTACTCACAAAAGAACAAAAACAAACTTGGGCTTACTTGCAAATGAGTTCATGACAAACTTTTCTGACTTGAATTTATTTCTAAATCTGATATTACACAGCAATTAAAGCCTATGACTCTTTAGCCATGAATAGCTAACACTCATATGTCTGTAATGGTGACTTTTTTTTTTCTTTCTTTCCAGTAAAATCAAAACAAAAATAAATAAATATATAAAAAGGGGCAGATGAAAAGGTGCCTCCCTAGCAAAGTTTGGCCATGTTTCCGTCTTGTCATGCCTTGTTAGCCGATGATGGGCTGTCACCGCGATGGGCAGCTGCGCCCACTCACCAAGGTAGAGGTAAGGCATGCATGCACACACAGTTGCTGCCATTTGCCCCTGAACTTCTGATGGCATGTCTGTCCCACTCTGATCTGGGTCCTTACAGACTCACACATGTATGTGCAGACAGGTCACTCACAGCCCCTTTCACAATAGCCACAGCAGTGAATTTAGCTCAGTCTGTTGTCCGATGTCAAAAACTTTACTCCACTTCTGGCTTGTTTTTTTTTGTTTTTGTTTTTGTCTTGTTTTATTCTTACTTTTCTTGTTGAAACTTTTTCCTTCAGCTGATGGATTAGGTGAGTCCAGACCTGCTTCTTCAGGTGACACTGACACATTTGGCAGTTAAGGTGTGAGGCATTAGGACGGCGTGGTTGGTATGTAAAAGGGATCATGTAAAATATTTGTTCTGTTCTGTTGTCTGAGATGAACTTGTACTTCAACTCTTGTTTTGACAGTTGAACATCAACATCAACTTTTGTAGTTCACATTACAATTAAAAAATATATTTACTCTGTGTATATGTGTGAAATGATTAAAAACAATGTAACATTGTAGTCCAGTGTAAAATTAATTACATAACAGGCAAAATATGAATGAAATCTTGGAGTTTCTGTTCATCATTATGTGCATTTTAAGCATAAAACATGACGTCCACAGAAAACTTGAAATAATTTTTTAAACATACTCCAGAAAGAAATAGAAATGAGAATATGATTTATGTTGTTTTTGTTTAACCAGCAATAAAAAAAAAAAAAAAAAAAATACTGACTCACTGAAACCAGACTTGAGATGGCAAAGCAAACAGTAAAACTTGCAGTAGCCTTTTCTAATGAAACTTCATATACAGCAGCTACTTGCAGGTTAAATGTTCTAAACACAGGAGAGCTGGTGAGGGATGATTTCTCCTGGACACAGTTCTGTTTGAGCTCATTTCAACAACACTTGCCCTGTGCCGGGTTCCTTTCAACATGAGGGCGATGCACATTTATCATCAGCACCCTTCAGGCAGGCATCCATTAAAAACCGTGAAACGCTTCAGAGCCTTCAATGATCGCTTGTTTGAAAATGACGTATTCCAGACCCTTTGCACCTCTTTGCGTGCCACGCCAGTTCAATGCGCAACTGACAAAAAATTTGATGGCCTGTGAAATTGCCACATAGTTAATCACACATATATTTATGATTTGGAAAATGTTGACTCTTGTGCAGGAGCAAAACCTGTATTTCTGCCAGCCACCACGTACATCAATCATAGTTTAATATCTTCATTTTGGACATGCAGAAAAGACGCCCCCTGTCTGTAATAAAGTCTTCATATTATAAACAAAACTGACTGTTGCCTCATACCCTTACAAACATCAACCGATTAAAAGGGTGAAGACTTCATTAGGTCCATCTTCATCTCACTGTAATGGGTGCTGAGTCGTCCCACAGCTATGTTATGCTCCTCATCCACCTGCTCCTTTAATCTCTGCTGCTCCTTCAGAAAGTCCGCCAATTCGTCTTTCATGTGCTCCATGTTCATTTGAAGCTGGGTGCTCTGGAAGGAACAGTCAGGTGAGAACACGACAAAAGGTGGCAGAAAGTTTCTGACTGCACAGCTTGACCCGAGGCTTTAGGTAATAATCACAGCAAAATAAGATGTCAAGAGGTGTTAATATTTTAACTTTCAGCAAGACAGCGGTTTAGAAATCAGTGTGTTTGATTGCATTAACACACTACGATGAAGGTGCTGATGATGTAAGGCTTTGTATGGGGATTAACTGGACTCATTTGCCCAGTGTACAGCTCAAAATGATGTATCTCAAGGGGTTTCTACTAATAGAATGCATTTCATATATACATGTTAAAGAAAATGTAATAAATGCATATAAATCTGCAATAAAATCCATGTTTATGAGGCTATGATATTTTATCCACCTGTGCTGCAAATGCTTTGACACTTTGTTTTTGTTTTTACCTGCTGTGCCTCTAGCTCCCTCTGCTGGACTCTGTCTGCCATGTGATTAGCAGCTTCCACTGAGAAAAGCAAACAAAAATATAAAATAAGCTTCAATAAAATATTAAAAGATAAACATAAATAGCACAGATACAGCAACGACAGAAACAGTGACCATCATTGGCCACAGTCGGTTTCATGTGACAACACTCGGGGGATGTCAAAATATATTATTTAAAACAAATTCTGGATTTATTGTGAATTTAATTCTAAACTCACGTCACTTGTACTGCTGTAAGTAAGTAAATACGTTCAGGAAATACATAGCTGTAAACACAAAAATGCTTCAAACTATATGCTACTTTTTACATCTAAATACAAGACACGTGTATGTGTCACATTAAAACTGGAATTACACAAAGTTTGCACAATCCATAAGCTGCAAGTGTGGACCTGAGACAGGAGACTTACACCGCTTGATGACATTGGACATCACGCCCTGGTTTACACCCTCAAAAGTTGTGGGCAGCACCTGCTCATTTGTTTCGGCCACCATCTTATTGAGATTCTCCAGCAGTCTACTCTCCCTGTGCCCACGTTTCTCCTGAACATCAGAAGAGGGAAAACTTAGTGCTGTCACAGAATACATACATACAAGTGAAATAACAACAACCACTTAGTAGAGTTAAAATTAGGGCTGAATGGCAGATAACACTAAAATGAGTCATGATTTCAGTTGCAATGGTCATTTTTGCATTTAGTTTTTACTAAAGAAAATATATAAAAATCATGATTGTGTAGTTTCAGTTGGGTATTGTACCAAGCAAGCACGTTCCTTTATGTCTGCAGAATCTGATTTGTAGGCCGGGGGCATTTCTATAGCACCACAATGCTTCATTTATGCTGTTGCAATATTAAATTTGGCCATATCATGAGTTTGATAATATTTGGACTGACCGTTCAACCCTTCTAACGTAATTAGAAAATCAAAATCAATTGCATCACTTACTTACTTACATGAAATTGCTTATAGCGGAGATTAATACAGTATATTGAACCTTGCACTAGGACAGTGTTTGTCTGTTGTGTGCATTTACAGGAGTTTGTGTCAGCATTTGATGTTTTCCTTAACACTGGTAAGATCTACAAGCGCAATAATACATATACAGTATTGTGCAAACATCTAAGGCCACCACTGGCTTTGTTGTTTTAGCAAAGTTTTAATGACCTTCCATATTTATTTTTCGGCCTGTTTATTAAGATACAAACAGAAAACACGGGAAATATGTACAAAAAATTTAAAAAACAGTTTTCAGAACAACATGGCTTCTACAGACAAAGGACAGTATTTAGTGTGACCTCCCTTGGCACTAAGCACATCTCAAACTCTTCTAGGGAGACTGTCCTGGAGTTTTGTGAAGTCATCTTCTGGTATATTATACCAGGCTTCTTTTCGCACTTCTTCTCTTCTTCTTTAGATTGAGACTGTCTTTTATTTCTTCCTCTGTCCAGATGATCCCATACTGCCCCTATAATATTCAGAACTGGACTCTGTGGAGGCCAGTCTATGGTACCTTTTTCTCTCCAAATATGATTTCACTGCATTAGCAGTGACCTTGGGATCATTATCATACTGAAAAATGAAACCATTCCCATCAGGCTTTTTTTCAGAAGGAATGACATGATAAATTAAAACCAGTCTGTACTTTTCAGCATCATGATACCATCAATTTAGAGAATATCACCAACACCACTGGCAGAAATACCCCTGACAAGGACAGAGCCTCCACCATGTTTCACTGGAGGCCTCAAGCATCATTCTTCATCTCTCTCCTCTCTTCTTCTCACATATTGTTGACAATTGGACCCAAAAATTTCAAACTTGGATTCTTCATAATCTCTTTTTCACTGATCTTGATTCCAGTCTTTAGCACATCTCAGGCTTTTCACCCTGTTTCCCTTCTGAAAAAGTGGTTTCTTGGCTGCTGCCCTTCCACAAAGGCCGTTTCTGATCAGGCTTCTTCACACTGTCAATGTCAACTTGGCCTCATCCTGATGAAGCTGCCAGATGCTGAGCCAGGTCCTTGCTGAACTTCTTCTGGTCTCTCAAAGAAGAAATTCTGAGAAACACCTCATCAGACTTTTCCAGTCCTTTTTTTTGTCCTTGACCTCTCCTGATTCTTCAAATTTCTTTATAACATACCACTTCTTGAGTATCCAGTTTATTTGCTGATTTCATGTCAAATGCTGCAGTCTTTGGCATTTTGAATGTAATGATGTGATTGGAAGTTGGTCTTATACATATTAGCAGTTTCCAATGAGTTAACCTCATACAACCTGCGTCTGTAATGCTCAAGCATGTTTTGCACAAACCTGGTGTAATGGAGCTTCACAGCATCATTTTGACAAATACAGGTTAATTAGGGCCCAGTTCCATTTAGGTTTAAGGGCCCGGTTCCTGCTATTGCTCAATTCTAAGGGGAGGTCACTCTAAATATTTGTCACTTGAGCCCATAGAAGCTGTTTTTTTCAGATTGTATTTTATTTTTTAAAACAGCATGCACATTTCCTTTATTTTCTGGTTGTATTATAATAAAGAGACTGAGCAATAATTCTATTTGGTCATTATAACATTGATAAAACAACAAATCTAAGGGTGGCCTTTGCACATTTCTGTGTATATTACAGCAAACTGAAAAAACTGAAGGGGTCTGAATACTTTATGAATACAGTTTATGTAAATACCTCAAACTCTTTCACAAAGTAGCGGATCTCTGCGTTGATGATGGGTCTGTGGTGCAACAGACGGGACTGGATATCACCCACATCTGCAGAACCAACAACACATCAACATAAACTGAGCTCAGACAAGACAAGGAAAGATTTTAGACCTTCCTAGAGAAAAGTAATACTTCACAGACGATGCCTTTGCATTACAAGAGCTTCAGGCTTCAAACAGCGAGGCTAACATGCTCACAGTGACCAGCCGTGGATGCCCACTCACCTTTAGCGATCCTGTCCATTTTGTGGACTCCTGTACCTGTTGGTTTTGGGGGGGGGGTTAGATAAAAGTTTGGCTTCCCTCGGGGCAGCTAGCTCAACCAGCTGCTAATTGCTAATTCATTTGATGAATGCTAAATCCAGAATGCTAAGCTAACCGGAAGCTAGTTGTAAGGGCAAACGCGTGACTTAGCAGAGCGAAATGACCAGTCATTAAAGTATTGTAACTTAAAACGACACGTTTCAGCTACAACATGAAAACATCGTTGTGTTTTGCTGATTGCAGTCATGTGATAGGATGTCGTCGTCTTCTTCTTCTTCTTCTTCTTCTTCTTCTTCTTCTATTGAAATGTGTTGCAGACTGCTCTCAGTGAAGACTGCTGCCCTCCACAGGTCATGTGTAGGCCTCTAAATAAATCCATTCAGAGTCCAGTATGATGGAGAAAATTGAGTGCAGTGTTTGTTATTTAACAAGTTTCCTCGATGAGTATTGAGTTCAGTGACTGATCTGTGACTCCAGTTCCTGACAGCTCTGCTTAAATGAGGTCTTTCTCTCTCTGTGATAATGAGCACGTTTCAGCAAGGTGTGATTTACGGTTTCTGCCTCTCCACAGATGAGTTTTCCATCCAGTTGCTTGTTGGAACAATTTCCAGCCCATGAATTGGTGCACAGACACGCTGTCTTGGGTTAGTTATTGCTACACTGTCCCTCTTGCCCATTTTTGTGTTTCATATGTGTTTAAGTGCTGAACTGATTGAAAATAAAACCTGCCTTTGTTCCTTGTTTTATTAAGCTCTTACAGTCGACCTTTCAGACAGCACTTAGAAAATATAATTCTTTCTGTTGATGGATTTTAGCCATCTTATTACCTTCTTCTCCAGTAATCCTATGTATGTTGGTATGTAAAAACAAACAAACAAACAAAAAAACAGTGTCCCCCAATTTAGATAGCTGATTTAACACAGACAGAATTGCATCTATTAGATCTGGCCTGTCCCCACTTTTCCCGTCCTTCACTGCCATTACCGCTGCCGTGGAATATGATTATATAGTTATGTTTCCTCGTTTTCCTGGTACCTAAAAGATTTCCACAAGCTCTGTGCACAAGTCAGCTGACTGAAATGTATGTATTTACAGCTGTATCCGGGTACGAAGCCATTGACTGAATCAAGCAGCTTAAAGTCACTGATTTGATATTTTTAACCAATTCATATGAAATTCATTCTTCTATTCTTCACATGCTCATTTCTCTAAAACTCTAAAATGTCTGCAGTGTCTGTTTATGTGAGACAAAAAGAGTTCAGTGTGACTGCAGTCTTGCCTCACGGAGGACAGCAGATGTCAGTCTTGCTCTGTGGTGGAGCAATGTGGTATCTGAACCTACTTTTCAAAACCCATTTCCACATATTGCTTCTCTATTCAAATCCACTTAACTAACAAATGATACATGTATGTATCTCTTCTAATAAATGTAGACACTTGGAAAACCTGCAGGTTATCTGGACCAAATTCAGTTTATTTAGAAACTAGAATGCCTTCATTGTCATTGCTCAAAAGTGCAACAAAATAAAATTTTACAGTAACAAACAACAGTAAGAGTTAAAACAATTTAGGGAATAAAATAAAACTAGGAATCTTTAAACAGATTCAACTTACAGGGGTATGCAACTTTTAAAAGACACAGGGGCAGTTGGGCGAAAAGGTGATGCCGGGGTTGGATGGGTCTTTGAGGATGTTGATTGCTCTGCAAAGAAAGCGAGAGCTGAATGAATCATTCAGTGAAGGCAGTGGGGAGCTGGAAATCTTCTCTGCGGTTTGATCACTCTCTGACGTGCTCACTTGTCCCTTACAGAACAATTGGCGTAGCAGTAGAAAAACACTGGCAGCTGCACAGATAGGTCATTTTTCTTGAGGGTTGTCAGGACATAGAACCTCTGTTGCGCCTTCTTTACGACTGCAGTGGTGTTGCTGTTACATTAAAATTGGGAATCCTTTCTGCACTGCACTGCATTTTACTTGGCACTTGATAGTTTCTGGTTGAGTTTTACTGAACAGTTTTCTCTTTAACTTGGCAAGCAAGTAATTGGTAGTAGAAGAAGAGTGATACTAGGCTGCTAAAGAGCAGCCAGCCCCCTCTTTTGGCCAAAACACAAGAGACAGCTTGTCTGCTCTTCTGCCTGGTCATAATCTCTGGTCTATTTTTAATTCACAGTTTAAAATGTGGACAGCTCCAGCCAGGTTCAGGCCACCAAAATGGGGACTGTCCCTGGATAACAGGGAAGACTGGTTACCTTATTGTGACTAGAAAAGCAAACAAACAAACAAACAAAACAAAAAAACAAACACTGTCTCAGAGAGCACTGTGCTGCTGCATCTGTGCACGCCAACATCTTAACCAGACAGCATCTTATTCATGTTTAAAATTGTAGACTTATTAGAAAGAGTGTCACTCACAACATTTACAAAGGGTTTCAATGTGCAAACCCTTCATAAAGGATGCCTCATTTGAAAGTGGTACCTGTTATAATAATGGTTCAAAATAATTTTTCATCTTAAATAGACAGTAGAACATCCATAGTAAGATACAGAGTCTCTAATGACCTTATCGTAATTCTAGTTCATTCAATAAAAGGCAATGATATCTTGCTGCTAAGATTCTTTCGGAAATAATGAGGTATCGTTTGTAAATTGTATTTATCTGTTAATCTCTAAGAGTATATTAAAAGATTTATTGTATTTAGCAGAATGCCAGAGGAGATAGATTTAGCGATAGATACATATATTTAAATGATCATATTATTCTAAATAAAAACACTTTAATTTGTATGAGTATAGAGAAGTTTAATAGTACCCTATTTGGCTGACCTACAGTAGTACAGTATCTAAATAGGGACAGCAGAATTCAGATTTTATCCATACAATTGTCATATTAATGAAAATATAAATATAATCATAATCGTAGTTAAGAGTAGTTATTTGTGTTTCAGTGAGAAATCTGTATTGTCCAGTCACCACAAGATGGCATCAAATCTCTGACATTAGTTTTTAAAATACAGTACTGGCAAAATCTTGGGTTATAAAATGCTGTTATTACACTTTTTGAAATGCAAATATATTGGCATAAATGTATTAATGAGCACAGCACTTGTGGCAAGAGCAAAGTATATACAGATTTTTAAATAGAATGGGAAGAGGCACTGTTTGGGGCAAACAATGCATATAAGTTGTCAAAAGTTTGTTTGTGAACCCTAAATTTATTAGGGCTGTCATGCTTAGTTAAGGGAAAATCAAGGGCACTGCTTAAGTGCGTGTAATAAGTGTTTAGTTAAACACTTATTACACGCACCATTAGTTTTGATTTGGGCCCATTAAAGAGATTAAATGATTAATCAACAGCTAAAGGATAAAAACAAGCCCTACACTGTCATCTGCTTTCCTGAAGACACACAAGAGGCTTTCTGACAATAAAACATGTCAGAAGGTCTTTGTGACAAGAACTTAAATGCATTTTGGTTTATTCATGACCCTGCAGGGTGAAATTAAAAACATCAGCCATGACAATGGTTGAACGTTGAGTTAAATCAATTTATTATCATATTTGAACCAATGTAACATTAACACATATTTTACCTATTTATATAAAAGAAGAAATATTAAATCATTTTATAACATATTTTGTAAATATGTTGACAGCAAAATTACTTTTTCAAAAAAGAGTAGATTTTCCTAAAGCAATAAAAACATATTTGTAATAGATTCATTGTTGATCATTTAGGTTTAGAGAAAATAAAGTAAGTTTTTATTATTTATCTGAATTTCGTCTATGGCATGAGCTTTGAGCATCTAAATTACAGTAATTTTTAAAATATTTTTATAATCAAGGAAATTTGGAGTGGATTTATTAAAATAACATTGTTAGACTTAATAAGACCTTGACCCTATACTGATTTTAAAGAGGGTAGGAAAAAGGTCCAAATCTCCATGACTCTAAAATTTATAATAATATATACAAAGTTGAAATTTCCACAACATTAAAGAATTTGGTGAGTCGAGCCAACATCAACATAACGAGGAAGTATCTGTCCATTTGCATCATTACAAGCAAGCATTTTGATGTTGGGCTGCAGTTTGCATGCGAGAGCTTGTTGCACGAGAGCTCATCATGTGTTTCCCAGTATTTCTGTCCCACAGGTCCATTAAGTGAATCCTGCTTTTAATTTGACACTTCTGCACAGAGCACAAAGCCTTTCTTGGACACTCTCCAAAATTGTCACTAAAATGAAAGCAAATGTTTTGTAAGCTTTGTAAAACCTAAAGTAAATGTATCAGCACTTATTTCAAATTTTCATTAGCTGCCCTCATTTTAATTCTGCTCATGTTTTAAATTTCATTATATTTTCATTAAATTCAATTCAGTTAATTGCTGTTATTCACCAATAAAATTCATCTTATTTCATTAGTCGTTATACAATATATAAACTACCATTTTTTCAAAATAATTGACCTGTTTAATTTAATTAAGTAGTTTGAGCAACAGGACATACTCATACTGTAAATGACATGATGAAGTTCATACAATTTTGGAGGAACTGCAAATGAGATCCCAATTTATCATCAGTGTACACAGTAAGTACCAATAAAACAAAATATAGTTTAGGACCTAACCTAACTAAGAAGCAAAGGTGCTATATACCATATATAAAAATAACAACAAATTTAGTGAATGGACAATTTATGAATGATTATTTCTGGTTATGTTATAAAAAATAAACAGAAGTAGTTATTTTATACAAATATGTACAGTTTGGTATAGTCAGTATAGAGGTATATAAAGTCAATTAAATATAGATAACAAATGTATATGTATTTCATTGTTTTGGTTTTGTGTTGGAAATTCTAAATGAAATCAAAAAATAAACAAATGATTATTTGAGCTAATAACATTTTTAAATAATGTTTAAAATAAACATATTTAATCACATACTGTATGAATACAAACTTAAAAAATGAACTTGCTATTATAATGTTTATTAAATTAATCCACTGTCCTTGGTCCAAAACTATACTAATATCCTCTGAAGAATTCTTTATACATTATACATACAGTACGTGTGTATCTATTTATTCTTGTAGTGTAAAACACATGATTTCTCCCTTATCTTTACACTTCCACATAAGACTGGTGCACAGTATGTAGGACCAAAGCAGCAGTGTCTTGTCTGTCCGCTCCTGTGTACATGATCACCAGTATGCAGATGATGTCCTGCAGCATTTCCACAAACGGTGCTTGAGCAGTGCAGTGGGAGGTCTGTGAGTGTGGTTTACTAAATATGCCCAATGGCCCTGCAAACTCGCCCTGGTGACACTCTTGAATCTGTGTCTCTCTCCTCACTGGCCCGACCACACGGCCCCTGTAATGTTCATGATCGCATCACCCATTGGGTATAATTATTCTGCATTTTGCTGCTCTCTATTCGGTCTCTCTCTCTCTCTCTCTTTCACTCCAACTTTCTCTCTCTCTCTCTCTCTCTCTCAGCTTGGCTGGGTCTTGACACCGGGGTCCAGACGGAGAACTGCAGGGGCGTTGCTTTGTGTTCACAACACCCTGAGCGCCACTCACTTCACCGTGGCTCTGAACAAGTGGAGGTCGGTGATGGGAAGGGGGAAATGTGGGGGGGGGGTGATACTCATTGGATGCCAAGGCCTCTGGGCTGGACAGGAGGAGGGGGTCATGGGAGAGGACTTACTGCTCAGTAACCCACCTACCCACTTCTGCCCTTCTCTCGCTCTCCAAATCAAGTTTCTTGTTTCACATACCATCTATCTCTCAGTTCCTGAGCAGCAAGCAGGTTGTTGTTCATCCCAATGGCATCACTCTCTTGTCCCTCTGCCTGCTGGAGGTGGGATGCCTCAGAGCATGTGGAGGTGGTGGGGGTTAAAACTAAAAGTATACAGTAAAAAGGTGTATAGCATGAGGATAAAGACCAAATATAGTGTTTACTGAAACATACTTAAGACCCTTAGGGAGTGGGACTTTACAAGACACTGTGTAGCATGACACTATCCTGCTGTCACTGTCCCAAGGCCTGATGGGAAGACACAGTGGCGGTACATGGCTCACAGCCAGAAAATCAACATATGTACTCATCATCCTGTGCTTTTCAGGGAAGGAAAGATTTTTTTCTCTTTAGCTGCAAACCAGAGTGAAACCTTGTCAGTCGTTTTTTGTGATGATGGTGAACTTCCCCTTTTCCTTCGAGCTTGAGATCGACACTCAGGCATTAAGGGAGGAGGGTGCATGTGCAAGTGTGTGCGTGTGTAGGAGGAGACCACTCTGTCGGCTACGATTAACGTTTGTGCTGGGCCCCTGCCGCCATTTCAGAGCTTGTTCTGAAGATTAACAGGAACCGCACTGTCATTTCTCCCATGGGGGGCCGTCCCCCTGTCCTCTCCTGTCCTGGCACGGGGAGGGATCGCATTTTTCTCCAAGAGGCAGTGTCGAAGTTGACTGAAGGCAACAGGCTGGAGAGACTCCAAACCTGTTGGAGCAAAGTGTCTCACAAAGTGTCCACAATCAAAGTGACAGATGTGGGATGGAGGGAGTGCTGAACGAGGATATTTTCTCCTTTGTGTTTTTTTTTAGAGTTGCTTCTTGTGGTCATGGCATCTCTAACACACACACGTGTACTTAAATAATGGAGAAACTTGCACGGACACATCTACTACAACTTGAACAGAGGAGGAAACGAGACTGTCAAGTGGAGGGGAAACATCGGCTGAGCTCCTCTTTATGGTTTTTGAAGTTTTCCTTCAGTTTGTGCATGTGTGAGTGTGTGTGCTGGGTGATGCTGGACGTGGGACAGAACAGAAGAGAAAGACAAGGAGTAGGAAAAAAAAGGGGGCCTGCCCTGGGGTCACACACACATGCACACAAAGTCAAACACACAGTCATATGAACACATGCACATACACGCACACACACTTCTTGGGCTGCTGTGGCATGTTTGGAGCAGTGCCTTGTCAGATTAGGGCCATGCTGGCTGTGTTTGATGGCCAACCTGGACAGACAAGGCCTGCCAGGCACAAACTAGTCAGGCACATGATGTTAGGGCGGACACACACACACACATGCACACATACACAAAAATTATCCCGAGCCAGACCAAAGAGACAGATGACACCCAGCATGAAGCTAAAGCCAAATCTGTAAGCGTCCACTGCGATCCAGCTGGCTAGCCCTAGGGTACCTGTCTCTGTGAAGGGGAATCAGCGTCACCCCTATGAGCTGTCAAATTAGCTCATAGGGCTGGAAATGCTGAAGAGATTTGGCCCCTCGTTGTGGAATAGCAAAAAGTGGGGGGAGGGGCCGATGGTATTAAAAAATGTTACTAATTTATCTTCCTGTTGGGAAAAAAGGTTAAACACCCAATATCATAAACAAGGAAGAACTGACTTATTAGTGTGAAGGGGGAGGGGCACACATAATGAAGACACACAGAACACATGTATAGAGAGACACACTGATCCACACAGGCATACATGGCAAGGCAAGGCAAGGCAAGGCAATTTTATTTGTATAGCCCATTTTTACAAACAGTTTGTCTCAAAGGGCTTTACATAGCATCATAACAACATCCTCTGCCCTTAGACCCTCACATCGACTGAGGAAAAACTCAAAACAAAACCCTTTTAACAGGGAAAAAAAGAGAAACCTCATGGTGAGCAACAGAGGAGGGATCCCTCACCCAGGACGGGCAGACGTGCAATAGATGTTGTATACAGACATGCACATGTTTGCTGATACTAGTGGAATGCATGTTATCAGACAAAGAAAAAAAAAATGTTGCTGCGTGCATATACACGTATGCACCCTGCATGCTCATTTGCACATACACACAAACACAGACTTACACACACACAGTGCCAGGGGCAAGCTTTCAATTACTGCCAGTGCTAAGCAGTCACCTGGGAGAGATGTACCATGTTTGAGTGGAAAGGCATTTCCACCACTTTTATTTATTTATTTTCACCTCTTCTCATCCCAGTTGTGAGACAGCTGCGAATGTCAGGCACACAATCTAAAATGACATGAAAGAAAACAGTAAGTGTTTCCTCTGTGAACATTTACATCAGAGGAAATTATAAAGGAAAGCTTGTTTGAAAAGTGAGATTTGTAACAACCGTTGGACGTGTAAAAAGGTGCACGATTGAAAGCTTTAAGGATTAAAGGGTCAATATAAGAAAAACTGGCAATATAGTTGATTTGGTTTGGAAATAATCCAACAAAATTAAGATACACACTTTAAAGTGTGAAGTTATAAAAACAACTAATTTCCCAAGTAAGAGTTGCTGTTGTCACCTCATCACTATAGGAAATGTTAGATGTAACTTTGAAAAGATTACACTAAGAGACTGTATAACAATTATTGTGAGGAGAGGGGCTGAAGTCTCTGTGAACATTTCACTTTATAAAAAAGTACAAATTTGCGATTTCTACAATTATTTTTTACAATTATTGACTAGTAGTGCATCAGGACTTTCAGATGATTTAACTACATTAAATATATATCAATATGATCATGGAGTGTTATCATTATTATCATTATTATTTATCTAGATGTATGAAAACACATATATATGTGGGATGAGAAAAAAGCTCCCTTTCCTTACAAAGAAAGAAACTTTTCGACTTGTGTTTAAGTGTATATGCAAAAGTAAATTTGAAAAATCTGCCTATATGGAAAATACATTTTTTAACAATAAATGGAAAATAACATTTACTGTCCTTTGACAACTTAGTGCCAAAAACTACAAAACAGGTTTTTTATTCTATTCTTTTATCACTCCAGTGTAATGACTAACAACTAAACAGGAGAGAAGACTGCTCGCTGACTCTAATGAATAAAGAAAATAAAAGATGGCCGCCACATTTTGGTCACAGTGGAGTCCTTCTGGGTCCAAAGTGTCCCCACCATGCTGGTACGCTAATAGCCACAGCAGGTTTCCTGTGGGTGGGGTGACATTGACAATAGTTAAGAAGTAAAGACTGCCAACAACAACACTGCTCCCTGGTGTGTGTGACAACACGTTGACCCCTTTGAAGAGCCAATCCTCCCCTGAGACAGGCCAGTGTGTGTGCGTGTGTAAGATGGAACTTGACAGGAGTTTAGCGCTGATGACCACCCTGGTGAGAGATGGCAGCAGTCCTCCTTGAGGGAGACACTGTCACTCCTCTGTGTTTGAGTGCGGGTATGTGATTGTTCTCACTTGTTGAGCTTCTTTGGGGTTAAAAGGTGTGTTGGAAATGACACACTTTCTCTAATTGTATGTTTTCATCCAGGAAATGTAAGAATTGTGGTTTTAAAATTAGCTATTGACAGCCTGCATCCTCTCAGCAAATGCTTATCAATTTGTCCTTTTATAAATAAAAATAAAAAAAAATGAAAATAAATATAAAAGTTCTTCACTTGAGCACAGTTCAAGTGGATCAAGATTTGCACCAAGGAAATGACATGCAATGTGGAGATATGACAACTAAAGTATATCCATTAGTACCTAGCATGCTACACCCACTGATGAAGACTTGGACACGCAATTCAAAGCCCTGGAAAAATACAATCAGTTGACTGAGATTTTTAGCTGCGGTGGCAGCTCGGCTCAGGGAGTGGCAATGCAGTATTTACCAGCTGTGACAGCGTGGCTGGTATTTATTTCTCTGTGCTTGTCTGTGAGAGTGTGAGTGTACAAGATCATGGCAAAATGTGGTCTTGGAGACACTTTATGTTGCAGAAACTACAAGAGAGGCAGATTTGAAACTTTACAAGTGTGTAGCTGGGATCAAAATGAAGGGTGTCGTCTGTCCAAAGATCACTGAGTAGTAATGGGTTGTAACGTCAACATGTTGACAGGCATTATACCTGGTTTGAGCCCTTCATTCATTATTATTCAGTCTTATTCAGTCATTTAATCAGGCAAAGCCCAAGGAAACATTTCAGACAGACCTGGACACAAGGCTGCTGACAGAACAATACAAAAGTTGAAAACTGATGAAACTGTAGACTATCCCATCCATGTGTTGATACTCAGACCCATGAGCACTCATTATTATACATTATACATACATTATCACACAATTATTACAAAATGTACTTTCTTGTCAGTGAGAATGAAGCTGTCACATCTTGCACTTGCTTTTACTCAAGCCCCTGCTCAGGACAGCACAGTCCCAGCCACCACTGAAAATAAAAGCTGATAAAGCGACACGTTTGATGTGAGAGCAGGGTTATACTACAGTCAGAGCGAACGGTGGGCAGTGCCCATGCTGTCTAAATTGAATATCAGTGAATAAAACGTCTGCATTCATATCACCTTGTTCCATTTTTCAGTGCAAACTAACAACATCTCATTTAAACAGCTTCACAAATGCCACACTAGATGCTCTGTCATCTTCAAACACGCTGAAAAATTATGGATGATTATGGACTGCAGCTTTAAGGCACTTCTGCTTTGCCTTCATCGCTCTTCTCCTCTGCTCTCTTCTCTTCTCCTCTGCTCTCTGCTGTTTGTCCCTGAAGGTGCTCCCTTAATGTCTTTGACTAAACTTCAGCCAGTCTTGACAGAGACAGTGCCCCATAGGAGTTGAGAGGAGACCAATATGATTGTAATGGAGGGTTTGCGGGCAGGGTCTATCACACTGTGTCACCTATAAAAAGCACAACAACCAACTGGCAGGGTGCAAGGCACTTCTGGCTACAGGGATGGAAAAAAAAAAGAAATCATATAAGCTACTCAACTGTTCTGCAAACTTAAAAAAGAGATGTTGTAGAGGGAGGGGACAATTTCGTCTTCCTGTTGTGTCACACTGAAGACTGTGGTATCACATTAGCTGAAGAAGGGAGTTTTATAGAATAAAAGCCCTGTTGAGAGATGACATTAGACATTACATAAGAAATTTAAAGTGTGCAACAATGATTTCATTTGATGACATCTACTCCTCTGAAGTGCCTTTATTTACAGTGACTCACGTTCATTTATGAATGATTGATTTTGTTTGGATGAAACAGCATCAGAAATGGGTCTATTTTGCATTGTTGACATTGTAACAAATCATTGATACAGTTCATCGGTTTCTACCTTCATCATGTAAGAAATAATAATTCAAAATAGACTTATTTATAACAATGATAAATTATCACAACATTATAATGAACCTCTACTGTATATATAATTAGTACAAAGAAATCAAATCGCATTGTATTTATATAGCGCCATCTCATAACAAAGTTACCTCAAGGGACTTTACATATAGAGCAGGTCTAGACCAAACTCTTTATAGAATTATAACACAGAACAACAGCAGCCCATATCATTAGCAATTGCATGAGATTAGAAGAAATAACACAGCACATTAAGACCATGTCAGGACCTCAGTGAGTATCTAAACTTTCTCCTTGCATTCATGCGTCTGTGTACATAGTTTATGTACACAAACACATGTGAGGTGGCATCATCACATGCTCCCGTCCCTGAGGTTAGTGGATGAATGAAGGCTGTAAAGAGGAGCATGACAGCTGTGAAAGTCACAAGGGGAGTCCACTACTGCCGTAAAGAAGGCAAAGTTTCCCTCCCTCTGGGCATGACCAGAATGTGTGTGGACATGTATGTATCCATGAGGGAATATAATAGTTATAGTGTATGTACATTTGGAGGAGGCTGTGTGTTAATGGTTAAAATAAAAAAAAGAAAGAAAGTTTCATCTCTGTATGGTTTCGTGTTTGTTTCTGTGTCTGTTTGCCTGTATGCAGATCACCCTTAAGCTAAATGTCACACACTGGAATCTATTGTAGAGTCTATCAGCACTCTATCAGCTGCCCACATCCTCTGTCCCCCTCACCCATCCCTCCGCCTCATCAACACCATCTTTCATTGCCGGCTCATCCTCCCACCTTCATCCCCGAGGCAGGCATTCTGTGTGTGTATGAATGTGTGCGTGTTTGTGTCCTCAGGAGCTTTCACTTCAAAGACTGGTGGTTTTGGATGGGTCAGAGTTTGTGAAATGCTGAAGCATCTTTGAGATGGATAGATAGTCCACTGTGTGTGTGTGTGTGTGTGTGTGTGTGTGTGAGTGCGTGTGTGTGTAAATCTCAGCAGCACAATATTAAGGATCAGGAGATACAGAGATGACTTTGTGTTTTCCTGTCCAGATGTCAATTTCACGCCACCCTCATTTTCGGCTGCTTTTCAAAGAGGCCAGTGATCAGCTGGGTGTCATGTGCTGTTAAATTTAGCCTGGATAAAGAGAGCTTTTTTGGTCTTCCCTCAAGATGAAATGCTATTAACACTGCACTAAAGCACACTGTGCACACAAATCAGCGATTGTCCCTCTGGGTGACTTCAGGATAGAGCTGAACTGTTTTATAGGGCATATGTTCTCTTTATGACATTTGAACTTAATCAATAATGTTTATCTATCCAGCTATCATGCTACTGACTGACCACCTTTGAGATGCAACTGGCGATTGGATTTGAGGGTGTGAATCGAGGCCCCATGGCCCTTCACTTTGACTGCGGCCCACCAGCTATTGTACTGTACAGAGAGGCTGTAATTCATTTCATGGGATACCACCAGGGAAAATTAGTGTCCCTCAACAGCACACTCTGTAAATTGGTGAATCATCTTGCCTTTAACCTTTCAGCGATCTGTTTGTCTTTTGCTTATCAATGCCTGCCACTGTTAGACATGGAGTTTCTTGTCCAGGAGCACATTACTCTTGCTGATTTCATTTAAAATAAACCCTCAACAAACTCAAATTTCACTTCTAAGCCTTTCATTTCAGAGCTAAATTTATGTTTTTCTTTGTTACACAACTTAAGTTATTCATTAACATACCAAGTCCTTTTAATGCATTAGACAGTTTAAAGTTGTAGATGAGTTTTGACCAATCCAGAACGACTAAAATAACTCATACTCACATTTACACATAATTCACACTAAATTTTTCCATTGTCATCACCTGTCAATCATGGCCCAATGTTATAACTATGTTTGATTTAACAGCTCCAGTTTAACTGGCTCAGTTGATGTCCAGCATTCCTCATAAATCACTAGTTTTCAGTTCATTCCCATTTTATTGCTGCAGTGGTTGCATAAAGTGTGATTTCATGGGCCAAGAGCTGAAAGTATAAAAATGCCCTTGGTAGACGTGCACACTCAAACAGTTAGATCTTGGACTATTCATGTAAATGCAACATTGAGGTTAAGATTTAATAAGAAAAATTGAAAAATATAAATTACTTCAAGTGATGTATAAATGTCAATGAAATTATTTTTTACTAAATCTTTTCCTTTTTTATGAGACAAAAGTTATAGATCCTTATTTATCACAGTGGCTTTCTCTCTCTGGTTTACTCATCATTGATTTCAAAATCTCTTTCAGTGTTGGCTCCTCATCGGCCCCCTCCTCACTCAGCTTTCTCGCCCTCTGTGCTGTATGTTACAGTGACTCAGCCCTGTTTCTCTTTGAGTATTGGCTGTGTGTTTAAGAGAGAGAGAGAGAGAGAGAGGAAGAGAGAGAGACAGAGAGAGAGAGAGAAAGAGAAAGAGAGAAAGAGAGAAAGAGAGAGAGAGAGAGAGAGAGAGAGAGAGAGCACACCCTTGGTCAGGAGCAATGTTGGCATGTCTATCTGTGCTTGTGCGTGTGTGTGTGTGTGTTGGCGGGGGACTGTCACTGCCAGATTGCAGCTTCATGCCCTTAGTCCAGTATATAACCAGTCAGCAGTAAAGCCACCCTCCTTACACACACACACACACACACACACACACACACACACACACACACACAGGAAGAATAAAACATGTTTCTGGTTCATAATTGCGTTTTGCCATGATTAATCATTTGAAGCACTGTTGACCGGCTGTCTTGTTTCTCAGTGCAGCTCACGCTGTACGATATACTGCACTTTACTGCACTGTTTCTATGTTTCTACTTTGATTTCCCTTTTACTTTAAATCACGCAGGAACAAAGAAGGTTTTTAAAAGAAAGGATTTAAAAGACAGAAGGATTTTAAAAGTGTTGAGGAAAAAGCAGGAAAGCTGCAACTAAAAATCTAAATAACTTGAAATCGGTTTAGAAGAAAACTACAGGTTCATGCTCTATGTTGAATTTCATTTTTTAGACTGTTATGTCTAGAAGTAAAAAGGTACATATGCACTGTTAACCCAATTTTCAAATAAATATTAAACGACAGACTTTTTATGGAAGCTAAAATCACTCTGAGCCTGTTAAGAGATTCAGTTTCTGTCCTCTGAATTAAATGCAGAATCACTGCTCTGACAGTTTGAACAGTTCACAGGTTGGATGTTTTATTGTCCTGTCACCAGGAACAGGGCGCAAAGAGGTGGAGCAGGCCAGGACAATGCAGGAAAGTGCAATGCATGATGGTATGCATTGCTAGGTAAGTGACAATTGCCATTTCGTGATTCATTATGGGATACTGGGGTACAATAATCACTATATATAATCACTATACGTTTGGATAAAACTACAAAATGGCAAACTTTAGCCAGGGACCAGGGACAAACAGGAAACTCTTTAGTCCTCTTTCAGGTGCCTAACTCAAATTTCAAGATCATGTTTTTCTTGCATTAAATTGAATTATATTTGAATGCACATACTCTTTAATAATGTATTAATATGCGTTTGACAGCAAAAAAATTAAAGAATTTTGAATTTTTTTTTTTTTTCAAAGATTGTCATAAAAAGCAAATTTGGCTGGGTTGAATGGTGAATGGTGAATGGCTTGAAACCAGTTTATTTTAGAAAGAACAACCTGCTTAAAACTGTTGAACATCTTGAAAAGCTCCAAGCTCAAGACAGCGTCACGTTAATTTCCCCAAAAATATTTCAGTGAGCAAAACACCTGCACATAGATGTAAAATCAGAATGTAGGTGAAGGTGTAAAGTTAGAGACAGATTTACACAGGTAGTAATAATTAGATTATTACTGCTCCTTTAAATGGAAATGTTAAACAGAAATACTTTTTATCTGTGTTCTTGGATTAATCCCTGCCCAGGGGAAACCGCTGACTCTTGAGGGAGAGTTTACGTTAAAATTGTTGGAGCATTTTTAAATTGTCTGCAGATGGATCCCTCTTTGTTCTTTCTTTAGGAAAAAAAATCTTTTGTTTTTATGGTTAAAGTTCTGTATCAGGTCATTTCTTCTGCACAGCATTCCTCTGTCGTAACCACCAGGCACCACGTCGTAAAATGAAACCTTGTTTATAGTCTATGAAATTGTCATCATCACCCCCCTTGTTTGAATAATAAGGGAAAGTACTCTGCATTTAACTCCAGGTTTAAATAAATTAGTCATCTCAAATTAAAAACAAACTGCTATAGTAAAAAAAAAAAAAGAAAAAAAAGAAAAAAAAAGAAAAGATGTAGAATAAAAAAGTCAGTGATATATGCAGATGAGCTGGAGAAATATGTAAATTAGGAGACTGTTGCTGTTTTATTTTCCATGGAGGTCAAATTACAGGAAATGGCCGAGGGCACTGCTCCCTGCCCATCCAGGAGTCTGTCTGTTATCCTCACCCTCTCTCTCCTTACAAATATCCTCTCTGCTTATTTCAAATGCCATCCTCCCTGAGCAGCACTCTCCATTTTTTCCCCCATTTTCTTCTTTTTTTTTTCTGAGTACACCCCCCGTCACCAGGTTTCAGCAGTGAGAAGTGAACTTCCCTGGAGGCCTCCTATCAGAACCTATTACGGCAGAGGGGAAGGCTGAGTGACCTGTGGGCTGGGGGTTCGATGGACTGGAGGGGAGGGGGGCGACTAATTTGTGGAACATTTAAATAAAGGGATGACGACTGTGACAGGACCACACAATGTGACGGCATGGCAAATGAGGCACGGGCTTAGATTAGACTGTTGAAATGAGTATATGGTTAAATCTTTGCGCATTTGTGTGACTCAGAAAAAATATTGTAATAATAATAATATTTGACACATTTTTTAACTACTGCTACAGGCTCATTTTCTCAAATCTTTCACCTGAGTGGGTCAACCCCTTCCTTCATTTTTTTTTTTTTTTCACTTCCTTCACCCTTAATTCACCTCTTACCCCCAGGCCAAAACCATAACCCCATGAATGGGTGCATGACCAATCACACACACACACACACACACTGAAAAAATGCTGCAGCTGAGGTAGATCAACGGAACGGGTGAGGAGCAATCGAGGCGGCTAATGCAACTGTCATCTGTGTGTGTGTGTGACTGTGTGTGTGAAAGTGAGACTTAAGGTGTAATCTTGTGCAATCTCCTTGCCCCGGGTCACACATATGTACTTTAGCACCTACGTGCCAAATCAGCCACCCATCTCTCTGATTGATGAGCCGAGTGGTTGCATCTCGTAAAACTCCTGTCTCGCTCCACACCTGGGATCCTTACGCAATCCAGGTTGAAGCCGGGCTTTGAGACAGACAGCGAGAGAGAATAAAAACAACTTGTTCTGGTGCAAGTGTAAAGAAAGCGGAACCATCAGGGGTTAACATGAAAGTTTAGCCAACAAAATTCTGCTAAGGCCAGTAAAACATTTTCAAATACAAAACTCTGTCTATATGATGGCTTGGCTGAATACTTGTTAGTTACTGAGGGATGTGCACTAATAATGCCCAGTTTGACTGGTTCATAAGAGGAAGAAAAATAATCCCCTTTAACTCTGCTTTTATACCAATAAAATAATCAGACAACACGTGATATTCAGATTTATCCAGCCAAAATATCTGATCTTGCAGTGCAACATTTACTTGTAGTGATGCCCCAGTTATTACACTTTACTATTAGGCGCTGCCTGCACCTGCCATTCACCCAACTGCCTCTCGGTGACTCCACCGCGTTGATAAGTGAATACTTTATTCATTCATTTGGGACATATGTTGAGCATAAGTCCTACAAAATAGTTGTGATGTTGCAGTTAAATTTTATAGAAACGTCATTTCTAGGCGGTTGTAGAGAGCAGATTACAGTGGAAATGACTAGTTAGTAAGTGTGTCTAGTCACATCAGCCATGTTAGACACACAGTGCACAGAGCCTGAACGCATAGACACTGTAGGGATGAATGAATGCCTAAGTATTAATGAACCTAAACAACAAAACAACACCTCTCACAGTCTAGTCTAATTTTAGTTTGACCTTGTTGTTCGGCTAACCTGGGGCTTCGTTTACAGCCTGTACGATTATCTGACTGTCCATGCGTCTGACAGGCTTCTTTTCAGTGCATCTTCCCCACTCTTTGAAAGGTAAATACACATCTCTCCTTCATGTTTATATCAATAACTTTACCGCAAGAATATGTGAAAAGTGATGCAGCTTTGAAGGACACTCCCTTGTGTCCTTCATAGTCGCATCCTTGCTAAAGCACTCATGTAACTACAACAGACAATCAGATGCCATCTTTATAGTTGCATGGTACAACTGTCACAATGTGTAAGGGCGCGATAAAGTGCAGTCGATAAGTCCTGTCAAAAGAGCTTACAACATGCTAACGCTGCCCCTCACCACCACACGGTGTTGATTGTTCCACCGAATCAGTCAGCGAGACATGGAAAGCCCCGTCTTAGCAGATGTCGCAGAAGATGCGCTTTCCCGCTCCCTGATGTTAAGAATTAATGAAGGCCAGTGGCGTGGGTGGAACGGGAGGGTGGTCTGTCTAAATGTGGTCAGTAAACCAGACGTGACAAAGGTGCTGGGTGATGAGGTGATATGGTAAACGCTTCACTCTGTCCTCTCTTATGAAGTGAAAACTGTGGCACCTGTTCAAAACGCATCCTGCTGTTGGCTTCCTGCACTTTTTCTGGTGACTCATCATGCTATGATTCCACTGAGTACGTCTTCATTTCCCATTTCTCTGTTTCACAGTGAGTTTATCTTCTGACTGCCAACTTTTGAATTAACAGAATTTAAGACCACAAGGTCCCTGGTGGGTCTTTTATTGTAGAGGTTGATGATAAACCTTTCACGGATACATGAAATATCAACATTTCAGTTGAAGCCGCCATTATCTTAAACAAGTTGTCGTCTTTTTTGTCTCCTGCTCTTTTATGTATATATATATACATAAAAAAATATATATTTATTTTGCTCAAGAGATAAAGAGACAGATAAAGAGGAGGGAAAGTGCACCACCCTCTCCATGGTGAGAGATGAAGTCATCGGTAAATCTTGATAATAACCCAACCTTAATGACCTTTGACCTTCCCCTCACCAGGCGGCGGGCTAAATTGCACCTTTACTTGGCTGCCGAGAGGCGGGGTCACCGTTCGTGAAGAGGGTGGGTCTTGAGCATGTCGATCCGGGGCCATCGCTCCTGCAGAGGGCCGCTCCTCTCGCCCTCAGAAGTTGGTGGGAAGGTCGTCCCTAATTGATGCCTCTGCACTGGCTACCTGCTGTGACCTCGTCGCTGTGGCGGAGGAACCTGACTGTGAGACCGTGCCAGTCCAGCATTTTGAGATCCTGCCAACAGTGAGCACAGAGCCGCACAAGAGAGGCCTTTCAAAATGACAGTAATCATCACCATATAGTTAAGAGATGGAATCCTTTTTAAAAACTTTCTGAAATACATGCAACTATTAAAGTTTAGCTCATGTTGACGATCCCTTTTTAATATAGGTAACTTTCAAATGCACCTTTCTACTAGGTTTATTATTATTTGACTCTTTTTCATTTTCCATAATTCTAAAATTTCAAAAACATTTACTGTGCATGATGAGCGGGGCCAATTTTATCAACATACCAAAGTGTTACACATTTAATACAAATGATTAAATAGCACTATAAAAATAAGGAATTTAAAGCATCTATATATTGTGAAATTGTACTGAAGAACTTGACAATAGTTTTCAACTGATAGTATATTACATTATTTGAATCGATCCCAATTAGGCCGTTTCTGCCTCAAATGAATTTCTCATTTAATGGTCTACTGTCAGCGGTCTTCTTTAACATCTTAATTAGATGATTAAGTGAAACATCTTAATCTAATTATCTTTGCTTGAGTAACAAATGCTTGCACAAATGCTTCTGTTTTGCACTCGTCAGCAGTGCAGTGCTGAAGGATCATGGTCTGTGCCTTTCTTGCTTTACTGTTGTAATTTCTAACAGGGCTTTTTCACAGTCACAGTAAAGAATGGATCTTTTACCTTCATGTTAAGTTGTTACATGTCTGTAACCGAGGAATCATCACAAACAAAAGTGAATCCAGAACAATTTGCCCAGCTGCAACTTTTGCGGGCAAAACTTGAAAATATAACTGTCTGATGCTGCACATTCCAGTGAAATGTTTGCATAATTGAGAGGACAAGGGCTTCTTTAATGGTAGACCAGACCATAAACTGCCCCAACCAGTCACAAGGCGCGCTCAAATGACTTCAAGCTGTTTTTTTCTGTCATATCTTCATAACACTTGCCACAAACACACAGCGAGCCGTCTTACGGAAGTTCATTGAACAATAGCTCTGTCTTCTGGCTGATTTACGCAAAACTAATTCATGGAGAATACACAAAGTACACTGAAAAAAAGCACAGCAGAAAAGTCAGAGGTCGTGAGCTGTATCCCTTTGATTTATTGGCACAGGACGAACATCATACAACAGATAATGAAAATCGCTGCATCTGGAAGAAACAAAAATTTGCAGAGCCTGTTAGTTTAGAGAAATTAAAAACATGGCAGAAATGGGAGCATTGAAATAGAGGAAGATGGCGACATAAAGAATTATCCATCCATCCAGTGCACTGGATTTGATATTCCTCTAATCATAACTAATTTTCCTACTCATTATATTAATTTACAGGTTCTCCTGCCTTGACTTGGCCTGTTAATAATGCTAATAGCAAACATCCAGCCAGCAACAGTGAGGCTTTCGGAGGCACGGATCATTGTTCACGTCACAAAAAGATCCCTCGGCCCCTGGGTGCTCTTTTTACTCCCTCTGTGGCCTCCCTCCCTCCCTCCCTCTCTCTCTCCAGTAGGCCCGTGGGATTGTAAGGTTTGAAATGACACACAGTGGCTGACTGTCGCCCAGGGGCCTGGGTTCTGGCCTTGGCTGGCTGGATCTGTGTGGCAGCTGGTGAGCCCGCTGCCCTCTCTCTGGCCTGCAGCATCAACAGTGGTGGTAGTGGGTCTGATTGGAGCCTCACTCTGATCTCTGACTCTGCGGCTGACGCTCAACTGCTCACTGCTGCCCACACGACTGCCGAGGAAGTGGGACAGAGAGCGGGATGTAATCGGGAACACACACACAGACGCACACACAGAAACTAAACTGTCCAGTGAAATGGCTGGGAGTGGATGTGACAGACATAAAATACACAAAAAAACCCTAAAACACCACAGTCCTGATAGGGATGAAAGCTGACCTGTACAACCTTCCCTTAGAAAACAAACATACAACTGGAGGCTTCCAAAAATCTCACAAAAATTGCAAACAAAACACAATGATGCAACTGTCTCAGATCAATACTCAAGGGTTAAGACTTTAAACCTCTTAGTTTTGGTATAATTAAATAGTTCTTAAATAATTCAGAGGTTAATTGACCTTGCTTCCAGCCCTGACTTTTGTTAAATGACTAAAAACCCAGGCAGAATATGTGTTTTTTAAGCAAGAAATCCTTTAATTGTAGAGCTTTTGAACCTTAAACTGTTCATTTCACTTTTTTTTGTTTGATAAGTTTGTTTGTTCGACAAATATGTTTTTAAAGAATATAAAGAGCAAAGGGTTCAGAGTTCAGGTACCATATGACCTGAAAAGAAAAGGCCGGAATCATGATCCACAAAAACTGACTTTGTTTAAACTAGAGATGTGTGTGATGAGTCGACTGAACACCTCGTGGGTCGGCGACAGACACACTAGTTTGGATTGGGTCTGATCAGATCTCAGTGGTGCCTGCTGGTGTAAATTCTGTTCCTGAGCACAACTACTGGAGAGAGGTGGCGTCGGATGCCAGGGTAGTGCTGGATGTGGTCGAACCACCGCGTCACATTCACGTACTGCTCCTTCTCCTGGATGGCCAAGTCCACCTGGGGGTGAGATGAAAGGAATAGTTAACAACACAAGGGCTGTACCTCAATCCTAATTTTTATATTAGTATGGACTCTCCAGTTTAGACAATGGGTGTTGAACTCTATGTTTATAATAATAATTACAATTCTTCATTATAGTTATGTTGATTATTTAGTGTTGACAGCTTCAAATTTGATGGACAAAATGAGAGCTAACCTGGAGGCTTCTTAACTGTAAACACAACCTACAGCCCCTAAGGTTGTTAAAAACTGTCTGCTACATATCAAGATATTTTTAGGTGGCTTTCATAGCGACGGTTATAATTCTAATGTTAATCAAAAACAAACAGGAGACAATATAAAATGTCTTCAGGAGGGATTCTGTCCTGGGACAGCTCTGGGATAAATGGATATGTTTAACTTTTCATTGACTTAACTGTCGTGAAGCAAATGCCAAACTGAAGCGAGCGCTGACTGTGACTACAATGGAGTGTGTGTTCTCATGCTGTTGTGATAGATACTATCACTCAACGCGAGACACGAAATGTTCAGGTGCAAAGCTCATAACCCCTCAGTCGCGGCTCAGTGGTGGGACCTCACAAATATGTTGTGCTGGTTAAACTGAACAGAGGGACCACAAACCCCGAGTCTGGGGTCATTTAAGGACATGTTTTATTGGCTATATTCTTTATTCGGTCTTACTGCTGTTCTCACATGAGCCAGTTGTTCCGTTACATGTATTGTTCTACAAGTCCATTATTCCTTCCTTTACTGTATGATGTAGTGTGACAAAGGCCATATGTCACGTGTGTATTTGCATCTCCTGATGGTTTCTCGAGGGCAAGTCCAAGCCAAAAAGTCTGGGCTGATTTTTTTTTTTTTTTTATCACCACTACATCACTGAATATTAAGAAATACTGAGAAATACACTGTGAGTTATCAGGACTAGAGCGCTGTATGATTTGCAGTTTTGCTCAGTGAACACAAGTCAGATTTATTAAAAGAGCACAAATAAGCAAAACAGTTATCAAGACATGAAAGTTTAAGGGAACTCAAAGACAATTTTAGAAAAGAGTCTTGATTGGTGGTGCTGGACAGGTACGATTTGACAGAGAGGGGCAAACTGTCTGAGGACAGCAATGGGAAAGCTTGGAGACCAGCTTAACACCTTTTAACAAGAAATAACCAATTACAAACTGGAATTTGTTGACCGCAAATACTCAGATCTTTTATTTTGATAAGGAACCTGAACTTGGGAAAAACAAAGCTACAAATGTAGCAAAAGTTTGTATCAAAGTGACATATTTTCCATTTATTGTACAATGGAGGTGGCAAACTATCAAATAAAAACACTGGTTTCCCACAGAAACAACAATCCAGCCGAAAACTATTCTCGGTCGGGTTCAGTGCCGGTGTCATGTTGTTTTCCATGAATTGAACATCAGGACAGGCTGTGGTTAAGGGTTGGGCCAGCTGACCCCTTGTCCCGAAGGTTAAAAAGCACACTGATTGCAAACCAAAGTGACGCTCCTTTGCCTCTTGGCGGGAGGCAATCTTCCATCTCCGCCACAACCACTGACATCTCTCAACATGTGATGTCCCCCTCCCTCCATCTCATTCCAGCTTTCCCATTTATGAACTCACTTTTTTCTATCCTACAAGGCATAACAAACTTACTTGTCCCTGGTCTGAGGCTAAAGACATCACTTTGTGCCACATCACTTTATTTCTTTGAAGAGAAGTGAGAATGTGTTTATAATCTGTGTGTTTACTGCAAACTTGTTCTTGATGCCCTTTGGCCATGTGACTGGTCTAATTGTGTCTTATGAACTGTGACAAATTGCTTATTAAAGTTGTGGTTTGACTGAAGTAAGCACTGATAGGGAGGGAAAAGGATGGATGAAGGGATGGACCGATGGATGGGTGAGTCCTTGTTACATGGTGGTGAGAGCGTATGGAGACACAACAAATCAATCAAATCTTTCCCTGAATATAAAACCCCACAGGACTTTAGGAAAGTTCTTTGAGATTTTCATTATTATTCACAAAAATATTTACATGTATCCTGGTGATGTGCTTAAATGAGTAACATGATCTGGTAACTTCAGAAACATGTGACACTGACAGAAAAAGAAGATGTGTGCGAGAAGAAAACTGTTTTCACAGGTTCAGCATCTGAAACCCTGCCTTATATTTCCCCTTAACCCAAAATCCACATCATTAACTTAATCAACGTTTTAATGTCACAATTAGAAACGCTCTTTTCAATTTCATTATTTTTTTCTAACTGACAGCCGATGGCTCGTCAACCATTAACTCTTAATTGGCAAAGTTATTTTATTAAATTATACTTTTTGGAACGGACAAGTGTCTGAAACACATTAAAAATAAAAATACACAGGAGATAACTTGCCCAGAGGCACATACACAGAAAGAGGAGAAAGGCACCTCACACAAAATCCTTTTAACCTCACTGTCTCAGAAAAAGCATCAGCTCTACATGTGGTTTAAAAAGGGGAAGAAGAGCAGAATTGATTCTTGATCTGTGCAGAGAAATGTGACCATTTCCACCAAATGTGTGGTGTGACCAGCCAGACTACTGCTCCTGTCGGGCTCAAAATATAATCAACAGGCCAGGCCTACCTCAGCCCAAGATATCCACTGGTTTTTATTCAAAAATAGCAAGATGTCGACATGCTGTGGGGTTATTCTGGTGTGCAGTCTGTTAACTGTGAGGCCACTTGCTCAACCGCTAAACTGATAGTATCAGAATATTAAAAAGTTTTATTGTTGATTAGTAAAACCCCAAAGTAACATAACAGTTTAATAAGCACTATAATATCTACAAGTGAAATGAGGGAGAGAAAAGGCAACTTACTATGAGTGGTTGGATTCCATAGTACATGAGGATATCAGCTAAAGTGAACTGGTTTTCTGCCAGGTAGACCTTGTCTTGAAGATAGAGGTTGAGGTCCTGAAAGATAAAATTCCAAAACATTACATAAAATAAATCACTGTATTACATTAGGTATTTCTATGTAAACACATCGTTGGTTTTCGTTGGTTTTCATTACACACCCCAAATTGTTACTGATGTCTGTCTTTTTTTTCCCCAATGTCACCTTATCTACAAATATTATATATATATATAGACTCATTCACTCTGTTGCACATGCAGTGTGAGTTCAGCCAGTCCACCCCACTAAACCGTAATTTATTTATAACATGAGAATGCAACAATGTTAAGAGAAAGTAAAAGCCAGCGTCTAGTTTGCAGCTTTTGCCATAAAAATCGTACCACAATAAAGAGCTGCCGCGCTGCTGACAGGACCATCAGATGGACCTGGAGCTGGGAGTAGCAGGGAGGCCGACAAAAACGAGTTGAGCTGTGCTGTGCCACGCTGCCCTTTGTTTCCACCACAGTTGTTTCTGTGCGTTGGTCATGTTAAGCACTTGTTTTGTTCAAGTTTACAGCCTGCCACACCGTTGCTCCTTCACTGCTCTGTGAGGAAGCTATGGGAATAGAGTGCAGTGGGTCAACTCGGGGGTCTTCTCAACTGATGCATCAACTCAAGGACTTAAAGTGGGCTGTCCTAGATCCTAGGTTGCATGTTTGTGTGTGTTTTGTGCTTTGTTAATAATATGTAACCTAAGGGGGTACAGCATCCCTCCCCATGACTGGCGACTTAGTACAGATGTGTACAAAAATGGCCATTTGTTTACTAAACTACCAAATGACTAAATCTAATGAAGCTGTCCAGCATGATGTGTGTTTTTCAGTCCATGCATGTGTGTTCAAAGTTGTGTGTGGAAGTGCTGGTCCCAGGGGAAGGGACCATCTTTAGCACTTGTACATTGTGCGAGGGAAACGCTCCACACACACAGAACATCTTGGGGGCAAATGGAGTTATTGTGCAGCAAGAGTGGGTGATGCCAAACAAGGCATGAAGACTGCAGACTTCCTCCCCTTCCACAATCAGATCCGTGCTCTTCTTTGCCTACAGCCATGGAGCTGAAGCCCAGTCAAGCGTCAGATGAGAGGCCGCTCTCCTGCCACACCCACCCAGTGCATGGTGATCCAAACCTGGTTTCTTATCTACCTGCCCCCAACTTAACTGTGCACCCTTATAAATAGATGCGTACTGCGGATATAGATTGATGCAGTGAGGGAACTTGTCAAAGCTGCTGCAACAGGCTGACGCTCTTCACAGCAGCGTCTTTTAATCATTGGTACATTCGTGTAAAATAATGCTGGCAAAGTGAGTAGCAGCTTTTAGACAGAGCGCAATTGTGCTACAACAGAGTTACACTTTCAGAGACTCTTCTGACTTTTTTTGCCCTTTGAGTAGGTCATGTGCAAGCTAGAATAGCACAGAAATTGAATTAATAGATAACCACAACTAGAACTCGGCTGAATAATAGGGACAAAACTTCGTACTTCGACATTTATGCCAAATATCTCAAAAGTGATGAGATATACAATCGAACTATTGGGTTCGGCATCCTACAAAACATGGCATAATAACACCTGATGAATGTAGAAAATGCAGTTACTTAACAAAAATATTTTTTGAACAGATCGATCACTGCCTCGGCTGCATTAAAATCATTTTTTTAAAATGTAAATAATTTCCAATGAACAGAGGATGATTTATTTTTCTCCACCAAATCCTGCCCTCAAAGACAGTGCTGGGAGGGTTACTTTTGAAATGTATTTAAATGCAAATAACAGAATACATGTCCTAAAATGTACTCAATATGAGTGACATATTCTGTATACATTTACTACATTTACACAACATGTGGCTTTCACACATTAACATTTGCTCAAATAGACTATTACTCAGTTACTACTACTACTGTGTTAAATGGCTGAGCAAATTTGAGTCACCCTGAATGTATATTAACATTTGCTGCAGAGGTGCAATATGAAGACACTATTTTTTTCCCTGAAACTTTGGTTTAAAAAATGAAGCTTGTCTAATATTTTAGCAGGAGACAATTACATGACTGTGACTGTGATTCTTTCAGATCTAATCAGCCTGAAACTGGGCTAAACTTGGACTTTTAAAGAGTCGTGAAATGTGCTCTGCTGCCACAGAGGAAATAAATTCATGATGAGTAAAAACGAGTTCACAGTGTCTATCGATGTCTTTACTGCAGATATAAACTAGGGAGAAAGTCTGTCAAACAGCCAAGAAGTATGTCCATCACAGATGATAAGCTCAAAAAGACAAGTCGGAAAAATGTTAATTTCAGAGAAAATAATTATGCGAGAGGAATGGACCTCCGACAGTAAGTCAGTCAGCTGACAAGTGGCCACAGGGAGAGTGAGCTGTCTTCAGACGTCCAACCAAACAAAGGTTTTGGTGAGCAGCCAAACAGTTACATTGTCAAATAGCTGTGGGAGGTTTTGTAAAGAAAATTGTAGTTCAAATCCATTCACTGTCTTGATTTGCCACTTTTTTGTATGGCGCACAGTGTGATCATGCACAAACATGTGAAGGGTTACTCGAGGTCATAGTGCTCACTCCATCACTGACCATACATGTTCTTCCGTTACTCCCCAACACTGCTCAAGGGGCTGGCTTTAGCTGCTCATGCTGAGGAGCCGTGACGAGGGGGCAGGGGTGAGCGCAAGAAATTTGAAATCGATTTGATAGCATTATATTTTTCATCCCTACTACCACACTTGCAATTCATCGCATGCTTTTGTGTCCATTTGTGTCTGATGTACTTTTCTGTAGATAAGAACATCTCAAGAGGTCCCAGGAGGCAGACGGTTGTTGTCTGCCATCATGACACTCCAGAGACCATTTCCCATTGTTGTGGCCTTTTTATACATTTGTTCCAGATACAGAGAACTTTAGAGTTAACGCAACTTTCTACTGGCCCTGGACCTTCAGGCACCCACTACTTTTGATACCAAGCTCAGAACTCTCAAAAGAAACTCCAAGGTTTCTGCCAACTTCCGCGGCATGCCAGGCCTAAGCATCAGGGAATTTGGGGCAGCTTGGAGTCCTCATCAGCAACCTCTGATGGGTAGAATGCTTATGCTGAACAGCTTTCCTGATATAAACCCTGCAATCTTAACTGAACTTGTGTTTTCTATCTTTTGTTTTAGAGATGCATAGATTTCTTCCAAAAAGAGGCAACAAATCATAAAACCTGTGAAGAAGTACAAGATGTTAGTGCTCTGTTGACTAAAGATAAAGGAGGAACTGACCTAACTGTTTTAAAGTGGAGTGACAGACTTTGCCAAACATTCAGCTAACTTTGGGTTTGGGGCCAAAGTGGCATGGCTTGTTTATAGTCACATTACAGGACTGACAAGATTACTTCTGAAACAAGTCTGAGCTTGAAAAATAATGACTTTCTTATTTGCATCCTGGGGTGAAAGGGTTTAAGAATTCATGCAGTTGACAGTTTTTTTAAATCTCTGGACAAGTTAATGGGAGATGACTCGTGTGCTTGACAGAAGAAGAAGAGCGTTACGGACGGAGCTAAAGCAGCAGGACAGGACAGGGGGCCAACGGGCACCAGAGCTGAGCTGCTCAGGGCAACTTCCTTCTGTAAGTGGCACCATTAAAATATTTAAGAGGCCTGTCCAGATAACATGCTGCCACACAGCATGACTCCTAACCCATACCACACACACACAGCACACACACACTTCATGGTGACAGGACAGTGCCACAAGGCGCCTAGTGTCCAGCAGACCAATGGCTGACGATCCATTTCATGCTGACTGGCGTCAGGCATATTAAAACATTTTTCTCTGTCGTGTGGGGCCATGTCACTGAAGGGCAATACATCAGTCTGTATTCCTGTCTTTTGTGCCTTAACAAGACCAATGCAAACACATGCACAGTGGTGAGAGAAAAGGAGATTCTGAGAAGCTTTATTCCAAGATAATTTGAGATGAACTGTGTTAGAATCTGAGGATATCAAACATGTAGGTCCACATAGGGAAAACAGCAGCAATTTCAAAGATCTAGCAAATGATATCTCTGAATATCAGCTTCTTTACCTTTAGGATGGTCTTGATGCTGTCCTTTGTGCAGTTGTTCAGCTTGGTGACTCTGTACTCCAGCCACTGCTGCACCACAGCCCTGCTCTCTGCAGAGTCACCCAGCAGCTCTGGGCGTTTGGCCTCTTTCACCAGGTGACAGGCGACTGTCACCAGTCCCACCAGGGGAGGGCCATTATTATTCTGTAACACAGGTACCTGTGGGGAGAGGTGCGACAGAGAGAGCACAGTGAGAGAGGAAAACGAAAGTTTAATTTTACAGCTAAGCAAACATTTCAAAACACACAGTATATCATCAGACACTGTACTTACATGTCCTTACAATGATAACCTAACATTCATGAATACATAGAGTGTCTCGTGTGAAGTAATCATCAATATTTCACTTGATCAAATAGATGACATGATATTGTGTATGTGCAATACATGAGATTGCATGTGTGCGTAACCCTCCATATTGGGGAGGGGACTTAATATAGGAATAGAGGAATGACGGACAATGACAAGTCTTTACTTTCAGCTAGCCTTTATGATTTCTGAAGCAATACATGTTTAGTTACACCCTTCAACCTCTTTCAGTCATCAGTGCCCTACAAACCCTACAGCACCTTACAGACGATCTCTGATAGACAGCTCACTCCACCCCTCACTTTTCAGTTAAAGGACATGCGCAAAGCATGGAGCTTTTTCTATTGCATTAATGTATGGAATAAATCAGCTGTCATTGGGTGCAGCTGCCTCAATTTACTCAGAATATCAACCCAACTAATGCTTTGAACTATTGGGTATCACCTGATAAAACGAGAGAGAAAGAAAGAGAAAGAAAGAGAAAGAAAGAGAAAGACGGAGAGAGAGAGAGAGAGAGAGAAAGAGAGAGAGAGAGAAAGAGCTATCCACCTAAATTTCCAACACGCGTGGCTAGCTTGTTAGCATTATCATGTTAGCTAGTGTTACACAGTTTACAAGCTTCCTGTCAAATAAAAATTGCAGTTTAAGCCATTAGTGGACGCCACAACAACAAACCGTCATATCACCTTTTTCTCCCCTTGAGTACTGTACTTATTCGCCTTTTTAAGTCCTAAATATTTCTCCAGAGATGATAGCTCCCGCAGCGCCATGTTTCTCACCGTCGAGGGGCAGTGAGAGCAGCAAGCGTGAGAGTTGATTGGATGAAAGCGCAAACTCCCCACCCCTCATAGTTTGACTGACTGCAGAACCAACCAATGAAAACACAGAACTGGGGTCTTTCGTTATGTTGCATCAGTGGATGAGCCATCATAAATAAAGTCAAATATTCAACAGTGGGTCAAGCTTACAAGTGAATCTGGAAAAACAAAATATCACATTTTCAATTTGTATTTATATTTGTATAGAAATCACGTTTTAACAACAGACGACAAATATTCATGTCAGGATGGAGAAGTCTGAAGAAATGTAAGGATATTGGAAAAAGACCCCTCCTCCCTGCTCCTAGTCATCAAAGCTGAGTGTTGGACAGATCTGTCAGTTCACAGTAACATGTCTGGGTCGTGGTTAAATGTATCTGAGCAGGAAAGTTTTCCTGCTCTGTGAGTCTGGCATTGAAATTGTGTGTGTCTGTTTTGATTTAGTTCAGTGCCTGTTATCTGCTATCCAGGTGTGTGTGTGTGTTAGTACGTACTTGTTTATGCATGTGTGACACTGGAGAGAGTGACAGCTGGCTGAGATGTTACACTACAAGCTTTTTTTCCCATCCCCAGTGGTTCCCATTTGTAACCGCTCATCTGGATGACAAGGCTCGAGGTGATGCTGGCAACTGCAACAAATTCATATCCTTTTTCTGGATTTTTGTTGACTTTATATAAACTGCAATAAATTAGATAATGAGATGATGAATAGAGAAGGCAGAACTGATTGATTATTGATTGTTTGTAACTGTGTAGAAGGACTATATTTGGGTACAGCGTGCGGGGAGATTTGTGCAGTAGTATAAGTGTTGACTGAACAAAGCAATGCCATAATGTTAATTACTCCTTTATCACTGAAAAACCTTCATTTAAAATATGACTTAAGTCATAATAACATCATGTTCAAAGTTTTAATGTAGCTGATTAAGATTGGATTAATTTATTATTTAACTATTTGTTTGTCTTCATTTGCAAAGGGAATACTATTTAAAAATTGTAATAGGTTAAAAATAACATTACATAATAATAATATGTATAGTTTTAGTATAAAGTAGCATGAAATGAAAATACTAAAGTAAAGCAAACATAATGTCAAAATTTGTACTTGTGTTTAAGTAATTTTCAGCACTGGATACAGGAGCAAAAAAATGAGTGAAAGTCAAAGCAAATCAATCTGGCACAGTTAGGAGAAATAATTTTTATTTTTAAAGGTAAAATACAATAATGGGCTGTATATATATTAATAGTATTCATGACCCTTGCCAAACATCTGCCTATTCAGGGTCATATTTTTTTCACTATGAAAAAAATGGTGAGTATAGTCCATATCACAAATCATGAAATTTAATGTATCTATTTTAGGCCAAAGATTAGAAACCAGCACTGTTCTGCTCGGCCGACAATCATGAGAAAGCTGCAGAAAATCTTTACACAGTTATCATCATTGAAATACTCCACGGTTCCAGATTACCCCAAGCCTTTCCAGTGCTGTCATATAGTTCAAGCCACAGCGTGACATACTTCAACAAAGCATCAGATTTCACATAGCAAGTCATCTGTGAATATGTAGCCCACAGAATATACATCGAATACCTGGGTCCATCTAACACAGCAATTTAGAGTTGAGCAGCCAGAGCCTCCTGATTCTCATATAGGCAGCGGCTGCGCCTCATGTGAACTACTACTACTGACGTTTATTGCCTTGCACATCCACTGCATTTACATCATTTCTTTTCATTGCATGCACTTAATATAAAAGAACAGAAGATATTTTTAAACCCACTTTGTTGAGAAAAAGCTGTCCCAGAAAACAAATTAATTATAAGAATGAGTACACAGACTATCACAAATGATTAGATGCCACAAAACAAGGTAAAGCTAATTTTCTGTATTTTTTTCATCTAACCTTCCAGTTTTGCTGTTTGTTTATAGGCTCTATCACGTCATACACTTTTACTCTAGTGGGCCTTCCATAAATGCATGCCTGCAGCGTTAAAGAGTGTCTCCTTTAACTAAATGCCTTGAAGCTGCCACATCCTGTCTGTACTCAGGCGGGCTGAGGACAACGATCCCCAGTGCCCAGGACTAACTGTAGCCTGTGGGAGTTTTCTCATGCCGATTGTGATACACAATCTGGGGTCACATTAGTAAGGAAATCTACAGTGGGGGTCACTGAGAATGCCGTGGGGCTTCCCAAGGCAGGCACAGCCATAAACACAGCCTCAGTCCTGGTAGATATATTCCCCTCTGCCTAGTCTGTAGCTTACAATATGCTGTTACACTGATTTGTCTAGCTTGGATGCAGGGTCACAGCCCCGCCTGTCTCCTCTGCTACCTTTCATGACCTGTGAAAGCTGACTGAGTACTGTATTTTAACCACGCAGATGCTTGCAGAACGAGACGGGAAGGATTGGTTTTGAGTAGTCGACATGAACGCTGTCAGCACAGATTGGTGAAATTGCATATTGGTGCTAGGTCGGATCCCCAGTGTGGAGTGAACAAGGAGAGAGGGGCCAGGCGACTGGGTGACAGTTTGGAAAAAAGCTGTGGAGCTGTGAGATGATGACAGACAGATGTATGTGGGTTGGAGTGCTGTGCATACCTTCAGTTCCTGTCAGGTTTTATTTTTGATTTTATCTTGTCCAAGAGCGTTGATGCATGGTTACCTTTTTTAAGCGACATGGAAAAAAAATTTTTGTTAAAATGATGATCACATCTATAGTGCAGTGAGTGTGCTTTTAAGTTGTTCAATGAAACTGTAGGAATTCTGGCAGAATTAGTTTTTGTAAAGTGTTGTAAAAAAAACAAAAATAGTCTATTTCTTTTGGAGGTTTATCTGAAAACAACCAAAGATAAGTGGCGCAACTAAATCATTGACAAAATAATTTCTGAAAGTATTTTTAAGCTTAAATTAAGGTAGGCAGCAAATGATTATATCAAATTGTTTAGCCTATAAAACAGCCACAGTTCCCCAAGATTTCAATGTAGTGACTTTAAACATAAAAAAAATAAATAAAAATAGGGAAAATATGCAAATCAGTTACAGTAGTTATTATATATTTTCTATTGATTGAGGAATCAGCTCTGGTTTTAATGCCTCTGTTTTGAATCTTAGAAAGACAGAAAAACTCAAGCATATCTCCATGACATGTATCTCATTCACTTCCAAGCCAGAGCTACTATACAGTGAGTCACTTTCAGCTAGTGCAGTATACGACTGGTTGTTGTCCGCACAGTGTGTCTTTTGGCTCTGGAGCTGCTGGCTCTTGTAGTGGAGGAGAGTCAGTGGATGCCAGAAATGTCGCAGCTCCAGGTGTGGCCTTTGGGCCTTCATGATGACAATAGTGATGGGATTATAGGAACAACTCTGCTGCTCCATGCAGAAACAGGCCCCCAAAGGCTAAAAACAACAAGCTAGTCCCCCACTCCATCACACGCACGCGCGCGCGCACACACACACACACACACACACACACACACACACATGCAAATGAGTATATGATAGAATTTCTTTACAAGAGGGGGGTGGGTGAATGGTTGGATGAGCTAGTGACAGGGGTGGAGTGATGACACTGACATTGTGGTATTTCACGTCTTTTCCTTAACATGTATACATGTGATTAGCATTGGAAGGAAAGTAAGTGTGTGTCTATGTGTGTGTGTGTGTGTGTGTGTGTGTGTGTGTTTGTGTGTCGCGCGTGTAGAGGGATGGTGGTTGCATCCCTGGCTGATCAGAAGAGGCCCCGGAGACAAACGAATGAGTAATAAAGGCAGTTTCTCCATTTCCTCCTCCTCTGCTTACATGCCAACCCACAAGGCTGTGGGACATGCTGGGAGACACAGTACCAGCTCACAACAAACCATGTCCCTGCCTCCCATCCAGCAGAAGTCACTTAGGACCATTAATTACCGCTCTGAATTTCCTCCTCCTTACCCGTAGTCATCCGTGTCCCCCTCAGATAAACAACCTCGGTGGGAGGATCTTGATTATTATAGCTTCTGAAAAGTCAGATTGTCTTTTATTGAAGTTGCCCACTGGCCTTGCAGGTTTCTCCTATCTCTCTCTAAGCTCTCTCTGTCTCACTCTCGTTCTCTGTGTCTCTCGTTCATGATTCAGGCGAAATCTTGGAGGAAACTATTATGCTGTGGCCGCAAGGTTGATGAAGGAGACTCCTATGTTGTTGGAGGTCTGAACTCACGCAACTCATGTGAAGTTAAAGCATGCAGACACATGCACAGACACACGCACATGCTAAACTGTGGCTGTGGGCTGCTCACAGAGCTGCTGTTCTGTCGTTTCCCAGCAGGGGGCACTGTGGGTCTTTCAAAAATCCCAAAGTCCGTCTGCTTTGTACAGAACTCCCTTGTAAAAATGAACTTTTTTATCTGAAATAAGAAAGTGATTATTAAAAAGAGATTGAATCATGGGGAACTTATAGGAATACTGAAATCACTGAAAGTGTATCTTGAAAAATAATGAAACCAATATGTTAAGTTTTCATTGAGAAGAGAATGAACCACTTTTACTGTCTTTTAAGGGCAATATAACTCAACATGTAAAATTACTTTATGGTTTTATTTTTAAGATTTAAAAGTATCTGTTGATAAGAAAATGTGCATGTTGTGCATGAACTAATATCCAGGCTGTGTAATGGAATAGATGAGGACCAGGCTCAGATGTGGTGTTAGGCATCTACCAGGTGCACATTAATAAATATTCTTTACTTGCCTTTTTAGAAACTCTCTTGCAGAGTCTTAAATGTGTAAGAATCACAGGTGAGGGCACATTTGGGAAAACTCCTACCCAGGTCTTAATCCTCTCTGCTCATCTGTCTTCATGTCTTTAACCCATTAATTTGATTCACTACCTCTGGAGCAGGAAGGTGAATGCTCAGGCCGGCACTTGTCTCTCATATGACTGTGTCCACTATATCCCTTTCATGTGGCACTTTATGGCCTGCTGGAAAGGGGTAGAAGGGACATGTACAGTGTGTGTGTGTGTGTGAGTGTGTGACTGAGAAAGAATACAGAGAGTAAGAGGGGGAGAGTGGAGAGATAGATATAGGGAGATTCTGTGGGTTATTTGTCCCTCTTCCCCTCTCTGAGAGCCACGAATCATGGTCTGCATGACAGGTCGCCAGCCCCCATCGGGAGTGATCTATATGAGACCCTCTTTATTGGCAATTTCAACCAAGGGACAGATGAGACTGCAGCCAGGCAGCCGGACAGCCAGACTATGATGAAAGTGCCCAGGACTCACCTGTGACTCTCGCACTGAAGGCTAGAGAAATAATACATCAGAGGTTATATGTGGAGATATGTGCTGTGTGTGGTGTGTAGATGTTTGAGCCATAAGTATGTGTGTGTGTGCCTGTGTGGTGGAAATAATGTATGGCTGCTGTCATGCCCAGAGGTCTCTGTTTAGTATGGAGAGAATCACTGAGCTGTGTTGCAGGCAGATTTCGAACGAGATGCTTTGGTTACTTTACATATTGTTGGAATGTAGGGTAAATAATTCAACTCAGAGCAACAGTCAAGACTTATTGCTTTTGGCCTCTTTTGAGTAACAAGGCTGTTGAACATACGTCCATAACAGAGCACATACTACACTGAGTGTGAACCATATAAAACTCTCTGTCTGTGCTGTATAAGTTGAATATTGTTCTGCCTTAGTGCTGAAAACATTAAAAAGCATTCTAAAACCTTGATGTAACACTGATTGTAATAAAACATTAAAGCCACCATAAGTACTAAAACATTACTTTAAGATTCTGATTGAACTGAAACATAACTCCATTCTCCCACAGACTTTCCTAACATCCTGCACTGGGTAACACTGATATCACATTCAGCCCTTCTCTCCCAAGTATGCGAAACACATTTCCCATTTTTCAAAGTCTTGAATCGCACGAGGCAAATCACTGGGAACTAGCATGACAACATTCAAGCTCTGAGCAGACAATATATCCTGGGGCCATTTTTCCATCCAATGCGCTGCTGAATGAAAGACAGAAGCTTGCAAAGTGACGAACACCATGAAATAGCCCTGTAATGAACAACTGCTCTCATATGAGAGGGCCTGTTCAGTTAGGACCAGCCATTAGACCCGTGTCTCTCTGTTCACTCTAAATCGATTAGTACAGTCTGCAAAGCATTGATCAGCGGTTTGCTTTCAAGTGTCGGGATGGTGGAGCGGTTTAGAAAATACAGATTTAATAGTACTGAACAGGTTTAGAAAGAAGCAAACTGAAGTCTCCCTATGTGGTCTGAGTGAAGTCATACCGAAAAGAGCATGACAACACAACGACAGCCTTATGATTCTGAGTTGAAATTTAGATTGTGGTGTGTGCTGCTTTTTGTCTTTGTTGTGACTTTATAAATCTTTTGAAAGTTAAAGCAAAGCCCTCTATCATAGTTCAAAACCTGCACTTAACATTGATTGATTGAATCTTGATACTTAATGACTTTGAGAATTGATTTATTCTGTTTGGGGTTTGAAAGACCTCAGCTATAAAACATAAAGAGGTCTAACATAGAGTCAGACCAGGTTGATCCCAAACATTGATTTTCTTGGCACACAAAGGGAATGCATTTGATCATGCATGGCCTTTGTGACAGATAAAAGTTATATAAATATTTCCATATTTTATGTAATACCAGTGTTATATAGTAATACTTTACTACTTATCAAATGTACAAGATCAGTTTGTGTCAACAGTGTTACTTCGCAATATTTTTTAATATTTTATTATTCTAATATAATCATATGGAATACAGGCAAAACCAAAAGAAAATGTTGTTAATGGAATTATTATTATTATTTACATATAACAGTGTCTGTTTGCCTTAAAACATAGAGGAATTAAAGCTAATATCAACTAAACTCAAGATAAGGAAATGTGTTTTAGAGGTGATATTATGTATTCACATAATTTTTAAGAATTCATAAATGCTCCTTCAAAATTAACCTCATTGACTGGTTGAGTGTCATAATGTTATTATACTGATGACACAAATGTTTTGCCCTTGTGATGTGTATTGCTGCTGGCCAGATCTGTTACAAAAAGTGATCAGTAATGGTTTCACCTCTCCATTTGCAGTAGGGAAAGACATACAGCTGCACAGGTTTAGATGATTTATTTTCATTAGACTGTAATAATGTAATGAGTAACAGATCATAATCTTGATCTGTGTAAATTTGTGTATCTGAAAGCTCCCATTTAAGTGACTTAAAAATCTACTGTAGATTATCTAGATATAATCTACAGTATATTGAACTGAAATACTGTATATATCTGTGTGTTGATGCATGCATGCATGTATACTATATGTCTATATATATGTTTATATATTTCTGTCTGATTACCTCCTGTGCATTGTTTTATATTCTCTGCAGTGGCTGTCAGTGCTCCTCAGTGTTTGTCATTCTGTCTGTCTGTGTTTGTCATCTTGTCCCAGCCCCAGTGTACACTCAGCCTCTAATTAACTTAATAAAGTGTAGCAATTTTGACATTTAGGGGCCTAATTTGCTCCACAGTAGCGGGCCGGCTGACCGGCATTGCAGATAAGGCAGACTGACAGGATCAGAGAAAAGTCTGTTTATCTGGGAAATTAAAGGGTAAAAAGAGGCCTGGCTTGGTGATAGGTACTCTCCTGTATGGTGTGCATGTGTATGTGTATGTGTATGTGCGTGCAAGGGGGTGAAGAGAGAACTTTTGTGGTTGTATGTGTGTGAACTTGAGTTTGTGCATTTGTGTATCTGTATCTGTGTTTTTCTGTGTGTGTTAGTGAGAGACAGGCCCAGTTATTACTTAAATGGCTTTTGATATAGGCTGATACAGAGTGTCTGCTTGTTTAGGCCAATCAACATTGCCCATCTTAAATGGTGAACTTGTAACCTTTGCCTCAGGTTTCTCCGTGTTTGCTGGTGGCGCTCCACATGTGTTGTGTTCTGTCTTTGCAAATCTCCCTCTTAATAAAGCTATCAGATTTACCAATACACAGAGAGACAGACCCACACACGCGCATGCACACACACACACACGCGCACACACACACACACACACACGCACGCACACATGCAGCACTGCTCTGTTTGCAGATACAGCCAAAGACAATCTTCCGATCTACCTGGGGGGACCTACTAGCACTAGCGCTCGCGGCTATACACATCCTCCATCAAAACATCACTGACAGAGAAGTCAAGTCGCTCTCTCTCTCCCCTCCCGCCGCCTCCGACCCGTAAACCATTTATCTTGAGATAACTTTGTCAGATTGTCAACCAAACTCTCCGTTGGGAGCCGAGCCCAAAGCCTATTAGGGGGGAATCAGTGCAGACCGAGGCTGGTCACTGCTAAACGGATACTCCCTCCGAGCACCCCCCCCCGCCTTGACTGCATTACTGGGGCTGCTGCTCCCACATCCGCTCAAGTCAGCCACAGTTAGGCAGTCAGTAATCGAGTTGCCGAAACTGCATTGCTTTATTGAATACATAAACAGAGATTGGCTATCAGTGAGCAGATGTAATGCTTGTAAAAATGTGAGTATAACTGCATTCAGTGTTGTTGACACCAGTGTCACTCATTCCTGCCCTCCTTCTGGCTGTTGGGGATGAAATGTGTGTACTTACTGAGCAACCAAAACACTTGTGTGGTACCCATGTGGTGGCAGAAGTAGTATCAGAGAGATAGGCTTGTGTTTGGGTGTGTTTGTGTGTGTGTTGTGTGTGTACATGTTTCCCTTAACCCCAATGCTTTGTGACATGTTGCCCAGGCCACTCTGTGCTATTCCCAGCCAAGAGACCTTGGGTTCCTGAATAATTTGCCACCTCTAATCTCGAGTGGTCTTGATTTATTCTGGGATGCCTTTGAAGTGCCAACATGCTGAGGGCTTTGCGGGGATGGCTACCAAACTAAAGAGACTAACAACAGCAAGAAAGGGAATTGAAAGTTGGAGAGCCACAGCAAGGGGGGAATGAGGAGAATCTGTTCTTCTTAGAAAGTTGCTGCTCTGTTTTCAGAGATCATTTTCAGCAGATAGTACTCCAAGGCTTTTCAAACACACAGGGAGTTATTTGTTATATAATAGCATGAAATGTATAATATATAATAGAATGAAATGCCATCATACCATTGACCTTGCAATGAGGTCAAGTTAGTCTGACTTATTGAGTTAGCATCTGACTTTAAGATACCAAAGTTCTCTTGGCTTACTTGACTTCAATATTTCCACACACACACAACGGGAAATTTATAGAGAAAACATACTGGTGTTGACTGTATGAACAGTTGTGCCCATGAACTTTACTTAATCAAAAATATTAATTAGAATGGATCAAACTGACATCTGACATGTCTGACATGAGACAGATCTTTGTCAGATTGTTCTGTTCAGATAGAATGACCAACAGAAACAAGTTAACTCATTAGCTCGCTATCTTGCGCTCGCTAGGACAAATAAAATTACCTGCTAATTACAGACATGGCCAAAATTATTGGTAACTTTGCACTTAAAAAGAGACAAAAAAATAGTATCTACTATTATCCACCATTATCTATTCCATATTTAAAGAAAATGATGTTGAATAATTCAACAATTCAACAAATGAAAATATTTGGACCCCGAACCTAATATTTCATAGTAATCAAGCTTTAAACACTTCTCAGCTGGTAGTTTGGCACTCTGTTTTTTCAGGTCCCCAGTCCCTTCTCCCAAATGTGAGTTTCAGCCTTTTCCATACAAGTGCAGTTGGATTACGATCAGCTCTCACAGCAAGCCCCTTCATACTGGTCCAATGTTTTGCTCTCACCTATTCTTTGGGTTCTTTCAGATGTATATTTTTGGGTCACTAACATGTTGGAGGAGCCATGACCTGCAACTGAGACTGAGCTCTGTGATGCACAGAGCAGCCACATAACTGAGCTTTCTCCATGTTTCACAGCAGGGATGGTGCTCTTTTCTTTGAAAGTTTTTTTCATTCTGTGAATATAGACCAAAAAATGTGTCAATACTTGTAACTTGTTATATCATTTAAGGTTATCCTGTTCCCAGACCTGAGGGAAATGTCAACTGATTTTAGAAAGGAAAGTTTAATCTGAATGACAGATTTGTAAAGAAAAACAGGGTTAAAACTAACTAGTTCAATTGCTAAATTAAATGATGGACTTCTGATGGATGGATCCTTCTTCAGTCCAACTAGCCTCACTTGTTAGAAAACAATAATAAATATCCACTTTGACAAATAAAGTGTCCTACGCTGAAAACACAATCTCCCCTCATGTCTTTTAGCGTTGACCCTGGTTAGTGTGGTATGTGTGTAAACGTTATAAACTGCTAAGGTACAGAGTGCGGTCCCAGGTGCTGTGTTGCTTGTTTTGGGGCCAAACCCCTGAAGGCCACGATGGGGGCCCGTTGTTTGGGCTTCAGGGCTGAACACTGAGATTTATTCTGAGGAGGAATCACCACGCTCATTACTCTCAATAGGATCTAGTGGTGTTTACTGAACATACCTGAGGCAAAACATGGCAAACTGTTTGTTGAAGCAGATCCACACACTAATGTTTTGTGTATTCATGTTTTTCTTACTATTTCTTGCCACTTTCTTTTTGGAAAGTGTTTCGATTTGTACCAACTCCAGCAGACCTACAACCTCTGAAGGATCCATCTACTGTTTGTTATTTGTTATAACAAAAATGACAATTATATATAACATTATTGCCTTGGCAACCCTCAGAAATCATGTTTGTATGCCACAGACCATTGCTGTCTGAAAACTTTAATAGACTTTTTGGGAAATATGCTTATTTGTTTTCTTTCCACAGTTATAACTGCCCATTAAATATGAAAATAAAATCAAGGGAAGGAAGATAAAATCCTTGTCAAGTATTTCTTCAGGTTTTAACTGTACTCATACCACAAGATTGGCCCCAAAATCTTCTGGTGGTGAGTATAATAAGAAGTATAGTAAGAACCCAGTGGTGGAAAGTGGAGTCAAAACTAGAATGGGTCATGTCTTAAAATCTCTTCTCAAGCTATATTCTTTACATAATAATTGTGGCAGAGTAAACACATGAACTTCGCACAGACATTAACTCATATTTGTGCTGAATACATTTCATTGGAAAATAGAAAACTTTTATAACTATTGCAGGAGGTGGTATCCTGATTTAAATGTTAGAATTATAGCCAATATATTCCTTTTTAGTCAGCATACACAAAACAAGAACCATAGTAATGACACACCAATTTGTATTTGCTGAATCGTTTCTGAGTCAACTTTTTGTATTCATAAAGTAGAAAGAGACATTTTGTCTTAACTAACCAGGCTAATGTGCTATGAACTGAGACGAGTGTGTGGGGAAGCGAGAGTGGAGCAGCATGTGCACACTTTTGTATTGATTGGTTCAGGACAAACACGGATAGAACAGGCGAGACAAATGAGGTGATAAGTAATTGAGGAACAGGATCATACAAAATAATAAACTTTTAAGTTACTTTAAATAATTATTTCTTTTTAAAGCAATGTGTAGCCTACTCAAAGTGCCAGTACAAATACCTCACGGGCCAGACCCTTTTGGTACAAGCTGACCTCAGATATGAGTAACTGTAAAATAGAGACATACAGTACAGTATACAGTGTATATTTAAGACTATTGATTTTGAATAACTTTGGTGGCCCTGTGACCATCTTAGTGCAGCAATAAGGGGTTCAGACAGAGAAACACAGCTTTAAAACACAAACACTTAAGGATTCACTATTCCTGTTTATTTCCTATCTGCATTATTTACTCCTGGACAGACGAATGGCTGCAATGTCTAATGCCCCAAATATAAATTCACTTCCTAATCCCCTTAACTAGGATGAACCTGCCATTCTGCAAATTAATGTCAAAAACACTGTAGGCTCTTTCTTATTACACTTAGTCTTTAAAGGTAATACTGTTAACTGTGCACTTGTAATTACATATTATTATTATTATTATTATTATTATTATTATTATATTCAAGTTCACTTACTATGATCATTTTAAAAAACAGGAATTATAAGATTATTGCTGAAACCATTATATCCGTCTGTCTTAATAATTCAGGCTCATTCTTCTAAACAGCTCATTGGACAGGCCACTGTGTGTGTGATACCTTGTTTGGAAGTGACAGGTTTGTAAATTTACTGTGCATATCAAATATTACCTATTTGAGTTGTACACACTCACTGAGCACGTACATGCATGTTATTAAGACGTGTACCTTCTTGTTCATGCAATATCCGTTCAACAATTCCTATTGGGCAACATGTGGCTGCAGGACATGCAAAAACATCCATATTGTGATTATTTTGGCAGATATTGTGAAATTTGATACAATTTCAGTTGGAATTGTCATTTTTGCATTTCTTTTTCACTGAAAATTTAAAAAATAGTGATGCAATTTTTGTTAGGCCTTGTACCAAACTAGTATTTTCCCTTTCGTCTGGAGAACATGACTCTGGGACCAGGGCGTATCTGTAGCACCACAATGCTAACAATATGACCCATTTTACCGTTACCCAGCAGCTCCGATTTAGATATTGCACCTATCCATATTTAGATTTCGATTATATTTCGATTAATTGTAAAGCCCTACTGCAATGCATAAAAATTCATGCGTATGCACGTCAAGAGCTTGAGTTAATCTTGACATTTAAGATGAGAATCGGGAAAACGATGTGATCTCAGTGACTTTGACTGTAGTGTGACAAGCTTGTCTCAGTATTTCTGAAACTGCTGATCTTCTGGTATTCTTTGGTCTCTTTTTTACTCAGAAGGGTGTTAAACAAAAAAAAAAAAACAAAAACAAAAAAAAAAACAAGTGAGCAGGAGTTCGGTGGATCGAAACACCCAGTAGATGGGAGAGATCTGGAGAAAATGGCCAAACTGGTTTGAGCTGACAGAAAGGCTATGGTATTTATTTAATTTAATTTAATTTAATTTAATTTAATTTAATTTAATTTTTTAATCTTTTGTGGGGACACAGTATAAATCACTGCACCAAAGTTAGCTAGTAACTTATTTGCATGTGTTGTCCCTGGGCCGGTTGACAAAACACAACCAAAGAACAGCAAATGCGCCACATGAGACAGCACATGTAAGTCCATCGGTGTGAAATAAAGAAAATCTGTGTGATAAATACAATAATAACCAGGCAATCATTGGTGGTGACACATGTGCTGACTTCAGCCAAAGCTTGAGGCTGGTTTTAGGCACAGCAAAGCTTCTTGACTTTCTCATGTTTGTGGAGTTCCAGTTACCCATTACTTTACCCGATAATGCAGATTGACCTATGAAATTGACCAAAGGCTGTGTTTCTGAACTGTGGTACCCAGTCACCCCTAGCCGATGCTCTAGTCCCAGTGGTACTGGGCCAAGGCCAAGCATTTTCTAAGAGGAGGGGATGCAGGGTTATGAACAATTTCAAGCACCAAGCATGAATCAGAATAAAGCGAGAAGTTATCAGAATTGAGGAAATTACAGTTTTTCAGGATGTTGCAGTGATGATACAAGAGAATAGGAGATTCTCAGCACGGACCAAAATAGGAGAAGAATGTTTCCAACACGTTGTGGAAGCCATGCCACAGTGATTTGAGGCTGCTGCGAGAGCAAAGGTTGGCCCGATCCAGTATTGTATGGTGTTCCTAATAAAGAGCTTGTGTGTCAATGTAATGAGGCAGAGAGAAGCTAACAATAATAATGATGACATTGATGTGTTTATAAGCAATAAAGCAATAACAGACTGGAAAAATCCAACATATTACCCAACGCAACCTGTTTGAAGACGACCAGATGATGTGTGCAGTGGCCGTGACTAAGTACACACAAATCATCGGAGAGACAAAATGAAATTGGGTGCATTATATCGATTTCATTTTTTTTTTTCAACTCTTTTGTTTTCAGAGGTAACTGACCGAGACAGACAGCCCTATTATTACCCAGTGAGACGGAGAAGGCAGCCTCCGCCTCACCTTCTCCCTCAACTGGCCCAGTCAAGCCAGGGAAAATAGCACCGGAGAAGGGAGGGTGGGATAGGATGGAAGAGTCGTTGCAGTAGCAGAACGGGTAGCCTGCCTGTCATCTCTGTCTTGTCCACACTCGCCAATTTCACTAACTATACTCTCCCACGACCCAGGCTCTCTCTCTCTCCCTCTCTTTCTCTCTCTCTCTCGCTTATATTCAGTGGCTGGGTTTTCTACCAGTGCTGACAACCCACATGTAATTAAGAGCCATGAATGCAGTGCCACCTATAAGTGGAGCTGACAGCAAGAGGCCTACCTATAGCTTCCCTCCTCCTCCTGTGCACTGGTTGAGCAGCAGCTCAGTGGAGCAGTGGGGAGGCTGAGGGACGGTCGCAGACACACTGGCCCTAATTGATGGTCTCTTATTCTGCAGAGGGTGGGTCTGGGTGGGTGTATGGAGGCGTGAGAGTGGCTGTCTTGGGATTGGGGAATGGCTGGATATCTCGATGTCCCCCTTTTCCCATCACGATCACCCCACTTTCTTCTTGGCTCTTCTCTAGCTCATTTCTCCTGGCCTTCCTCTCTGCAAAGTCTGGCACAGTTACTACTGAGCATGTCTCACTGCTGTCTCAATTCTTATCTCTTGACTGGCTGGAAAAGAGAGAGTCAGAGACCTCATGCTGTTGCTCCATTAAAAATAGCACTCTAAGGGTGCTATATATCAATAAAGATCCTTAGAGAGATGCTGGTTTAGTGTTGCACAAGCCAGCCTTCTGCAATCGTATCCTGTCCACAGAAAATGAGAGACAGTGATCACCAGAGAAAAAAAAAGGGAAAAATCGACATGTGGAGACTGAGTGAGAAGAGGAGGAAAGGAAGAAAAAAAAAAAAAGACGATCGGCGAAGAGGTCAAGTGAGTGACAGGGGAAGGCGGAGGGCAAAAAAAGTGAGGAGCACTTTCGGTGTCATACCCCAAGAGGTCACGTTAACCATAGACATTTATGTATGCGTGTCAACCCTGATGCCTTGATAATGGCAGGACATCTCAGAAGAGCAATCCCTGAGCTGCTCCGTCCGCCCACACCCCGGTGTTGTTACCGCACTGATGAGCAAGCGAACAGGGGGACTAGAGAAGACGAGAGTATGGGGGGGTGTGTGTTTCCGTTGTGAGCCGTCGAGTGATTAGAGCAATTACTTGTCAAGGATCTGTCATGGCCATTCACATCCGTCCCTTTTGTCTCTGTAGAGACAGGCGAAGGGGTGACCCAGACCTGCCTGCATCTGACCGACTGCAGCCCTCACTGAGGGTGTGTGTGAGTGTGTCTGTGTGCTGCTAGTGATATTTGGCTATGCAGACCTGCCATGCCTTGACACACTCCAGATCATTATCCTTTAATAATGATTCACAATGCAGAGGTGGAAGAGTTGTTGGATTGGATGGTCTGTGATTGGGTGGGTTGTTAGCTGGGGCGGAGACAAGGTGTCAGCATATGTGCATCTTTAACAATTCATCTTTGTCTTTACTGTCTTGTCTTTACTACTGCTGAATTCCTGTAACAGCATCATAATATTTTATAATATACCACTAATAAAAAATTATGAAGCCTATACTTGGTGTGATTATTGTCCTACCAGAAGTCTGTACAGTATTATTGCTTCAACACTGATGTCACTTCATCTGCTCTCTCCTTCGTTCCCTCCCTTTGCTTCCTTTGCTACAGCTGAAGCCAGATTTTGTATCTGTCTAAATATATTTGATATATTTTATTGTTGTTTAAAATGTGTCAGTGATTAACCAGCAGCATAAGTAGTTTAACGTGACCGTGAATACGCAATATTACAAGTTCACTATAAGACTGTGGCCAATCTGTACTTGTTCTCTGTTCTTTTCACTCTGTTTGTTCTCACTTTGGTTCTCCTTCTCCCTCTAGCCCTTCTCCCTCTCCTGCCTGTTTGGCTCTGCTAAATTCAGAACTGTGACACTGTGCGAAGGCTTTTGGCAGCACAGAACTGTTATGGAGGACCGACTGGCCCCGCAGATCCCCTGCTGCAGGAACCCTGGCCGCACAGCTTGGAGATCACTGCAGATGACCTGCGTTGTTGCTGAGCCTCCTGTGCTTGTGTGCTTATGGGTGCACTGCGTTGTTGTGCCTCTCATGTTTCTCTCAGTCCTACCTGACCTTCTCTGCTGCAAGTGCTGCAAGTGTACAAACATGTTATTTCAGTGTTGGGTTGGAGAGTGTCTCTGAGGTCCATCTAATTCCACTCTCCTCACTGTTTATTTCTTCTTGCATCTATCTAGATACCTAGTCGCACATGGGCTGCAGCAGCAAACAAACTTGCTTGTGATTATGCCAAGTCCCAAAATCGACCAATGGTACAACAAATGACCTTGACTGCATAAAAGCACGACAGGTAGGTAAAAAATTTTTTCCAAACCCATTGTTCTATGTGTCTATAATTTGCCGAGTGTATCTCTGTGCATATGTGTGTCAGTGATTTCTGACTTCTCCCTCTGTGTTTCACTGATCATATAACAGTTTAAAGTGCAGTCTGTGTCAGGTTTTAAGTAATTGTAAATTCATGGTAATTACCGTGTTACTATGAAAGTACATGTGCAATGCAACAATGCAGGTCTAAATGAAATAATAATGATTTTCATTTTTGAATAATTACACACACATACCATAGACTGCATATAAAGATGGACGTAGCCTCATTGACATTGGTTTCTGAAGATCGGTTTTGAAGCTCAGAGTGGGCTGCTCCGACGTCGCCATCTTGGCATAGCCTGACTCTGCCCAACTAATCTGAAAAAGGTGGAGTGTGTGTAGAGTCGAGACAAAGTACATAATCCACGTGTCACTCAAAGCAGTCTCACCCTTCAACTTGAGAAAGCTTTACACAGGGATGGACTCGCTTTTGCAGATGGCCTTTTATCACTAATGTGTTGGCTTTATTTTGTACCCCTGGAGGTTGCTGCTTGACATACACACATGAGTGTGCAACAGTAGGTCTAAATGTATGACATTGTTTTCTTGATGTCCTATCTTTTTGTTATTGTTTTAATTAATGCTTTAATTGTAGGGCTAATCTTCAGCCTTCTAGACAACCAACCACTGAGAACAGTAAACAGTGATAATGTGCCAAAGTATATGACTGGCAGAGGCTGGGAATATATGCTCCAGGCATTTTTTTAGCTTGATCTCACAACCTTACGTCATCTATATATTATTCTCCTGCTCGCATTGATATGTAATTTATTTTTTATCCATGTACAAATTTAAAATAACACACACAGAGCAAAGACAAACAAGAACTCAATTTGTAATTTTCCCTCCATCATTCCTTGACTCCCGACACACATATTTGTGCTACATATCCATGTGTCTCTTTTTTTCTCTTAAATCGTTCTCTATCTTTTTCATGATTGTCTCTGAAGTTGAAGTCAGATGTATTCTTTGTGATGTCTCCATGCAGTTCTGCTGTAACACCCCCCCACCGATGTCTACATTCTAGATATTATTTCTAGCTGTCCATACTCCATCTTGGGGCACAATGGAGCCTCTTTCATTTTCTGTGTCATAATGCGATAGCACAAATTTCCCCGCGAGGCATCACACTATTGGAAAAGCAAATAACATATGTTGTGTCTCAAACTCACCCTTCTTCCCCTTATCCCACTGGTGCAGATGACCAGTGAGTCTGCCAGTGCCAAGGGCTGAGGACAAAGAGGGAAGGCAGGAGGAAGAAGAGTGTTCTGGAAACATGTCACATAGACTATCATTCATCTCCAGAGTGAGGAGCAAAATAATATGAATCCTCCCTATCAAAACCCAGAAGAGGAGCCATAATGCATTAAATTCAGAGTACCACCACTACCGAACATGGCCCTGTAATGTATTGCCTGTATGTTTTATTGATATTGGAGGAGAATAGTTTTTGTGCTGCCTTGAGGAACCTTCACAAAGCAGATTATGTTTTCCTTGGCATGACTGACTTGGTGCTGCTTTCCAAGGGTGTGTGTTTGTATCTGTGTGTTTCTTTTCTTCTTCTTCTTTTTTTTTTTTATTGTATTACGTTTCACTAGATGACTTAGCCATGCTAATCTTTCACTCAACATCAAGCTTGCAGCGCCAGCTAGCAGCTTTGTTCTGGAGAAAAAAAAAATAGAGGAGGATAAATAAGCAAAGTGCTAGAAGAATTATATAGTGGAAGCAGCAGATCTGTATTACTGGCCCACTCTGGGGTTGTGTTTCCACATACTGTACATCTGTGAAATGGATAGGGACAGCTTTGACAGTCAGGTAACTTGAGATGGCTCGACTATCCCTTGATTGGAAGATGAAGCGCGATTATTAAAGTGAGATAAAGAGAAAGTGAAATGGAGAGTGAGCGAATGAGCCAGTGAGCGGGAAAAGACGGAGTGAAGTTAAGTTGGTGTGAGTGAGAGTGGGTTCAGATGAGGCGAGAGAGATGATGAAAAGAGTAGCCACTTGGTCCTCTGAGACTTCTTTTCTTCCCTTGCTGCCAAATTAGCCCAATTAGTCAGAGTGGCCTCTGTTCAGGCGGCTGTCAAACCCTGACACCGTACAGCAGCGCCAGCGGTCATTCTCTCTCATTTAAGTCAGGCTTTTGACTCTCTCCTCTGCCTCCTCTCCTGAGCCACCTGCACATGTCTCCGCTGAATGATTACTGTAAGTGTGCGTGTGTGAAGTGAGAAATTGTGTGTGTATGTGTGTGTTTGCAAGCTTGAAAGGGAGACATTCCTTTAAAATCAATGCCCACCTCACCAGCATGGTGCCTGCGTGTCCTTCTTATAGCTGCACCCTCCAAAACTGTGGTGTGAGAAATCTTTTCATTCCTCAGGTAAAATCTACCAAAGTATCTTTAAAGCTCACTATCGCTGCAACTCTTTTATCTTTAAACATCTGAAGAACCAAACTTTTACACAGTGCAAAGGAAAAGATTTGAGAAAAGACGGTGTTAAGGGTGAGTAAAGTCTAGGAAAAATGCCCCGAGCACACGTATATGTATGTGCCGATTTGACAACACAATAACAAGGCCTCAACCGCAAAAATAAACTACAGAAATTTACTGTAATTGTTCAGTCTCCTGTTCTACACAAAAACAAAAGCTACCAGAAAGGATAATGGGTACCTTTACCCTGTGCCATCTTCCATGGCACCATTCCGTCACTGCAAACAAAAATTCAACAAAACAGCCACCCCTTGTTCCCAAGATGAAGGGATCACTTATAACTTGATAGCCATTTGTCTTTCATTTCAAATCTTTGGAATTGGACGAAGAGCTGGTCTCTGATAATCACCTGCCCATGGGCTCAGTGAGAACAGAGGGAGAAGAAGTAGGAGAGAAAGGGCTAATTGGATGACCTTGTAGCATGAACAAACACACCTTAAGCCACATGAATGGTGACGGAAAGACAGGGAAGTCACCAAAGCGCACGCATTCATCTTTCTAATTTACATCACCAGTGTTGTATTTCACCACGGGCCATGTCACAGGGAAGCCAAACACAGATCGGACCGGCTGAGGCGAAGGAGGAAGTTTGTTTACCTGTGTGAGAGTGTGTCTAATAATTTGTCAAGGTTCAGAGGCCTTTTAATGTATGCCCAATACACACAGTGCCACTTAGATGCTCCTACCCAGGGAGGCAGAACTCGCCTAAGGATACTATGTCTGCTTTGTCTGCAGCACAATACAGAGCTGAATGAGTTTGAATTGGAGTGAGCTCAAACCGGGCATTTTCATCTGTCTAAAATTAAACATATCACGTTTTGTATTTCACACATGTCAAATATGTCCTCGTTTGGATAAACTATATATTTACATGTGCTATAGACAAGTAAAATAAATGATTGTTGCAGCTGTGGAAAATAAAAGGAAGCAGCGGGATGGTAAATGCGTGTGTGTGAGTGTGTGTAAAACCCAGAGCGTCTTTGCTGGCTATCTTTGTTTCCTTCGTGTACAACTATCCAAGCTCAGGACCTTTAACCTCCGAGCACTGACCCCCGGATGCGTTTTTATTCAGAAATTTGAGTTTTGACATCAAAATGTGTGAAAGAAAAACTTTGATGTCAAAACAGAGGGCAATCAATGTGACATTTTTTTCCCCCAAATGTTGCCTGAGGGTGGATTTATATTTATTTGTAAAGTTATTGTTACAGACATTGCAAACTGTGAACTCAAAATCCACCACGGTTCCTAACTTTACAGAAACAACTTAACCCATTCTTCCTGTCATTTCCTGGCCCGAACCTTTGTATGTGAGACATTATATGAAATGAAAATACACAGGTGCTTATCAATGATACATCCTGTTAAAACCTGCTTTCTAAACAGTAAAAGTCATGCCAGTGTTACAAAGATCTTGTGATATATAAACACAATATTGAACCAACAAGAGTAAACTCTTTTAATACCACTGTCTTTCATTATCAAACATTGGAATATTCATGCTCCCCATATAAATCTGCTCTACTCCCATATTGGTTTGCTGGAGGGGATTGGGTGGACCACCTCTTAGGCCCTGCTGGCCACCTCTTAACCCCAGCTCCTGTGTACGTCAGGCTGCTCCAGGACCCACCAGGCACTTCCAAAAGCCCACTGACTAATTAGGCCCTCTGCATGGGACTGATAAGAGGGACTCACCAGCGATGTAGAATCGACAGTCGTCCTACTGAGCGGCCAAATGGGCCGGGCAAGGAGGTGGATGAACAAACAGATGGCTGCTGGCTAACTGGTGGGCAGGGGCGGCGCAGGGCTATAGAGGACACCCAGGGGCCATGGGGGCTGGGTAAAAAGGGCCGAGGCAACCAAGGTCTGGTGCCATCCAAATATGAAGGAAGAGATTGAGATGAAAATACAAAGGAGGTTATAGAAAGATGGATGGAGACGTATGGTGTAACATGACATCATCTGGGGATGTTTCAGGAGGTGAAAGGAAAGTGTCAACATGGATACTGTTGGTCATGAGGGGTGTGTGTGTTGGGGGGGGGCTTCTCATTAACCCTCTGTTTATCCTTCACATGATGTTGTTTATTAGTTTTACCTGAGGCATCTTTGGATACAGAGAGACCTCTGAAATCAGCGGCCTTTTATTTCACGTTACATCTTGACATGGATAATTACAATCATTCACTGGAGTATTACATCCTTCTATAGTGGTTTTGACGTTGTATTGGCTCTATCAATACTATATCAATAAAATAACCTCACCACCTGCGACAGCTTTAGTTTTTCGTAAAATCACTCTGATCCTATAGAAAAAGTGACATTTTGCAGAGGCCAAATCATATGTGGGAGGACACATACACACATTTCACAGTTCCATGTCTCGTTCCTCTAGGGGGCAGTTTCTTTGCCTCAGCAGATTCCCTCAAAGCCACAGAGATTTCAATGATAGAAAGATTCAAATCTGCGTCTGTCTTTGTCTGTTATACAGCCTAAAGACAGGAGGAGAAAAGGCATTAGCCTAAGCATCAGTCTGTGTGTTAGTGTGTGTGTGCGCGCCTGTCTGTGTCTGAGTGGGTGGGTCTGTGTGACAGCTTATGTCCATCCTGGTGACTTGCTAGCAGCTAGCCTCTCGGTTGTGTTTTGACATACCTTCAACTATGGGAATCACAAAGAGCACAGAGGTGTGTATGTGTTTGAGTGCTTATGTGTTATTTAATGTGTCAAAAGCGCAATGTTCAGCACTTTCGAGGTGGCTGGAAGCCTCAACAGCCCCGCAGTAGTCCTTGAATTAAAGACAAACCAGCTCCCCCGTTGACATGTAGCACAGAGACACTTATTCTACATCGGGGACCCAAGGTATCATATTTGGGCTGTTTGTTCAATGGGAAAAAGATTGTGTAATGTTTCTTAAATTGAATGTTTCATTTCTCAGACAGAAGTGGCATTTAAAATAATGTAATTATTATATAATAATTTAAAGGATCATACAAATGTAATTTTTAATTTTTTTTTGGCAAATATGGGGAATAATTTTGTATTTACATATCCAGCATACGGAGCAACACTATCATTCAATTGTATCTGACCACTGGATAAATTTAAGTCCACTATTTATGTCCAGTTTGTGCAGCATGTCCAGCTAAGCTAACGGTATGATTGTTCTTACATGTTGAGTACTGTGTACAATGTACAAAGAAACAATCCAACAAACATGTTTTGCAAATGTGTAGGTTTCTCGTGAAACATTCCCTTAACAATGAGTTATTATTACATGGCCGCAAATGAAAACATGCTGAATAATTTCAGATTTTCAAATGGACTATATTCAGTATATATCAGTTCTTGAAAGATGCCAACATTTTAGTTTTAGGACGTGTACATCTTTGTACAGCTTTGCCAGCTTTTTTTTTTTTTTTTTTGCAGTTTTTGCCTGCTAAGCCATGGCAGTGAGTGTGTGTGTATATAAGATGCACTTGAACCTCCCCATTAGCAGCTCTCAGTGCTACACCCACCCAGACAACCTACAGTTCACATTTTCAGAAATAGAATAGATTCATTCTCTTTTAAATTTGACTCACAAAGCAGATCTACATGCCCTCTGTTCGAGACTTGTATCAACAGTCCCTATAATGCTCTGGGTATGTGTGGCCCCAAAGGGAACCAAACCATTTCTTTTTCTCTCTCTCCTTTTGTATCAGGTTGCGAATGATCGGAGTTCAGTGACTCTGTCTGACTATACTTATACTTATTTCAGGTGCTGTAGTTAGGTAATTGACATTTAAAAAAATGTCCTCTCACAATATAAACACGTGTGTCTGGCCTCTTTTGGCTCTGACATTAAAATCATCCCTTTGTCGACATGATTGTACATTCGTACTGTGAATCTCCCATTCTACCTGATACCAAAGGTGCCTCACTATATTGACTGTGGAATCCACATATAGGTTATTGTCATATCTGACATATGGTCAGATTGATTGTGACATTCAAACAATTATTGTATGAAGGGGACCACGAACATATTTCTATACCAATACACCACCACCGACCTTCTGACCCTACCAACTGCATGGCACCACAGAAACAGACATTCATCAGACCATGCTACGTTCTTCTCATCTTCCAGTCCAGTTTTAGGGACCCTGTTCCCACTGCAGGTGAACCTGACATTGTCCTCTGCTGCTGTGATCGACTAAAGATTCAACATGTTGTGTATTCTGAGATAGTTTTCTGCTCACTACAGTTGTGCCTGTGTGTATGTTTGTCGTGGCAGAATCTGGGCCAGGAGACACCTACTGTATCACTGAAATTACGTTGTGTGTAGCTGAGATGTAGTTGAGTTGATGTAAACATTAATTAAAGCCTCTGGTCTGCAGCTGCATGACTCAATCCACTGCACCGCTGCCATATGACTGGCTGACTGGACGTTTGCATGAATAAATTAGTATAACGGTGTTTGGTAAGTGTGTAAACACAGTTTTACTTAATATCCATGACATAAATGTGGACAGTTATGGGAGTCTTGAAAATGTTGGGTTTATTTTTTTTTCTCTCGTGTTGATTTCTATATTTTATAGGTTCACTTGCCATGTAGGTGTGCTGTGTGTATGAGTGTGTGGCCTGTGTATGTGTGAGTGTGTGTACATATACTCCATCCCAGCTCTCCCAGGAGGCCTGCTGGTCCAGGCAGTTTAAATTGGACCTGCTGAAAGGCCCTTGGCACCAGTGTCATCAGGGCTCAGTCTTTCCCAGACTTATCAGATCATGTTCCACTTTTGGGATGCTTGTTTTTCTTCTCCCTACCTGCCCACTCCTTCCCATCCAACAGGCTCTACCTATATCAGCAGCAAAACCCACTGCCAGGTATCAATCTCATAATCATTTTAAGTCCAGCCAGCATTCATTCGCTGCTTGGTCTGCAGTCTCTTGCGATTTACATCTCTCAAAGGCAGCTTGATTTCTAAGTAACAGACCTGATGCCAGCTATTCTTTCATATGGAAGCTAAAGGACGTCTCTGTTTCCGGCTAATCACTAGCATCTGTATATAAAGGCTCTTTGTGTTCACCTGAGTGGAACAAGTTGACTTTAAAATCCCCAAAATATGCTGAAATGGGTCCTGACTTAACTTTTAAGTCTAAGAATGAGACACAGTTGAATGAGTAAAGTTTCTTATTGGAAGATTTAGAGTCTAACAGTCATTTAGCCTGAATATATTGAGATTTAGTCATTACAAACATGCACAACATTTCAGTTATCTGCTTTCTTCAGACATGGTTACCAGCTGTTAGAAGTTTGACCTGTGGCATGCTACTGCACAAAGACATCAATCTGAGCCTAGTCCATTTCTGACAATGGGTAAGTACTCCACATTTCATATAAATAAATACATACACACCCCAGTAAGGGCCCATAAAGATGTAAATATGCAAAAAACATTGCACATTAAGTACACAGTTTATGGAATTTTACCCTTGCCAGATATGAAAAATGAGGCCCTTACATGAATTTACAATTCAGATGGGTTTCCTTAGGGATGCCCATTTAAGATGCATTGGTATAATATATTTGTTGTCTTTACCGCTCACCACTGCCATTGAAAATCATTAAGTAATGCGCACTCACTGGTGGAGGGAGAGCTCATGTTTATCATCATTTATTTGGCAAGGAGTCGTTAGCCTGGGCCTTGGGTCGACACTGTTGTAAAACGAGTGTAGTGTATTATCACCACCACTGTGCTTCAGTCTGCTCTGAGTCTCCTGTGATCATCTATCATATCAGTTTTACATACTAAAGACCAGGGAAGAAGAATATCATTAGCAGCATGTTTAGAGAGCGGGGCTATGCAAGTGGTTTTGAATGGTGGCCACAGTGTCTGTACCAATGTTTCATGTGCAGGGGCATTTATACGTCTGCCTGACACACATGCATAGTTGAAGGTCGTTTATACGTCTGTTGGAAACCGTACACTGGGAGGTCATACTGGTTCAGGGAGTGACACGTCCATACTGAGTGGATCCTTCCTGCCTGCTGTGAAGGATTATGAGAGTCATTTTCCAGGGTCTTGAGAAGAGGTCTACATGGAACTCGACAATCCCTGTTTTAACACCATTATATATCTCCCTGTGGGGTGCAAAGAAAAACCATCCATCATGTTTTGGGGGGGGTTAGAGGGAAATGAGGAATGGTCACAACAGTGTCCTTGAATATTTCTCCCATTTCCTGTTTTTGGTCTTATTTATGTTTTATTTCAATCCTACAATTATATTATTTTTGCTTTCTTATAATTTAAATACTTAAAACTGTAGAGTGGTGTTGTTGTACCCATTTCCCCACTAAAATTATTTATATGCTCCAGATCCTTTCTTTCTCCCTCCCAGTGCATTGTGTCTGTCTTGGTCCTTTTTTTTATCAAACAAATTTTTTTGTTATCTTTTTATATTTATACCAGTGGAAAATAAAATGACAAATAAGAATAAATACACTCTAAGGGAAATAATGTGACTAATATTTTTGGTTTTGTATAGAGCTTATTTGCTTATGTTGGATTATGATTATTGAGGTTAGCAAGCTACATACAAGGCAAACTGTAGAGTCTGACATTGCCCTGGAGCAAACAAGACAAAAAGGGTTTTTTTTACCATTTGGTTTTGTCACAGGGGCAGTTTGGTAATATTCTCTGACTCTGAATAATGGGGAGACTCATTTGACATGGCACTGCATGTTCAATAACATTTCTTTACCCCCTCTACGCTACTTTTTTACACCACTCGTGTTGATAATTGAATTAGATATTTAACACTACCATGATACTGCAATTAGAGATTATTTAATTACCTTTTATTTTATTTAATAAGCCCTTTTCAGAGGGCTCTTTGAGCAGACAACTGTCATTATGATCCAAACAGAGAGAGAACATCATTAGTGGAGCCTGAATCTCTTAATCCATAATATTTTTAGCAGCCTCAAATTGCAGTAATGTGTAATGTTTTTTCGGCTTACTTGAAAAAAAAAGAAAAAAGAATATAATTAGATGGGGTGGAAAACTGGTGGAAGAGGCACTTTTTACCCTTTTACCCTTGCACAATAATTATTTTTAAAGGAATGTTTAAAATTGAAGGAAATATTGTTGAGATTTAGAGAAGATATAAATTATAAACTCATGTCTAAATATGAATCTGATTATCTTTACGCAAAAAAGAAATAATTTGGCAATAGGAAATAGTCACAATACCCCCATAATATTTGTTTTTTGTATGGATTAACAAGCAAGACATAATATCTGATGATTATTTGGTGTATCAGTAAGAACAGGTATAATTCTAAATAAATATTTGTGAATGAATTAAAGCTTTCTGGAGCATACAGAGATGCATCAGAAAACCTTTTCTCTTTACAGACTTAAGTACACACATACTTTATTTTGTTTCTCCTGTCCTCTTCTTCTCTCTGTTCCTCCCTCTCCTTCATCCCTGGCCCACCACACAGCGTCTCCCACAGTGGGTAATGTGAATGGACTCAGTCTCATGGGTGTTGCGGCCCCCTCTCTAGCCTTGCAGGCAAATTCGCGGCAGCCACTCAGATGGCAGAAGCACACACGGAGTCTACAGCAGTCTGTAGGGGCAAAGAACAGAACGAGGATGATGATGGGTTTCGTCTTGGACTTCGAGGATTGTATCGCCCGGCGCATGCAGAGCACAGCAGAGCAGGGAGCAGGCTGCCCGGCCAAGGCAGAGCGTTCTTGACAGTGCTTTGTTTTGAATCCACAAGGACTTGTCATATGCCTCAAATCGTTTGCTCTCACTGTGCTGCAGACTCGTGCTCCACGGTGAATGGAGACAGGGCCCTGCTGTCTACCACTGAGGCTGTGCGTGTGTGTGTGTATCTATGTCACCGTACAAGCGTGTGTGCCAAGAAGATGTGCATTCAATTTACATCTGAGTTGGCGTGTTTGCAGTGTATGCGTTTGTTTGGTGTGTGCGTGATGGGGAGCATAAACTTCAACATCCGACGGTGCTGTTGCATGCTTCACTGTCTGTTTGTTAAGTTTCCTTCACGAGGCAGAGTTCGCTCACTGAGGGAAAACATGGTAAACAGCCACTTGACAAATAAAAGCACCCAAATCAATAACTATTCATTATATTCAGTCAGCGTTCTTCTATATGAATCAGACAGTTGATTTACCTGATATAGACTGGGTCTGTTCCAATAATGTAGCAGAGCTGCAAAAATACAGATGGTTGATGAATTAACGGAAAAAAACAGAAAAATTTGTGATTTATGGCATATTTTAGACCAATGTGTTTGACAGCCTCTATCTTCAAGACACCAAATGAGGAAATGTCTTTTGGGCAAAGGTTTTCGTACCTCCAGCTGAGTTCAGAGACTTGGAGAATCAAAGCCAAGGAGCACTGAAGCTGTTCTCGCGGCACATGGTGGCTCAAGACCTTACCAAGACACTTTGGTTTTCCCTTTAATTTGCCACCCCTCTGTAGCTTGTGTATGTACTGGTCTTCAGCTCAGCATTCAGAAGCTGACTGAGCATTTGTGCCCGTGGGCCAGCGACAACCAGAAGCACATTATTTTAGGGTTGCCCATACATACGTCCCATTCTTGTGGACATGATATCTCTGTGACACCTTAAAGGAACTTCTTCAAACTTGACAAAAACATTCATTAGGACTCACTAGGATGGACTGATTAGATTTTGGCAGTTTAAGGTTTCGCCTTGTGAACGCAATATCTTGGCAGCTCTTCTAGGGAATCCTTTTACATTTGGTACAATTGTCCTGATTAGGTATTGGTGGTCAAAGGTCAAAGGTCAAGGTTAGTGTGACCCCCCAAAAACACTTTTTAGCCATAACTCACAACTTTACATAACAATTATGATGATATTTCACACAAATGGTTAATATTTGATGTAAACACTGGTTACATTAGGTTTAAGGATTTATGTCATGAAACACAGCCACCATTGTTACTGTTTAAATATAAAATAACCAGTATGAATAAACAATTTAGTAGTCTTGTGTGGAGACAGGAGCATTTTAGAGACATTTTCTATTAAAAATATATCAAAAATTAATTTAAAATGTGGAGAAATCCAACATTCAAGTATTCTCCAAACTCTGTGTGGAGAGACAGAACTGGCAGGGGCAGAAAGCAGCAGAGACACAGCCACTGTGAACACACAGTTTTCCAGTGTTTGCTGCAACGCATCTAGTGTGTTACAGCACTAGAGACCTGGCTGGTGCAAGCTGTCTGGTTTTTACCTGGTTAAGTTGGAGAACAACAAAAAACAATAGGACAAAGGGCCTCACATTTCCACATATATGATATATGGCATATCATGCACATACACAGCATATTTATTTTTAGGTTTATAAATTGATCTCAGTTATGTAGAAAGCACCGTTAACACAGAATTGAAAGGTCAAGATGTGTTTAAACTATTTAAATGTCAAGTACTTATCATGAGAAATTCTACTCAGCCCATGATTGTGGGGCAGGTTCTTTTTTTTTTTTAAAGCTGAGAGAAGTACATGACCATTTTAAAACAGGAAGCCTGCAACACAAACTCAGGGCAAAACACTGATTGGTTTCTGAGTTTTGGATTTTCAGTTGATACTGCTCTGGGTTCAGTTCCCACTAGCTGCCTCTGGAGTGTGACGGGTTGATGGGGAAATCTTTGACGACACTATGGTCACAGTACATATGTCACAGACGGCTCAGCATCTGGAAGCGCTATAGAGTAGCCTACATTGTGATGTGTCTGCATACAGTGAGAGATGAAATGAGATGGGGTTTCTTTCTATTTTGCCTTCTTCAGTATTGTGTTCACAAATTCACTACTATTGTTTTTGTCCATTGGAACTGGATGAAGCAATTTGCAGTTTTTATTTTGATAGAAATCTTCTTCCCATTAAAATTAGAGGGGACCCTATCATCTCACAGGCTACTGTGCAGTGTGATATGAATTTCACATCAAAAAATGGACACAAGCTTCTGACACTTGTAGGAAATAGCCTGCTGTGTGCATCTAAGGCGTTTAGCTGGCAGTGTGTATGTGCATGGGTAATACTGTATGAGCATGCACTGCAATTGTTTAAGATTTAAGCGTAAATGTGAAAAAAATTCAAAGGGTCTGAAAACTTTCCGAATGCACTGTGGGTCAGGTCTCAAAGCTTCTGATTGCTGGATCTTGGCCACAGTGTTTCATGCTACGTTAGTCTGGTATTAAGACCTAATCTGCCTCTATTAATGTTTTATGTTTAATTTCATGGAGGTGAGGACTGAATGATGCTGCTTGGGCACCAGAGTTATTACTTGGCAGCAGTGGGTGGCAGTAGGTGGCATGGGTGAGTAAGCATAGTGCAGGTTTAAACCTGAATGCACAGTGTGATTCTGTGGGGACCTTCGACCTTCAATGCATGAGTGATATAAAAACATTATTTTACAGTTTAATGTGTGTGTGCTGTTATAGTGCATTAATTAAATATGTGTTAATGGTAAGGAAACAATATTACTATCAGAAAGAGGAAACCTAAAGAGACGCTGACTAAATTGTACAGTTATAAACATTGACTACATGACAACATTGCTTTAACAAAGCAGGGGATCAGTGGGGAATAAATGTGGCTGACACAGCTGGGTGTGAGAGGCAAAGGTAGAATGAAAGCCATAGTTGGTCATAATTGATGCCAAAATTGAAAACGTTACATTGTTGTTCATATTGCCTGAAACTGTTGCATGACCCAGACATTTCAGCTTGAATTCTTTTCTTACTTGTTTTTGCAGCATCACTTCAACAGCTCTAGCAAAATCACATTAAAGTTAAAAACCAAGTATACCCAGGAAGAACACAACACCGCAAGATGAAAAAGCCAAAAAAAAAAAAAACTAAATAATTACAGCTTAATGGGGAAAAAAATGTTGGAAAAGCCTTTGAAGGCAAGTAATCATTTACATGAAACACATTTACCCTGCGTGCCATGACGTTTAAGTTGCTACTGTCACTTTGTACCGAGGTGGTGTGGTGCAGCGCTGCATAATAAATGACTTGCATCACCCTGGAGCAAAGTACTAATCAAGGCTGTCCCCTAACTCCAATCTAATTGTCCACATCCAGCTGATCAGGCATAGGAGGCCTTTTTTTTTTTTTTTTTTAACTAAATACTTACTGAGATCATTGATTTAAGAAATGATACAGTGAAATGCACTAGCTCAGATATGACTGGGTGGGCATTTAATAGCATTTGGGGGATGGCGTTGTCGATGTCTGCTGCAGTGCTAATTGCAACTAATTTACTGTGAAGCCTATCCCAAGCAGCAGTGGTTGGGGGAATCATCTTTATGCTTGTTATTTATCGATGTAAGCCGCAGAGCAGAGGAAAGAGAAGGAAAATGACTGATTCTTGAGATTAAATGCAAAGACTTATGTCTATAATTTGGGGGATATTGAAATTATTGTAACTTTTTAATTCTATTTTATGAGTGGTGATGTTTTAAGTTAGTTCAAGGTGAGTTGTGAAACCTGAGGAAGATCAGATTTACGAAAATGATGCACCCCCTGAGCAGTGCTACGTCTGATAAGGATGACCTGGGCTAGCTGGTTAGCGTGCTAGCCTGTAGCCCCATTGGTGATATTTGTCACAGCTGAGTGAAGAGTGAAGTTGATGCTGAGTTTGATGCTGAACTGTTAACATTTATTCTGGATCATAAGTAAACAGCTGTTAATGCTAATGTTAGCTATGTAGCAATGGCAAAATTTACAAATAGGTCCTTTAAGTTTATAACCTAATGCACAAAAATGTTACACATACATCCTGAAAACTGCTTTTTTGATGGATACTGTTGGATATTAATCTCGTCTCGGCTCATGTCATGGACTTAAAGGCTGACTGATGACAGTGCTCTATTCTTAATGTGGACTCACTGGGTTCACCCTCACACACTCATCAGTTCTCAGCCATGTTTTGAAGTGATCCCACCGCTGCGAACCTTAAAAACCTGAGTAAGAGGAAATGCCTCCTCCTGAAGATGATCAAATATGCTGGTCTCTGCTGTTTGCTAGCACTAAAACAACACTCCTCATCTGGACTCCTTCCTGTGCCATTCTATTATATTCTAACTTTGTCTCAGACACCACTCTCTTCTCACTTCCATAGAGCCAAAAAAATAAGTCTTATTATTGCTTCAGTTGCTCTCCAGGCGAACTTGTCACCTCTATGTTACCTCTGGGTTTGCCCCCACTCCAGGCCCTAGCTCTTTTCCAGACCGCATTATTCCATTTAAACTTCAATCCTATTTATGGCCTATCCTATCCCCCTGCCCGCCCGAGGCTATCAAACTATTCATCCAGCCGACTTCATGTCACCCGGCCCTGTCATAAAAGCCTCTTTTGGGAGATGTGTGCTGGAGATGTGTGTGTTTGTGTGTGTGTGTGGTGCTGATGAAAGGTGTGTATGTGTGCGTTTATAGTAAAGATGAGTGAGTGTACATGCTTTTTAAGTCTGTATAGTTGCACACTGCCATTGTTTGTTTGTTTGTGGTGGAAACAAACAGTTTGTGTCTAAATGAGCGTATTTGTGGTGTTGGAAATTAAAGAATTAAGTCAGGCTTCAACATGTGGCCTTTTGTGTTCTTCCATTTTGAGGGACACAGATGATGCTAACATTGCAAATGAAGGAAATTTTGAATGTGCCTGAGCGGCAATATTTGGACAAATGTCATAACTTAAAGGCAATCCATGAAAAAAGACCGTTCGTGGCATTGTCTCGATAAATATCGCCATCATTTTATGAGAAAAGCTCCCCCATTGTTAGCTGACTTGTTTCTAGGTTGCATCAAGTGAAAGGTCGAAATGAGGCAAGAGACAATGTGCTTGCGAGTAGGCACCTTACAGGTATCAAACTCAGGAAGAAGTTCAACTTCAAATTAAGGCCAAAGAAAATAGACAAATGAGGAGAAAGCGAGAGAAAGAGTGGGGGTATAGAGGAGATCGACAAGGACAGATAGACTTCATTGATGGAAAAAGAGACTAAGAACAAGTAACAGAGAGAGAGCTTGAACATGAGCTGTCAACTCATGGCTTAACAGAGTTTCCCCTTTGACTTCCTTCCTCATCCCAATTTGTGCCCTGGTGGAACCTCCTGGATCAGCAGAAAGGGGAAGCTGGGAAGGATACAGGATAAAAGATATGCCCATCACCGTCCTCTTCTCCGCTGATTTTGTTGTTGCTAGTTGTTGTTTCATCCCTGTCTTTTACGAGGTGTCTCCCACCAATCTAGTCTGGAGGATGCTCCTAATGGGCCGCTGCAGCAATGTTTCAGGCAAGGCTCTTTGGTGTGCTGGAGTCAAGGGGTGCGGGTGATACAGTAAGACAGGCAGGATGAGGGATAATGTGAGACAGACTGACAACCACAAGAAGGCATTAGGCTAATGGCATCATTAAAAAGTGCAGTTACCTGGGCCAGGCTTCATGTGGCATCAGATGAGAGACGAAGAGTGAGAGGGAAACACATTGAGGCTTTGCGCCCCCAGCTTTGCTGCTCTGGTAATTTTGATCTTCTTGCTCTTCCTCTTCTGTTTTAATATCCTTCACCACTTGACTTTCAGGCTTACTCATGAGGGGGAGACCAAAGAAGACTTGCTCTTTGATGCCGGGTGTGCCTGTGTGTGCATGTATGTGTGTGTGTGTGTGTGTGTGTGTGTTGTGGTGAAATGCAGATATTCTAATGACGGAGATTAAACAATTTAAATAAACAGCTAAAGGTGTTACAAAGAGATAAAAAGCTTTATAGGCTGACATGTTGGATGCTCACATTGAATGACGAAGCCAACAACCATGACTATTGAGAGATGGTCAAAGTTACTGTATTTAGTTATTACCTTGTTTTGAGTCTGGATGCTGCTTAATTTGTTTATTCATGAAACTGTGGACTGATTGCCACAAGGCCTCAAACAATACAATCAAAGACAACTGTCCTGGTGTGCGTGTGCCTCCCTTCTGCCCGTGACAATGTGTGTGTGTAAACTGGGTTTGTGTATGTAATGCGTGCATGTGTGCATGTGTTGAAGGCATGTATGACCGTCCTCTGATGCTGCTCTATGTAAATGGCAGCACAGACTGCCAAGGAGAAAAGGGAATGTGAAATCATTTGACTGCAGAGATTCCTGCTGGGCCGCCTCTGGCAGCTAGTCTCGCACGCTCACACAGCCTTGTTTTACTACATTGTGGGGACCCGTCGTTGACATAATGCATTACCTAGCCCTTTAACCTGACCCTAAAAAAACAAGTCTTCACCCTCTAAGAGTCATTTAGGTCCCCACAAAGTTGTCGGACCCCACAGGTACAGTGGGTTCCACCCACCCACACACACTTTTATGTTCAGGCCACTGTCTTCTTGAAATATCTCTGCAGTGTAGTAGCATCTGGTATAGAAACTCCACTGCGCCTTATCATTTTTTACCAATTGCTGTGTAGCTGAAAAGGCGTAGTACAGCGTGTAAGTGGTGTTGTTCAGCCTTTGCGGTTTCTGGTTGGTAAAACTGCTTATGTTTCCTGTGAGGGTTGAGCAACAGTGTGTCATGTGACATCTTATTTGATTTCCCCACATGCTCTAAATAGTGTTATATCTAAGTAGCACATGTAAATGTGTATTATAAGCATCCACTTACAATTTAAACCCATGCTGTGTAAATGTACTGTTAAATACACAATCTATTTTGCCCTGCCGCTAGCATAGAGATAGTTATGTCAGTTGGTCGACCAGTGTGGTCCAGACAGAAATTTCTCAACAACCGGTGGATGGATTGCCATGATTACTGGTACAGACGTTCATCGTGCCCACAGGATGCATCCTAATGACTTTGCTGATTTTTTTCCTCGATTGTCACAAGCAGGTCAGATGTTTCACTTCCCCAATGAAAAACCCAGACATCTATTGCACTGACTGACACTAAATCTGCAACAATTATATTCCCCTGAGGATGAATTTTAATAACTTGATGATGTCCTAACTTCATGAAATTCTTTCATCCGGTGAGAATTTCAATTTGTCCAACACTTTGTTTTGTGACTAAATACCAGAAAAGCCAACAACAAAACTGAGGACGTCATCCTCAATTGGACTACAAATCCTACAAAATGCATACTGATAATGGTATATCTGCTAAAAACCAGCAGTTAGCATTATCATTATTAGCCTAACATGCTTACATAAGCATTTAGCTAAAAGCAGCGCTGTGCCACAGCCTTACAGAGCCACTAGCATGGCTGAGGACTCTTATTAACAGATAACAGATGGATTGAAATTGATGGAAAAAGAGTAGATAGATAACAATGAATTTTAAACCACCAAATTCTAGTCCTTATTAGCTTTTGTTCATCTGTATAGTTGGCCATTTGAAAACACTAATAACATAGGTGACATAAGATACCATATTGATGTTGTATGTGCACAGGTCCCTGCTTAGTGGATCTGTGCATGTGTATATCTGTGTCCCTTCCAGAGGTCTACACCTGCAGATTAAACTATTTTCTCATTCCAACACAAATTGGATTCCGACACTGAGCGTAGTCCAGGAAGGCAGAAATGTTCCCTTCATGATTGTCACAGGCCAACAACTTGCTTGTTCCCGGGTGCAATAGACCAATGAATGAATAATGAAATAAATAAAATCTACGCTTTGCACATGTTTCAAATCCATAAACCTATCTAATCGGCTCGGCTGAGAAATGGAAAGCAGTTGAGGCCTCACTTTCTCAGCGTTCCACCATTATGTAAATTGAAGCCAATCAAACTGCCGCCATGGAGAAGCTTTGTAATAGAGCGTTGATTAGCTAGGCAGCTTTGAATCAGCCATAAAAAGAGTCATATAAATGGGTAAATTCAGCCTTGCATAATTTAGCCCAGTGAACTTAATATGACTCTGAAGTCACACTGTGTTATACATGTGAACATTATGGTAACCATCAATGTTCAGCTGAAATTTATCTTCCATCTTTGATGTTATTAATGGATTTGATGCTAATTCAGCTCACTTGTGATTTCCACATTAGTGTATAACAAAAAAAAAAAAAAAGTCTCCTGACATTTTTGGGCATGAGAAGTGAGCTCTGAACATCCATAAATATTCACACATTAGGTGTATGCTGGGACCTTTCACTCATTAGAGACAGAAATATAATACATGTAATATCTAAACCTTGTAATATCAAAATGGGAATAAACGTTTTTTCATGTTTCACCACTTTGAGCTCTTCTCTCTGCCCTTGTTTGTTTTTATCGACCCATCCAGAGTCAAAGATAGAACCTGGCCTGTTTGTGTGTCCTTGTGTGTCGCTCCGTCTCCACCAAAGACATGTCCATGATTAGAAATAGGTGAGTGAGCACTTCTTTTAGTTGTATCCCCTCTGACTGGCTTTTGTCCTATTTATTATTGTTAGCCAACAACATCACTCTGGCGTTTCCCCTTGGTGACAGTAAACTGCTGTTTCTGGCGACCTTGTTGCACAACCAGCCAGGTTGCAGTTTATAGTCTGGTCTTCTGTGCCACTCTGTGTTTGTGTGTCTGTGTAGAGGAGGCATTGAGGCTAGTGTATATTTGTGCATGTGAGTAACACAATAAAGATCTACCAAATACGGAGAAACGCAGCCCAACAGTGATGCAGCAAAAATAAAATTAATGTTGTCATTCTGTAAAAAAAACAACAACAAAAAACATATTACTGAGCTATTCCTGAAAGGAGCTGTGCTACTTGTGTAACAATACTCTGTCTCAACCCTCTCGTGATGCAATTTCTTATTTGCAGCTACCTCTAAAGGCTTGGGAAGGAAAGACTGTAGATGTCATTTACAGGCCTGCGCATGCGTATAATGTGTTCAGTATCATAACTTATCTTAGAAAGGTAGAAGCTGAGTCGAGGACAGATAGACAAGAACATTTTAATGATAGCTAGTCACAGGTCAAAGATCCCAGGATTGTCCTCAAGGTGCAAAAGTCTAAACTAATGCTGCTCCCTTCTCTGCTTGACAAGCGCCGGCCTTTATCAACAACACATTCACACTCACGAAAAAGACAGAAACAACAGAGATGGTGGCAGGTGATCATGCTAGCTCACACAGACAATAGCCTGCTGCCAGACAGAAGGCTGCTCTGCGATGCAAGGAGAGATATTGCTTCTAGTTCAGTACTGCTCTAACTGATTCTGTCTATTTTTTAATTGGTGTTGATTTTTTATTTTGATTTTGCTGGGTAGGTACTGCCTTCTTTGCCCTGCTGGTAAAACAAATTTTCAGGGGCCTTCAATATAATTTTCTTGCACATGGGTTACAGCAGTCTTGGGTCTAATCCATTACTGGTGAGCCCTGCAGTGTCTGTATGGTTGGCTGGCTGCTTACAGTAGCCTATGTAACAGTGATTTGTAGCCTGGCATAGAAGCAGCGCTTATTATCTGAGGACTAAATTAATAGATTGGAGAGAAAACAAAAGGTGACAGAGAATAATTGATTAGTCTCTTGTGCTCACTAGTTTCAGTTCATCCAGTCTGGATGCTTTTACACACACTTCACCCAAGACTGTACATTTTGAAAGCAGAGAATATAGTCATAAAAGTTGTCATTTTACTTGCTCCATGCAAAGATACGAACTGTAAACCCTACAAGAACAGTAAGGTATGTATTTCATTACTCCTTCAGAAGACCCATTATGCTATATCTTTACTCAGGGAGATCACTATGGACAGGAGACAAAAATAATCTATATATATCTCAAACTGTCTGTTATGCAGCCCCACAGGTTTACTTGTACGTAGATTTACATCATTCTGAATCTTTGACCCAATTTAATATGGACATTAGACATTGTAACATTTTGTGTATGACAAAGAAAGAAAAGAAAATAGGTCCCATGTAACTGAGGCTGACTAGTAGGCAGGTCAGTGATGTGTAATATTTTTGTGAGTCATTGCTTATTTTCATCCAGGATCTGCAGACCTTTATCTCAATACCTATATGTGTAGTGCTTGAATATAATTGCATTGTATGTATTGTGCATGTCTGGAGGCAGCACACCTTGCTGTACACATAATATTTGATCCATTGGCAACAGAGGCAGAAGACAAAAGAAATCACACTCTGACAATGGCTCACCCACAGAAAGGTATTTGTCTCGTGAGCCCCCTTTCTTCTTGTTCATCTTTTATTCAAAAGTGCTGAGCAGGAAGAAAAGAATTGGACAATCCAGTCAGAGTGACGAAGGGAGGGGGGGTGGGGGGGGGTTGAAGGTGGTGTGTGTGTGTGTGTGTGTGTGTGCATCTGTGGTGGGAGGTGATGGTGCTGAAGACGCATTTGCAAACTCACCTTTTTTTTTTCCCCACTCCTCTCCTATTGGCAAGGGGGCCCTCTAATCATGATTTTAGCAGTGTTTACTAATGTTTCATTCATTAAGCATCAGCAGCCACAGGAGAGACATCATCCATCTGCCAAACTGGAGGATATTATCATCTTAAATCATCTCACAGCGTACCTGTTTGGTTGACTGTCGCAGGCCAGGGGAGGCGAGCCCCCGTTAGCCCCCAGGGAGGAAGACAGGCTGTCACTCCAGTCTTATTCCTCCACATTACCCTCTTGTTGCATCTTTTCTTTCTTTCTTTCATCCCGTCGTACAACTGTGCTTGTAAAAACACAAAATAAACAGAGCACTGGTTGGATAAAGAATAACTTTGTAACTTTACTTTTGTGACTGTATAATATTCTCCACTGAAAGACTTTCTGAGAGGACTTATTTCATGTGGCGTATTCCCTGTCTGAACATCAGGGCTGACAGTTGTCCTTGCAGCGCCGGTATGCTTTGTCTCCGAATCTGCCCTCTAGCAAGCAAACACACACACACACACACACACACACACACACACACACACACACACAGACTTTGCCCCTTTCTCTCCATCTCCACTCTGTTCTCTCATCGTCCCTCTCTCTCTTTCTTTCCTCTATTCATCTCTGCCTCGCTCCCCTTCTCCCCCCTCCTTCAGTTTTTGCTGCTCAGCACAGCAATTATTACCCCACCTCGCTTCGCGGTGACCTCTGAGATGATTAAGTGAGATTACCTGTACAGTACTTGTGGTGAGAAGCATGCTGTGAGACAGTGTGTCCGTATGTGTGTGTGTGTGTGTGGTGGTGGTGGTGGGGGTACAGTAACTATAGTCGTCTTTAGCCATAGGGCAGGTGAGCCCTGCAGTGTCTGTATGGTTGGCTGGATGCTTACAGTAGCCTATGTAACATTGATTTGTAGCCTGGCAGAGAAGCAGCGCTTATCATCTGAGGACTAAATGAATAGATTGGAGGGACAGAGAAAACAAAAAGTGACAGTAGAATTGAGTAGTCTCTTGTGCTCACTTATTTCAGACAGCTCATGCAATCTGGATGCACTTGCTCACACTTCTCCTGAGTCTTTTTCAATTTTGTAAGATAGTCATAAAAGTTGTCATTTTACCTGCTCTGTGAAAAGCTCAACATAAAGAATCAAACTGTGAACCCTACAGAACAGTACGGTATGTACCAAGTCTTTTCACACATCCCAATTTAAGGGCCCTTGCCTGTACTTGGGCAGTTGTTGGTTCCCTGCTTTCATTACAATATGTGTCTCATTAGGTGTCCGTTGCTCAGCACCACCTCCGGGTGAAACTTACACTAATGAGAACACTACATCTAATGAACATCCTCCTCCCTCTGTCCTTAATTACAGCGCTGTGCCTCTCCCCGAGCTGAGAGTTGCAGCAAAAAGCCGGGTGAAACACAAGCGCCACAAACCTCCTCGTCCCCGAGAGCCGAGATTGCAGCCACATGTCCGTGTCCGCTGCTATGTCGCGCCATGTTTGGAGGGTGTAGCGGAGAGGCTGTGTGCGCGTGTCATTGTGTAAGGAAGCGGGTGTTTGTTCATTACACGGTGAGCTGTGCTATTATTTGATATTAGATGAAACAAGCCGTTGGCTTCTGGGTAGATTGGTGATTAAACATGCAGTTACAAGACCATGCCTGACACACAGTGCATCAGTTGATAATGCAGCTTAACAAGAAATATAATGAGTGATAAACTCGCTATTTACATACAGATGTAACCACTATAGAAGTGTTCATTTTTGCTGTACAGTAAACAAAGCGGTCTTTAAAAGGGTGTTTTCACAGTTTCCTCAGAAACATAGTGTGATAACCAGACAGAGGAACATGAGTTCCATGAGCTTGTAATGAAACATGATTTTGTTTGTCAAATTAGGTTTATGTTGTGTAACTCTTAAGATTCAGATTTTTATGTGAAATGGGATAACAGAATGAACACACTAAAGCAAATGCATACTGGCACTTTTATGAAAGTGAAGGATGTAGATTCAGAACAATATACCACAATAGTTAATAATACCTTCAGTGGAGGCATCATGACTCTGTTGTCAGTTTTCAATTTTAACTTGATTTCCAGTCAAGTGTAATACAAGACTGTTTTCCAATGTGTAACGTAGGAATGCAATAAGCACCTATGCCATAGTTAGGCTTCTCTGATCATCATAGAATTCCTATACAAATCAGTAAATTATTTTTTCATTCATGCCTGTTCGTATCTGCTAAGCCCTTGAAAGGATGAATTGCAGCTAAGCCTCAGTATTAGGCATAAATTAATGAACAGAGGATGTTGTCCGATCCCTGCATTATCTCTGACCAAAATAAGGTGGCCTAATTGGTCATTTTGAGCATCTGAAGATCTCCAGCACTTGCACACAGACATGCTTTTGGGCCTACATTTCCCATGAGTACCTAGGGCTGTTGCATGCAGATTCACAACAATTTCTCAAAGATTAACCCATGGTCGTGGCCGCTGGCTTCTCCTCCCTCTCAGGCTTAGTGAGGATGCAAGGCCACTAATTAGGGCAAAGGGGAGATACGAGTACGCCTCAAACTTTCGGACCCATTTTCATTTTCCCCCTTCTCTTCTTCCTCTCTGGGGATGTTCTCTCATGGCTGAATTAAGCTGGGCCGAGTTCAGCCGGCCATGTACAGTTAAATCCTTCCTGTGTCTTCATATCCCCCTCCGTTTATTCATTTGGTTTGTGGGCATAAACCAGCCTAGGTTATTAAAGCATCCTCTTATTCCTCCTTCTATCCTTGACTTCGCTCCTCTCTCTCTCTCTCCCTCTCTCTCTCTTTCTATCTGCCTTTATTCCCTCTTCTTCACTGTGTCTCCGGTACCAAGGGCGCCCACAGCTTATAATAAAAGCCACAGGATTTAAATTAGAAATTAATTTGGATAATTTGTCTCCAACGAGCACCCTCCTCCTGCCGTTCCTGCCAGAAATATGTTAATATATCATATTAAGTAATTTCTGGGCCCAGATACACATGCTTATGGAGGGAGAGTGTGAGTGTGTATGAGAGACCAAAAGAGAGAGAGCACTCATCTAGGCTGGATCTCTAATTAGTCAGGTTGGCTCTCTGGGCATGCTCAGTGCAGCCCCTGCAAGTGCTGCTGCCACGTAGAGCACCTTGGAAGCAAAAACGACAAGCTTAATATTACAGAGGGCTGTAGAGGGGGAGGAGGGGATGAGGGCACCATAGAGAGATGGAGGGTGGAAGGAGAAAAGCGCAAGACCTGGGTGGAAGAAGCAGGAAAGAGGGGTGGGAAACTCAGCGAGGAGGGGATTCAGCTGCAGTGCAAAACGTTTTAGTGATACATCTCAACAAGCAGATGAATCATTGTTCCAGACCAACAAAAGGTGGGTTTGATGATCAGGGTTTTTTTTTAGTTCTCTAACTGCCTCTTTGCACACCCAGCACCTGATCACTTTGTGTGTACCTAATCCCAAACACTTTTGGTAGGTCTCATCATTCGGTTAAAACCAGGGCTGAAGTCACAAAAATCAATGCAGAGACCATTCTTTTTTATTATTAAATGTACTACATCAAGATTTTCAGTATGAGGTGGCCATGTCACTAATAGGGTTCTGAATAAATTTTAAAATGTGATGTTACACAGGGCTTTTCTAGTCCTCATCCACTCAAGCTGCATTTACCCATTTAAGCAGTGCTTTTTTTCCTGAACCACATAAAGCATTTTTCAACCATACACACACGTTCACACTCTGTTGATACATTGGGGAAATTTCGGGGTTCAGTGTCTGGCCCAAGGACACACCTTCTCATTAGTGGCTGACCTGCTGTACCTCCTGAGCCACAGCTGCCCCCAACCAACCACAATTTGATATTACAAATATCTTTAACTATTAATAAATATTTTATTTCAAGCTGCAAACACATTGACATTATTATTGAAATTTTAGTTGATTTAGCAAGGTTGGAACTAAACAGCTGCCTATTTAGTCATTCGCCTGATAAAGGACGTATTTTTTTGTAGATGTGTGTCTGGTCACTTGATTAAGTCCAATATTCACTCTTCTTTGCACTTTTTTGTCTTTGCTCTGCAGAGTGTAATGTCTCTGGATTGAACAGACTCTGATGCAGAGATACCCATTAAAAGTTCAAAAAGGTTATTGAATAGCCGGATAGTTACAGCCACACAGGCAGTCAGTCCAATTCGAGCAAACATTTCCAGACAGGGAGACGACAAAAATCCAAAAACCAAGGACTAACCAAGGCAAAGTCAAAAACCATGGAGCCTAACAGGAGGAAAAGACAAGGAAAACCAGGTGCGGGTAAATGGTTAGAAGCAGGTGTGGATGTTGAAGCGGCCGAAGGAAATGGCATGTCTATTTACTTAACACGATGTTATAGAGGAAGTAGCTGCTCTTTAGCTGCTAGTTCACAAACGAGTTACTCACTGTGCCTGCCATTTGGTGCTGAGCAGGTAGCGTGCCGTCAGTATTTAGCGCAGTGACAAACTGCCAGCTGCTGCTGAAAACGATGCACGAGAGCAGCACGAGTGAACCAAACACTGCAGGCCTACAGGTGCAAATATTGATTATAGCTGCTTTAATATAAGCGCATTAAAACAGAGGAGAGTTACCAAAAGTTACCAAAAATTACTGGGGGATGCCCTACTAAAAATAAATCAGTGCGCTCTGTGTCTCAAAATAATAAAATGCCCCCTCAGTCAACATAATCTGTGTGTTTGCATAGACTGAAACTCAGGTATTTGGCTAAAATGGACCTGTGCTGGTCCAGCATGTGTGCGCGTTTCAGTCAAAAGCATGCAAGTGTATTTCTGAGCTCTGATGAACTGAATCATTCCCCCAAAATGCAGAGAGAGAGAGAGAGGAAAAAAAAAAAACAACAACAACAGATGAATATGAAAAAGCTTTGGTATTGCTGCACATGCTGGGAATTGAATGGGGAGAGAAATGCCATGGCAGCAAATGGGGGTGGAGTTTGCTGGGTGGAACTGGTGTATGTGTGTGTGTATGTAAGTGACTAGAACCTGAGATCAACTTCACATTAAGAAGTGCCCCGTGGGTAGTTTAACGATGAGAAAGCGGGGCTGGCTGGGAAGAAATATGCATCGCAGAGAGACAGAGACTGCTAAGGTGATAGACGCACACATCATGCTGCGCGTTTTGACCAAGCACTGTTTAATCTGTTACGGATTTTCTTGCCCGTTCTCTCTCTCTATTTCTCACCCTGCATGCTTGACACTATTTATGGGAGTCTCCTCAGGTGTAGCAACTTGTCATGCCTCATGGCCCGTGATTAAACAGTGTTTCAGGTTTCAAAGCCAAATCTACCTCCTCCGTGCAGAGGTAAGCTGTCATCTTGCATGTTTTAGTAATCAAATTAGTTTACAGAGTCTCTTGTAGAAGTGTGCCCCGCTTTTCTGCCACCAAAGCTTTGCACTTAGTCAAATGTTTTCAAGAGGCATCCAGAGGACTTAAAACCTCCCAATTACACATTTCCTCGATTTCTCATTTTGTGGAAAGACAAATTGTAGAGAATTTCTTTTTATTATTATGAATCAAGCCCCCCCCCCAAAAAAAAAACAAAAAAAAAAACAACAACAACAGACAATTGTGCTTCTGTGGCTCTACAGCACAACAAAACAAAACAGTGCATATAATGCATTTGTTTAATTAGACTGTATTAATTAAAAGGCTTTCCTCTTCCCTTTCTGTCTTTTTATCTCTTTCCCCTCTCCTTTTCTTTCTCTCTCCTCTTCCCTCTTTCTTTTTGTGATAGATCTACAGCATGACCCCCAGTTAATTGAAACCCAGGAGACTCTTCGTGCATAAAATCAGATTTATCTATCCATAAAAAGATTTTGTTAAAAATAGTCCAAATCCAGTGGCTCACAACTACAAGCCTGCAGCTACCGAGGCGAGCCTGGCTCCAACCCCTTTCGCCCTCTCGCACTCGTCACGGTGAAACAAGTGCTGCCTACTGCTAACTAGCTGGGGACCCATTAATTAATTGTAGGAAAACACAGACATTATGTCTGTGGGGCACATTTTTTCCCCAAAAGAAAGAAATTTCTTTTGGGGAAAAAGGAAGACTCTGTGTGCGTGTGTGTGTGTTGTCCCTCATCCACTGCTCCTCTGAACTATCTTGAATGTCCCCCAGACTATAATAAGAGGAAAGTAATGATGGGCCGTAGTGATAATGAAAAACCATGCATCAAACAAAACACACTGATTCTAGGAGACAGGTCAAACGAATAGCTAGCAGAGAGGCAGAGAGTCCAAGACAGGGAAATTGATATGTCACTGGTAAACTGAATTTGTTTGGAGGTAAATATTTAAAGTTTTTATAAAAGAAAAAGCTCTCGACCAATGAGAAGGAAGTAGTGATTTAGCTTGTTGATTGTGGATTGCTTTGTGCCACCACAGTGGTCGTTTAGGATCGATGTTGACCCGTGTCCAAATACCCCTGGATTTATAGCGCCATGCTCTTCCCCTTATTCTCCCCCATGGCAAAAGTGGTGTTGTTTGGATCAGTGCCAGAGATATTGGTGCTGCCATGCTCTCTTCAGTTATTTGGGAAGCGGGGGGTCACAAACCGGGTACCTAATTAAAGTGGACTGGGATTTCCAACAAATGCATCGGAGAAGTGAGGACAGCCTGCCTAGGGGACCTATTATGGATGCCACACCCTAAGGACAAGAGTCACATATGGGCCTCTCTATCTGTAGGGTTTCCTTATTAATTCACTATCATTAGGAATATAGTTTCACATTTCTCCCATGCAGCCCCTGACACTGTGTGAAACAGGAGCACGATTGCAACTATAACGCGAATGTGTTTGCTTCCGTGTGGGTACACGCGCACGCATTTTGCATTTATTTGCGCGTCTTTGTTTGGCTACAAAGTGATACATGATGCGGCTGTGTCGTCCCTCCAATCAGTGCTCCCGGGCTCTCCCCTCGCTCCTTCTACAGGAAATTAATAGGTGGCTGCCACTGATGCGTTAAATTGCTTTGCATTGGGCACTGCAGACAACTGGATTATTTATTCTTTATAATCTCCATACCAGAACAGCTGCTTTCTGCCTTGCTATTGTTTTTATATGAGATATTTTTTCCCAGTGTAGCATTTAAACAACTGTATGCAACTGTTCCAAAGCATCACACGGTTGGAGGTTTGCTGCTCCATCATCTTACAATGGGTGAAATTTTGTGTTGCCTTTTCTGACCTCTTTGAAATATGTATTAATAAATGAAATGTAAAATAAAGGTGTAAAGTTTAATGGATCACTGAGACATCAGGAAAGTCTTAAAACAATCATATTGAAATGAATTTTTTTCCTACCATTAATAATAAGTGTGTTGAGTCTGCCAAGTGTGAATTCATTAGCTGTGCATTCATGTTCTTATTGTAAAAAGATGTTTCTTCTCAGTGTCACTAAGTAGCATCTAGGGAACTAACTGACCAAAGACATCGTGTTCAAAGTTGCAACTTATGGACTGAAAATGAAGAATTACAATTTAACACAACAACAGTTCTTCTCTCTTGTGCCATGTCATAAAACAGAAACCCTTTGTGAACATCACACTTTCACTCACACTTATTCTGACTATTAGAGCAATGGCTTTTTCACCTGCACTGACCTCTCAAGCTGTGCTAAGAAGGCTGAATGAAAAGAGAAGGTCCTTATTAGAATAAACTATCATGTTTATTATTATAGCATTTGCAACATCCTAAATCCTCAGATCAAACATTATGCTCCCGCCAAGACAGGAAGACCAGACCTTGTATGGGCCCACTGTTATGGGTCACACTGGATAAGTACTTGCAGAGCTCTGCAAGATTTTTTTTTTTTTTTTAGATGCTCCAGAGAGAAAAGAAACCAAATCCATCTGCAAAAATGCAAGAAGTGGCTATAATGGTTGTTTGGGTTTTTTTTAGTAAAAAAAAAGTTGTTCAACAGAAATTCATCATTAATAGTATGAGTCATTAAACAAGTGCCAGCTTCTCAGTGGTGGGGATTTTCTATTCTTCTTTATGTCACGTGATTGTAAGAGTTGAATATCTTTGAATCCTTGAATAGCTGAAGATATCACATCCACCAAAAGATTTATAATCAACAAAAGAATCAATAATGAATATTGTTGTTTGCAGCTCCAACATAGTGTCTATACTACAGAAGAAATGCCAACCTCTCTTTATTAGTTTCAATGGACAAACATGATAAATGTGTTATATAATTAGGTATTGTGAAATCATGTTTATCTTTGTATGACATAATTAGTATCATGGCCTAAATAAAATAAACTTGAAATGTGTGATGCTTTATTGTTTCCTGTTATGAAGAGACATTTCACGCCCTTATCATCATTTTAACATGCAGCATGTCAGCTGACATGAACTGATTTTTTTTTAATTGTCTTATACTTGGTGCCCATGCGGCTCTGCTCAGCTGTTTGTAGTGTTTCACTTTGCAGTGGAGGTCTCCTCTCCCCACACTGGACCATTGTCAGTGGGAATCTCCTTCAAACCCCTGCTGCTGCCTGGCCTAGCATCGCCTCATGCTGCCTCTGCACATATGCATGTCATGTGATGTCAGCGCCAAGGTGGGCTCTGATGTTATAGGGCCTGATGGTAGCATATTCCCTGCTGATAGCGATGATTGCCACGCTCAGGTATAGCTCTGAGTGTGTGTGTGTGCCCTCTGAACCCACCCTTCACGTTATGGGTCTATGCCCGGGCTGACTGTTAGCCCCCTGCACCTACGTAGGTCTGCAGTGAGGATTTAACATGGCAGCTGCAGGTTTATGAGACTGTCGAGCCTCCTCCCCTGTTCTCTATGCTCTATTTCACCTGGTCCTCTATTCTCTTGCCCCCATTTCTTCCACTAACCCTCCTACTTTTCCATGTGGCTGAGCATGGAATAGAAGGGGGTGACTCACATACTGTGGCTGGTGTACAGAGGATCACTGCTCCACCTCTCTGTTTTGCATCCCTCAGTTCAATTTAAACAAATGCTTGGTGGGGAGGGATGCAAAATGGGATTCCTCGCTTCCAGGAAAAAACAAGTGCAAGATCCATTTCTTCCTCCACTTCTAGTATTACAAAAATCCACTACAGACATCATTAACTCAGCCCATCTAATCACCGATTTTTAGTTTGGGAAAAAAAAAAGAAATAAGATAAGATCAGTAAAGATACAAGAAATCGCACAAAACTTATTCAGATAAGGCCTTGCATGAGTTAGCTGTGATTTAGTATGACATTTAGTAGATTTTCCTCGAGCACACGGCACAGACCAAACAGCACCCGTGGGAATCTCCTCTCGTGGTACACAGTTAACATTCTGCATTTGTCCAGCACTCTGTAATTTATTGGATCTCATCTGTCCAGGCTTTGATTTATATATTGATTTGAAAAATAAATAAAAGTGATAGGAACCTGCATTGGGGCGTAATGATGGACTGTGTCGACATGCAGGAGTAGGTAGATATGAAACATTGGGAGGAAATTAGATATTATGCCCCCAAGACAACTGCAGCCAGCAGCACATTCATTATTGGCTGGATATTTATTATTAAGAATTTCTCTTCATGAGTGACACCATTTTGGTAGCTCGAGCTGGGAATATTTTGTGCCTGCTCCAGCTACCAAAATGGTGTGTCTGTACAGTATTTATATGTATCTGCATGTGTGTGTACAAATGTTTTGCTGCCATGTTGTCAACATGAACAGGAACGTTTAGTTTGTCATGTTTTGGATACACATGCACAGCACACGCAGACCACACATGCAAAGACAGACGCACACTGCTGTGCAAGCTGCTTCGGTGAATTTGAAAAATGCATGCGGTACATGTACAAAAAGCCCTGATCTTGGTTATACAATGCACAAATACACTCTCTGACTCCATACGTCAAACTGACAGGACCACATTCACTGAAACAGCGCTCCAAAAAAAAAAAAAAAAAACTCCTTGCCAGGACTTCCAGCACTGCTCTGCACCAGTTTTAATCACAGCACAGTGAATTTCAAACAGCAGTACGTATAGAGAAGGGCCGCTGTCCAACCCTCCAGAATTTTTATTTCATTTTCTCCCTCCCACCTCTCCGCTCTAATCCACTTCAATTATGTTTCCTCCCATTTCTCCTGATCACTTTACAGCTCAACAGCACCTGTGCTAATTGTAGTGGCAATGATTGCTGATATGTTTTGCATCCTTAAAGGAGTTTTAGAGGGGGACGACAGATAAACATCTAGCCCCGGGGCTTTTGGGAAGCGTGGCTCAGCCTAGCAGATGGCCATCATATTATATGAGGAGAGCTTCTCGCAGAGGCTGGGTTATGGGTGGGTTGGGTGTAATGAGTCTGAGGTAGGAGGAGGAGGAGGAGGAGGAAGAAGAGATGGGGAGTGGGGCTGATGTGGAGAGTGAATGAAGGAAAGGAAGGAGAGATGGACAGAAGTTAGAGGCAAGGGACAGAAGGAACGAAGAAAGAAAGGAGAAAAAAGAGGGGAGGAAAAAAGGAGGCATCCCTGTTGTTTTTGTTGTAACATTTTAAATACATAAAGGCAAATGTTAATGCATAGTGTTGAAATAGGGCAAGTGAATCTCAGCTCATTACATGTAATCATACTAATATTTAATCATAGAGAGAGCTAAAGTCATGACATCGCCAGGTTCGACAAACTTTTTTAATTAAATGTAAAGTCTCATTCAGCATGTCTTTCTTTGAGCTCTCTGCAAAGACATGTTCAACATGTTCTACATCAATTTCCATATGAATTTGAAAGTTGATGACAGCTGTCGACAGTGTTTTTCTCTGTCATAAAAGCATGGGAGATGTCTATGCTAGCTGCAAACTAAGTTGCTAATGGACTAATTTCTTCTGTCAAGCCGTGGCGTTTAGCCCACAAACACCTGAGGCTTATGGGAGATGGTTTTCGTTAGAGGCCGCTAAGAGACATAATTAAACTAATTACAACATTAGATTGTTTCCTAGCTAACATGGCCAGAAATGTCAGTGAGGCTTTCTTACTTCTCGAACAGAATCTGCAGAAGTCCTGATTTCACCTGTGCTCGGGTCAAGGTTATGTTTCCATGTCCCTCTGGAACATATTCAGCATCTTTAAGGAAACAATATATAATGTGTTATTTGTTAATCAACAGAGCAAGGCTATCTGTTTCCCTGTTTACTAAGCTAAGATAACCCACTGCTGGCTGTACCTTCTTATTTATCTTATGGGTATCAATCTTCTTATCTAAGTCTTGGCAAGAAAAAAGGCTTTTTTTATTTATTAAAAAATGTAGAAGTAAGTCTTAAGGACAAAGGCAGATTCAAAATGTTCATACATTGAATATTAAAATGTTAAGTGTCTTTTTGCTGTTTCAATACAAACAGCTTTTAACCATATACTTTTGTTCAACTGATGATATTAAGGTTTAGCCATATTTGCTTATATAAATATGTCTCCTATTTGACCCGCTGTTCAGGGTCAGGCATATTATATAGCAACCTATCTAAAGTGGATGGCATCATTTATAGTGATCTATTTGCTGGGATGATGAGCCTAACGTTTAACATATATTCTTATGTCAAACATGATACCCCTTAATCATACATAGATATCACTCGTTCACATTTTATTATTTCATAGCCTTTATACTAAAACACCTGAAGCAATTTAAGATTAAGGAAAAATGTTTGTCTAAAACAATAAAAACAGCTGACTTCAGTGGAGGGTAAACTCTTTGAAAAATGGCCCAAATCCTCATGGTTCTAACAGGGGTCAGCCTGCTTTGTTAGGTGTGCTCTCCTGGTGCTAAAAGACAAATGATGTACTTTGCCTTGGGTCAACTGGGCTTTCCCATCTCATTATGACCTTTCAAGGAGCTGGAAGAGAATGGCTGTTCCCATAGCAATGGACCAGTCCTGCTCTCTGCACATCAAAGGTGTATATAATGACAAACTAATGTTTTAAGAGAGCAACATGACCTCAGCCTACAACTGACTCTCTCTCCCACTGTTCATCAATCATGTAAAAACTGCAGTTAATCGAGTGGCTGTATATTATAGAAAAACAATCTTTTTCGATTTTGTGCTCGCGTGAAACCTGAATCTGCAGCCAAACAAGAAGCCATCACATCCAAAGTCTCTTTCTGTTTTCAATTGAGTTACATGCTCCCAATCTGTGCAAAACAAACTTAACAGTTCTCAGTGTTCATGTGTGTGTGTGTACAGCTGTACTGCCAAAGGTTCCCTGGAGGAAAGAGGATCTCTGTCAGTTTGTCATCAGACACAAGCTGCCAAATTTGATGAAATACCAAATTACTAATTGGACCAGCATTAGGTTTCCCGCCTTGAAGAAAGACTGTAATATCTGGGCCTCTATTAGGATCACTAGGAGCGCCACACTCAGCTGCCTCCTGCTGAGCTGGCAAGTCTCTGTCATTTCACACCATGGTATGGCACTGAGAGATATACACACACTTATACACAAAATTATCATCAAGGACAAAACACTTCCACTCAAACATTCCTGGTGTATCCCTGCTACTTAAATGCTTCCTTGATCAGGTTTTCAGTGTTGCACAGGCTTGATGTAATAACACAAGCATGTCCATAAAAATTCTGTTCTTACCTGCACATCTCCATTGGGTGTCAAACTGCATGGTCAGCAGACAGAGCATCAGCACTGGATTCCTGCCCCAGGTGATTTCAGCACGGAAAACTCAGTCGAAGGTTAAAAAGCAGTATCCCTCATCATTTGGCACCTTAGAACAACAGTTCATATACACACATATATACATAAATACACACACACACATATCTATATACATACTTACATATGTATGTATGTATGTATGTATATATATATATAGGATACCTACATGGACCACATGCAACTATTGTGCCTTTCAAATCAAGCTGTACTATAATAACAGACATTTTTAACCATTTTAAAACTCCCTTGTAGAGATATCAGTATTGTTCTCACCATGCATCAAAAGAGCTCCTCTGTTGAACAGTGTAGGATAAACAGTGAATAAAATGGGACAAGCACAGGGAAATTACTTACTAATGTCAGTGAGGAAACAATTTTAGCCACTAGAGAAAAAAAAAAAAAGCCTAAATCTAAACCTGATGATCTTGAATGGCCCAACTGAGGAAATAGAAGTGTTCTGCAAAGGAAGCAGGTGTGAGCTTCTTCACCGTTTACCGAGGATGCAGACATGGCATTCATGTCAGTGACACACACATACACAGGTTAGCTCCAAATAGCCTAGGCACAGTGAAGACTGCTGTTTATTTTCTGTCTAGCAGTGCTATCTTTTTTTCTGGACTCCTAATCAAACATGCCTGAGGCCACTGAATGGATAAACACACACAGTTTGGCAACATTTCAACTCTTCTCCCAAGCGGTGCAAGGGGAAAAAATAAGGGCTGGCTTATGAGACGCACACACACACACACATGCACGCATTCACGCACGCACACGATACTGGATGAACTTTAAAAGAAACGTCTCAGTTTGTTTTATTGTAAAAAGAGTGGTGCTTTCATCCACACACATGGTTAGCAAATCACGGACGTTGACGTTGATGTACAGTTGAGCAAATGTCGTCATAGTCCCCAGAATGTCACAATCACACATTTCATGATTGAGGGCACAATCATCTATAAATTACCAATAAACTATGAAAAAAAAGCCACTTTCATCAAGACAATTATGTAAATCAGATTTTTGTTTGGTCTTTCTGGCACATGCAGAGACAAATATGCCTTTTTCTTAATATATACTTTCTTTTAGGATGGGGATCAAACATTCATTTCCGTCATGACACATTAACATGTCTCTCTGGCCTCTTTCCTTCCAAAACTTTCTGTTTTTTTCCCAACCACTCGAGGGTTTACATGCACAAGACATCTCAAGTGCAAAACTGTGCGATTTGGTTCACTAAGGCGCTGGCTTCCCTTTTTCTTAAAGTCCTTGGTGTTGTCCTCTGTGTTGTGAATGACTCTGCTGGGCTCTGAAGCTTTGTTATACCATTAGCCACTGATCCCCTCTTAAAAATATTTATATTTCCTTCACTTTGAGTCCGTCAGTCAGTCCTACACCAGTAGTGTACTGGTGGAGACAGGATACAGAGACTCCGTCACCCATCCTAGTTTAGTGTTTGTTTGATTAACCATCTGTGAGGCTGACTGTGTACCTTGTATACCCATCCTTGGCTCAGTGTTGGTGGTGATAAGGCCCATAGCTCAGGCACATGCTTCAGCATATCCCGTGATACATGGGGGTCATCTCTACATCATGACATACAGTCTTCCTGTGCAGGACTTCCACTATGGATGTCTCCTATACATTTTGTGAGAGGAATCGAACTTTCTTTCCTGTCAGCAGCCAGCTCCTCAGGTCCTTGATGGAGGGAAGCTTCATTTTCTCTTTGTTTTTACTGTAAACATTCAAGAAGATGCCGAAGAGCACCAGAAGGCCGCCCCAGATGTACCTGAAGAGGGAGAGACGGATAGGTTAGATGTTTTAAAGAGAAGTGAAGTGGACATGGATAGACATAGAGTAGACATTCACTCATGTCTCTCTTGCTGAGGTGGATTCACCTCTGATTACAATTTAATTGTTGTATTTATGAACATTATTTTCTACTTTTACATTTGCTCGATCTGATTTTTAAAATTACCTCTGGATGTGTTATACGAATTGACAGGGGAGAGTGTGTGATCTTGTTGACTTGTAAAATATAGGACAAAGAAAAATGCTTGTAATCAGAACACTAAAATATAACTAGAAGTTAGTTTAATGAACTCCTCAGATCGATCTGTATCTATTTTTTTAAGCCGAAGAATCATGCATTTAATTACACTAAACACTAGTAAATAGTCAATACCATATGAGTAGTGATAAATAGTAAATACTCGTCTATAAAAACGTAAAGTAACCAAATGTGGTGCTTTGTCAAACCAGGGTTTCACAGATTATACATATACTGTATTCTCTTGGTTTAAAAAGTGTAAACTATAGCCATGAAAGGGACTGTGAGTCCAGTGGAGGGCAATCACCAGCTGGAGGGAGGAGGGGAGAATGGAGGTGCTAATGAAGACACACAAAAGTTTTTTTGTATGTTATGTGCGAGCGTGCATGTCGAAAGTCATGATGGAGAAACTGAGCAAGAGAGGTACAGTTAAAAACAAAAACCCTTTGACAGCACAGAGGAGTTAAGAGGGTGAGCAAGAGAGTGAAGGACAAGGAGAAAGAGCAGCAGAGTCTGAAAATGGACTGAGGACATGAAAACCAGGCGCAGGGAAGCCAAATGAAGTTTTATTTGTCAAAGGAGAGGTCAGTGGTCACAGTGTAGACTCACTTTAAACAAGAAGAAAACTGATCAAAGTCAAAAGGTGCCTGTACTTACTGAAAAGTGAAAGGTTTTGTGAAGAACATGAAGGAAAGTACAATAGTCATGGCCTTTCTCCCGGTGGTCACTGCAAAAGAGTAAAACATTCACAGGACCGTCAGTGCAAGTTCTATCAGTTTGCTTACTTGATTAAAAATATGAAACATAAGCTCAACAGATGTGACTTTCTAACCTGGGTCACAAAGTATTCGACTGAGTGTAAGTGATTACACATCCTGTCCATTTCGTACAATTTTATTTGTTTTGTGCAAAAATTAAAAAAAAAACAAGAAGCCAATTGATATGAAATGACAAATTAAATTGTATTTAAATCAAGAACCAACTGCAAATTACTCTGATTCAATTATTTTATAAATTTTTTATTTTCTACTTTTATTTTTGATGATAGCTTCGAGAGATGTTCTGTCATTCTTCACAAATGATTCTTTTCAGATGCTGGAGGGATTTTGTTGCTCTATTTCTGCTTCAAAATGCTCCAAAGGTTTTCCATTGGATTCATAGGACACACTTCAGGTCATTCACCTTTTTCTTTTTAAAAGCTCTTGTGTGTTTTTTTTTATGGATATGTTTGGGATCATTATCACGTTGAAATATTCCTCTCCTGCTCAAGACTCTGTCTCATCTTTTCATTCAGTATTTGAGAAAACAAACATGCATTCATAGTGCCAGCGATAAATCTCATCTCTCCCACACCTCTTTGCACTCATGCAGCCCCACAGCAGCGGTGGTCCTGTCCAGATCCACACCAAACATGCTGGGACATCATCTGATCCATACAAATGTATTTTTGTTTCACTAACCAAACAATGTCCTGTCAATATTCATCATAGTTCATTTCACGGTCTTTGAAAAGGTTTCATGTTGCAGTTTTTTGATCAGTGGTTTTCTTCAGTGTCTCTAGAAGATAACTTTATTCAATGTCCTTTGCATTGAGCTGTAAGTAAGAAGTACTTACTTGTCTGATCAGTGCAAGGTTATGTAAAGTGAATTGTAAGTGGGCCGTTTTAAGAACAGCACTGAGCCTTGTGTTACTGATTGTATGGCTCTTCCTATATCTCCTACCCACTGCTGCACCTGTGTTTCCACTTATGTTCAACATGCTCTTATACTATTGATGCTCCTCTAACCTGTCCCATCTTCAAGGCCAAATCTGGCGTCAGAGAAGTTGCGGAGTTAGCAGCTTGTTTTTTGAGCCTGGGAACCACAGGTGCGATAACTTTTCTTGCAGGGGTCACAAGTAAAATCATGTTTGTTATGTTGGGGTTGTCCTTTGCAGTCTGCATTTTCAATGTGATCTATCTAACTTGCTAATGTAAAGTGGCACAGTTCAGAATCTTTTAAAAATATGCTATGACTTATAACACTATTTTCTGTCTTTTTGCAGAGGAAAAGCAGAATAAGAAAAAGAGAAGAACAAAGAACTGTTCTTCTAACCTGTCACTGCAACCAGGGCACCAAACAGCTTGATCAAGGCCAGCACAAAAGAGATGCCAAAATAACCCGTAAGAGAGAAGAAGAATGCATAACCGTATGTCTTCACAGGATGCTGGGAGGGAGGACAGAATAAAAAAAGTAATTAACAAACTTTATAGTGAAAAATTAGATGGTGAGCAGTAACACATTAGATTAATATTTATACTGTATTAAAGAATAAAGATATATATAATACACGTGGCATGTGTAGTAAAAGGTCTGTATTCACCTCTGAGCAGAATGCCACTGCTGTCCCTAGCCCACCCATACAGAGCAGGCCTGTCAGGATGTAGACAAAACCGATAGAGTATGAATACAGCACCTGTCGATATAACCAAGGTTCAATCAGATGACATCAAACATTATAAGAAGTAGCACAGTTCTCACAGCCAAAACCTGGGTCACAGCCATGTATCAATGACAGCCAACCAGTGATCACATGTTTTGCATTCTTCTAGTCAATTAACCTTATTGTTACCAAAGTTATATTACCATTTCGGAGTTTGAGCCATTATGGAGTTTCATGGCTTTCTCTTGCACATTTCCAATGGCGGCATCTGCACACAGTGCCAGGGAGATGAGGAGAACACCTGTATGTAACACACACACACGCACACACACACACACACACATTTTCAGAACAAGGGAAAAAAAAAACATCCTAACTTGTTCTTCTAATGACTTTAGACTTTTGATCTCATGAAACACGACATCTGTTTGTGGCTGTAGCTGCCTGCAGTTTCTGTACACCATTTTTTTTTTGCAACAGCACAGAAACATTTTAGCAATCTAACCTTGAGAAGACAGCACAATGATGTGGATATTTCTTTGACAGCGGCATCAGAGCATTTCTCTGAAACCACTGGCATCTGCTGTTGGATCTAAAAGATATTACCTGTGACGTTGAAGTTGGGGGCCACTTTGCTGTCAGCTAGCGTAAACCAGATGAGTCCCAGACTCATGCAGAGAGCAGCAGACACATCAGCCACATTGTAGCGTTTACCTTTAAACACAGAGCAATTTTAACATATTTTATAAACAATTCCGAAATCTGAAATTCCTTTAATCTCCTAAATCATATTTTGACTTTACAAAACCAAGGAAAAACAATTAATAATCTAGTGAGAAATCTTAACTGAAATGTATGGTACTGATAAAACTTCCAAAACCTTTCACTACATTACAAACACAAAGAAACAAAACACAGACATTGCACTAGGAAAACTTTGCCCAGCCTCTCCCTTTTTAAAACATAAAAATGGATGAGAATGGATTAAGGTGAGATGTAACTAATACAAGTTTTTGCACTAGGCACTCCTCACAATTCAAGGTTTCTGAGGTTGTGCATGTAACAATGCACAAAAAAGCTGTGAGAAAAAAAAAATGAGGGAGGAGAAAAAAACAACAGGATGAAGGAGTCTTCCAAAAAAAAAAAAAAAAGGCTGATGGATGGATGCCTTGAGGTTGACAAGGGGACGCAGCATCAGGTTGGCTGTGGTCGGCTTTGATTCCCTGACTAGCCTTTGAAGGGCCTAACATCAGTGCAACCCCACACCCATACCTCCATCCATCCCTCCCTCTCTCCCACTTTCTTTCCACTTTGCATTCGAAGTGAACAAAATCTGTTATCCACTGGAGCCCTTAAGGGACCATGGTCCTCACATCTATCCATCCAGAGAGAAAATGAAGAAGGCAGAAAATGCCCAAAACATGTCTGACGTTGAGGACACAGAACCTTGAGAAGCCCAGTGTAAGGATGAAAGAACAGACAGAACCAAGAGCAGGGAGAAACAGCGAGTGCGGCCGACTGACAGCCGAAAACAACAGACATGGATAAAACAGGAGGAACCCAAAGTTGAAAGGTGGTCATTGCTTCAAAGGAACCATGGACAATGGCTAAAATGAGGTGAAGGATAAGTCTTCAAAAGTCCAAATCTCCTGAGTTATTATGGTCAACTCATAAGGTCACAAAGATCGGTGCCTTAAATAATGATGCAACCATCACTTTCATTTAAGTACTTTTCCTCCTGTTTTTGATGATACAAATAGGATCTCACTGGAACTGGAACAATTGTCACAATAATAACCATTTATATGAAAACTAAATGAAAAGAACTGAGTATTTTTAATGTGCTGTGTGATCACAGTAAAAAAAATGTAGGTCTGTGGGGTATTTGACAGAGAAGAAAGGATTGAATTCAAAATTCAGTTAACTCAAACAGTGCAATGGACAAACATTGACAAGCCTTATACGTATCTGCTAACACACAACTTCAAAGCACAGACCTAAAATGTCAAGCACAGATTAAATAACTTCATAACAAAGGATAAAGATAAGATTAGAGAGATTAAAGAAAGAACAACAATATCACATAAAGAAAAAAGCATGTAGCACCAGGACATTTATGTAGCTGCATCTGTTAAGGTCTGTGTAGAAATACAGATATAGTAGTTATCAGCTGACCTTGTATAAACACTCCTCCAATCATGACAGGGATGAGTTTACAGCACTTGAAGATGACTTGTGTAGGGTAGTTCAAGTAGCCCAGAGAGGTATTGGACAGGCCCATGGTTCCCACTGTTAGGAATGCTATGATCATATATGTCTTCCCTGGTATCCTAGAGGACAGGGAAATATAAAGTAACTGAAACTGAAACTTTCATACTCAACTGCAAGAAAGGCCAGAAATCGGTTATCACAATTTTTACAAAAACATTAGCCAATAAATATGAACTGTACTACATCCTAAAGGAACGCCATCTTTAAATGATTGTTTTGCTTAACTGTACCTTCTGCGTTTGTCCTGTGTGAGCTGAAGCTCCACGAGCCCAAACACTGAGTAGAAGCCAAACTGGACTAAAGTGAGGTACCAACCGAAAGGCTTGAATCCTTCAACAGAAAATATCAGCTCCTAAAGAAAGAGAGAGAGAGAGAGAGAGATAGGGCAGAGGAGGGGAGGGGAAATAAAGAATGACAATCTTTGTGAGGCCCAACTTGTGAAATGCAAACTTTATCCTACAGGTTGTCTTAAATGGCATCTATACCAGTACTTTACAGCTACAGTTATAAGACAAAACATGAAAACAAACACATATATGTATGTACAGACACACACTCACACTCACTCTCTGTTGGTCAGTTTATTAGGTACAGTGCATCCATAAAGTATTCAGACCCCATCACTTTTTTCAAACTTTGATATATTGCAGCCTTTTTTCCCTCATCAATCAACACTCAATACTCTATAATGACAATACCAAAACATAACTTAATCTTCAAGTATGTATTCATATTGTTTTATAACTGTATTTTTACTATTCAAAGGTTTTTTGTATCTGTTTATGCAGACCCACACTGTAACAAGCATGAACTGATTACTGAATATATTTTACCATATGTTTGTGTGTGTATGTGTGTGCGCTAAAGTACAGTTCTCAGATTGTGTCCTTTTTCCTTTTTTACCTGCAGATATCCATAGACAAGGTAAAAGAGGAAGACTCCAGCCACGCAGATGAAAAACTGTGAGGGGGCACTGAAGCTGCTCAGGTTGATTCCCAGAACTCTCAGCTCCTCCACAGACTTTATGTGTGGCGACATCACCTCCGTTGTCGACGGGATGGATATTGAAATGTGCTTCCGTGAACTGTTGTAGCTCACCAGGCCATATTTGGCACTCATTGTGTTTATGGCTTCTGGGAGCTGTGGGGACATAAAGAGATAATTAGACAATGATCATCTTAGACATAATTTAATAATCCTCTTCAAGCTTCAAGCTAGGGGTGCATTGGTATGAGATGTTCACAGTATGGTAACGGTGTCTGAAAATATCACTGTTTCATAGTGTCATGGTCTTTCAGAAGGAAGCATTCACATCCTTTACTTAAGGAAAAGTATTGATACCACATGGTAAAAGCACTGTTACAACTGAAAGTCCTGAAATGAAGATGTTTTATTAAGTATTATCACAAAAATGTACTTCATATATTTAAAGGAAAAGTACTGAATGCAATGAAAATATTGCCTAAGACTATTTAAAATTATACATTATATCTTTTTGTCTTATGCATTAATACAAGAGAAGATCAATCAATAATCAATATATCTGCTGATTTACTGTAAGCGCAACAAATAAAATTAATGTTATCTGTACATTTCATTCACAAACACGCCTATGTCAGCTCAACTCGCCAGGGAAGAATGTGGAGTTTCTTCATGGGGTCAGATCAGGGTCAGTGTGTGTCTTTTTGTAGGACATATGGTACCGAATGGACAATCAGTGCAGATGTAGCTAGGAAAATTATTTTGATAGAGCATTTAAGGATAAATGTTTAAATGTTTACACATTTTTCAGTTAGAGGTTAAAGTTATGAATGACATACTTTTGATACTTTGGCATATGCAAAGTAAAACAACACTGCTGACTTTTATTTCTTTTTCTGCAGATGGAGATTGATCAGTCTCGCTTTTTTCTAATGCATGTGTCTATGTGGCAGAGTACATGCCTAGGTGAGATTCTCCAATTGCCAGCACCGGTAATACACGTGTACATGGTATGATAGCCATCAATTTTCATATATTAATTTTGTGTAGCATGAAACCGGTTTACCACTGCAACCCTAAATCGCCCATAGCCTGGATCTTTCATTCCAAGAAGCAATCTCTAAAATGTTATATTGTTCTTGTGAATAAGCAATGCAGACAGATACACCTTTGTATACAGCACCATAACTAGCATTAGGTGACTAACTTGATTCACCTGTAAAATAAAAAGGTCCTGAGTTGTTCTAAGTAAAGGATTATTCAGAAGGTGATTTTTATTTATGTTGAAATAAAAACAAAACAAAACACGATGACACTGTAGCAGATAATAAGACATATTCAAATGAACAGATGGCACCAATTGCGCTAATATTTGTATAGTCAAACAGCCAATGTCATGCAATAAGTGAACAATAATGCCAATAATGTCTGATACAGAAAACTTATGAGAAGCACAGGCCATGTTTGCATCACATAGCTATATTTATAATCCAAGTGCAAATGCATCATAACAGAGCTGATAGTTGTCAAGTACTTCATAGCAGCTTTAGTTAGAAAATGTAAAGCATTCATATTAATGTTATTTATGACAACAATCATTAGAGAAACAATATTGTTTTTCTCTATAAAGAATGAGCAATGATGTTCTTCCTTTTCCTATAAGTCCCTTATAACCGTAGTATGTACTTCACTGTATGTTGGGAGAGGGGGATATTAACCTACATGCTCATGGGCTTTGCATTTTCATTTTAAGAAATTATATCAGTCCAGGACCCCGAAAGGCTGCATTCAATGTAACTAAACACCCACAGCGTTGTAGATTTATAGGACATGGTCGGAAAACTCAGCACACGTAGCATGTACTTATAAGAAAGTACGACGTTAGCTCAGCTACACGAAGCAGCCGGTTGCTAACGACTTAGCTTACATAGAAGCTGAGATTGAATTAGCTATTTTAACTTAAGCCTCCTAAGATAAGTGGCCGGCTAACAATCACTACCACGGCTGGCTTATGACACGATTACTTGTGTCCTCGCTGGCTTTAATTTCTCAACCAACTAATAAAGCTACAGTAGAAATCTCGCTACCTTCAATACTTCCAACAATACTTCCGGGTTTTCTTTACGTTAGCTTATCCTCTTCTTCAGGGGCGACGCCGGTGAAAATATTTCCCCTGCATTTGCCCACTTCATCTTTAGTATATTTCTAAGCTCGTCACATTTTTTTCTTTGCACAGACGGACAGCAAGAGCACGATAAGTAGGGTGTTAGCCTGCTAAAAGCTGCCTGCGGTCGCTACAGTGGGACAGACAGCCAACAACTTCCGCTTCGCTGTGCGTCGACCTCTGAACTGTGATCCTATTGGTCTACATGGCCACACACTACAGCAGGTGAGTTGGCTCACACTATCATCCTGGTAAGTTCACTTTAGCTTGGTTTTAGATAAGTGCAATTATATTAGTCTGTGCCAGTTTAAGCAACAGAAGTGAATTAGTCAATGCTTTTCGGTTGAAGCAAAGCAACGCAGGCTGCGTGTCTTACCTTCTGAGCAGAGTCCATCCTGAGCTGACACTGTCCCGCCACTGTCACCGCCGCGTATAACAATTCAAGTTCAACTGGACAATCTGGTTCATCCTGTAATAGGCTTCTTCCAGTATTCTCATGCAAATGAATACATACATTCCTATCTTATTCAAATAGACCTGTTAATATGGCCCATCAAATTAAACACTGGGAACCTGTCTGACTTCAGCGGTACTGTGTTTGAGTTTAATGTGTCATCATGTCATGCTGCTACATCCTAGTACGATGCTATAGAGGTAATAACTGCAGAGGTAATCTTTAAAATATTCACCAATACCGATACACTCCGGTTTCAATGCAGAATGCATGTATTTTCCTGACTCAATATGTTGGATCAAACTTCTCAAACTTAATAAAGAACTTAAAAAAATAACCCCACACCCTAGTTTCTTGTTGTCATGCATGTTGACCAAGGTGATTACAAGGACAACAATACCAATTTGAGATGGTATAAATTGCAAACACTGACTTCATAGTGTCTGCCAGGCAACCAGGTAAGATGGCCGTGACTCCAAAATGCAGTTTGCTCAGTTACTCGCTATTGCAAATTGGAAGTAATTTTCTAATGTGCAGGCACACATACACGTGCGTATGTGTATAATAATGCATCGTAACTGATCTGAGAAACTAAGCCAAGTGAAGCTTGACAAGCTCACTTGTCTATAGCTACAGACGGCAAAGATTGCCACAGTGTGCAACGCCTGATAGTCAACCTAGACAGTAGTCTCCTACAGACACAAGATGGCAATACATTAAAAGATGAATGCAAACAGCCAATATTTTTGTTATCAGACAGAATGCTGTTCTGTGATGCAGAGAGAGATATCACTTTCACTTTGGTATCATTATACTTGATGTCTATTTATAGCTTTAACCAGTCACACACTATAACAAGCAGAAGAGAGGAGCAGAGTACTTAACCAATCAAACTGGTAGTAAGGGTGAGTGGGGACATCTAGCTGAGGCCCCTGTCCATGAGGTTTTTCTTTCATCTGAGGTATCATAGCATGTCTAGGGAGACATGATGCCCCTCACATGATGGACATCATTGTGCAGTCTAGCTGACACGCTTCCTCGATGTAACATGGTGGTTGGGGGCAGTACGAATGGACTGGCACAGCAGTTTGAATTCTTGGGGTATCAAACTGCTCAGTCTCACAAGAAAGCTTATTCCAGGGTGCTGGAAACTCTAACTGTTTGTTGAATCTTGGAATAGCGGACCATCTCTTTACCCTTGCAAGGCTGGAGGAGTCATGGGAGTTTTACCATCCAATCTACACAAACTTTGTGGACCTGGAGAAGGTCTACAGCCAATGTTTCCATATTCTCAGCAGTACTCGAATACATTTCCAATGGGTGTTGGCCTCTGCCAGGGTTGTCCCTTATTACTAATCCCTTTTGTGATTTTCAAGGACAGGATTTGGAGGCCCACAAATTTCTTCTTTGCTATTTGCAGATGATGTGGTTGTGTTGGCTTCATCAGATTGTACTGGACCATTGCAGGGAAGAGCAATTTATGTTCCAACCCTCACCTATTGTGATAAGTTTTGGGTAGTAGGTTAAAGAATGAGATCAAAGCAGCTGAAATTGGTTACCTCTGAAGAGTGGCTGGGTTTAGGATTAAACATGGGGAAAGGACCTTTGACTTTTGGAGCTCAGAATAGAGCTGTTGCTTTGCATTGAAAGGAGCCAGTTCAAGTGGTTTGGGCATCTGATTAGGATGCCTCCTGGTTGCCCTCTATTCGAGGTCTTTTGGTCAGAGACACCAGTGCAGACCCAGAACACACTGGAGAGATTATATATCTCACCTCAGAAACCCCCAGGAAGAGCTGGGAAACTGTGTTGGGCAGAGAGAGGTTTGGTCTACTTTACTTGACCTGTGATAGAAAATGGATAGATGAATGGTGAAGCACTGCTTGACTTAACTGTCCAGACAACAAGCCATTGTACTGTGGTACATTTAAATTTCTGAATACTTTTGTCACTCCTGGTAAAACAGCCATGGTTAGATACAATGGCCAGTTATTGATACAATGAAAAACTGAATACACAAACACAAAGCAGTATTGCCATCATCATGGTTAGGTATAGTCCTAATATTCTTTGCATATTTGCTCATGTAATTGTTTTCTATTGTCTACCTTGCCTTCTGCATTTCTTTCCTCTTCTTCCACCCCCACTTCACATCAACTCGCTTCATTCTTTCAACCTACTTTCATGTCCATATGAGCTTTCCTCCCCCCATTCTACCCTTCCATTTTCTTCACTCTTTCTTTCCCCTTATTATATTATTCTCTACTCCACCTTCTCTGTTCTCCTTTGGCTTTACCAGTATAAGGCACAAAACTCTCTTTTGCCCCTTCATCTGCCTCCTCCCTCTTCCATAACCCTCCTCTCTCCCTGCTGTCCAATCTTAAATTCCTCCCTCTGCCTGCCTGCCTGCTTGCCTGCCTGCCTTCTCTCTCTCTCTTTCTTTCTCCCTGTCCTCTGTCCCCAGCCAGAGGTTAATACACTCCAGGATGGCATTATTTCCTCCCCGGCCCTCCAACAATATAAAAATTCAGAATGGACAGCTCAATCCCTCTTCCATCTCAGATTTGATTGTAATGGTATTGCCTCCTGTCCCTGGGAGGCCCCTGCCGCCTCACCAACCCGGCCTTTATGACACTAAATGGCCAGGCTACAATTTTTCCATCTATTCAAAAAATTCTGTTAATAACTCATTGAGAATGAGACGTCTGCACTCCCTGGACCGTCTGCGGCCAGGTCTCTCACCCCTCTGTTCATAGGGGTCACAATATACAGAAAAAGATGCAGGGCTGAATCGCAAATGTAAAAGGTTAATTAATCTCTGTGAATTTACAATCCCCTTTCCCCATTCCCCTTGCACTCCAATTGACAGTCCCAAAGAGACAAAAATGTCATATTTACAACCTCGCATGGAGAAAGTGCTCAGCAATGTACAGCAGTCGAGCACAGGTGCAGGCCTGTCCAGCCACTCTCCCTTCTCCCCATTCCAACTTTACAAGTGTACCCATTCATCACGTGTGATGGATTTATGTAATAAAACCCATTTCCTTTTCCCATACGATCCTATTAAATAATAAAATAATTATTTATTGATTATTCAAAAAGGTACATATGCGCAGGTAATGGCTTTGTACCACACCACTGGACCTGCAATAAATAAAGCAGGCAGAGTGAGGGGTTGAGAGAGACAGAGAAGAATAAAGCAGGGAGAGGGAGAAATGAAGGGGAATGAAATGACTTTTGAACCACAGAAATCTGGATCCAATATGGCCTCTTGCAGTGTGGATCAGGAAGGACATTATTCAGTCTTCAGGAGGCTCATATGGGAGCGTGACCTATGAATGGTTTTGATATAGTATATGGAACATAGAAATTAAAATAGACAACTGCCCTGCATATAGTTTGCATCTCAGATTTTAACATTTGCTTTGAATTGATAATAGTTGTCCTTGAGCCACAAAACGTGTTTTTTTTTATTTATGTAACAAGAAAGATTACATACATTTCTAAATGTTGTTTCAGAGAGGGTTAATAAAAATCTACTAAGATGATTTTGTATGACCATCTGAAACAATTTGTTTAAGAACTGTACACTGAACACACTAAAAAGCAATATTTACCAATTGTGATAAAAAGATTTAGCTGCCACACTTTTCATGAAAACCGATTTAAATTCTGGTTATTGCAGAGGAAGGAATACTAACAACCCCTTTTTTTTTAATCATTAACAGAAATTTAAAAGTCTGTTAATAAAAAAACAGTGTATGGGACTGTTTACTGGACAGAAAAAAAAACTTCTGTTTTGTCTTTATCCTCTTTTCCAAAAAGAAAAATACAGGTCCACTCACAAATACCCACACCACTGATCGTAAATAAATAATGTGAAGAATGATGATCCTTTATATTATTTATTCACCATCAGTATCATAACAAGCCCCCTATCCCCAGTTATGGTTCATTTAAAAAGGAGACACTTTAATGTCAGGCAGTTATTACACTGAGGGCTCCTTAATAACCCATTTGTGTTTGGTCTTATACTCGGCTAAAGTGCACTCACTCCCCCTTGTCTTTTTTCTAGGCTTGTCTCAAGCCTCCTGCATGGTACGGAAAACAGATGCTATCTCGGCTATATTACTTCTCAAAGCGCTCATATCCTCTCCCATGTTATTTTCTTTGATCTGCTAGGCTTGCTGCTCTTACATTTTTCAATGTATTTGTTTACCTTCAAAATATCCGATCTTGCAGTACAATATCCACTTGCAGTCACAACAGCATTTGGGCTATTACACTTTTTTATGGTTACGTTTAGAAACTTAGAGCTTTGGTTCAACTTATGGAAATATTGCTGTCAGGTTTAAAGTTCACAGACAATTCAGACACGTTTATTTAGATTTAACAAAAAAAAAAAAAAAATCTTTCCTTATTCTTAACCTGCTTTTGTTGTCTTAGCCTAACCACAGACGGGATCCTGAATGCAAAGCCTGGTCACTGCTGTGACAGTTACACGCATTATGTACCCGCCATCCATCAACCATCTCCCATGCGGCTCCACTATTATCAATTCTGGTGCTTAATTCATTAAAAAAAATGTGATGCCTCTGCATATAATCCAGCCAGCTAGCATGTTCCCACGACACCTATTTTCTGGTGCATTTTAGTTGTATAGAAACTTAATTTCCAGCGTTGCCATTAAAAATGACTTCACCATCAGAGGAGAGCTTCTTATCAACATCAAGGGTCCATTTACATTCAGTAAACAGTCCATTAACTTCAAAACAGGAGCTCAACCTGCAGGTATAGTACTAACAGCTTGTTAAGGAACCTTTTTATTAAGCGTTTTATGCTATCAGCTGCAGTAAAATCCATTTCCCGTATTACCTTATGAATTGAAAGTGAATTAACTCCTGGTTCATATGAGTTTTATTAGAGCTGAAAGCATTGATCTTTTAAATCATTTTTAAGTGAAAGTAACAGAAATTCAGTGGTTCCAGCTGATCAGCTTTGAATATTCAATGTTTTTCTTAGTCTTATATAATAAGCTTAATACCGTTGAGTTTTGGGCTGTTGGTCACACTCCTTGGGCTTTACAAAGTCCAATTTGTCACCTTTCACTGATATTTCATGGGCCAAATGATTAATTAATTAATTACAAATGCTTTCGCCAGATTATAGCCTAATGAAAATAATCGTTTGTTACACCCAGTTTTATGCCATTTTATTCCCAATAATATTTTGTAGGAAAAAAAACAATTAATTATACAGATTATGAAGAATCTGCCCCCTTTTTGTCCCTTATCATGGAAGCAATTGCGTCATAGTTGGCTGACCCATTAAGCTGTGTCTTTACTAAACATATAGGGACACTATACTGTGCAATATCCCCTTGATAGACATTAACTTTTGCATGTACAAATTGTAATGAATTATGGAATTATGATTTTGTGCCACTGGTCAGGATTCAGAGCTGCACTGCTAATGCACAACATCACTGCAGCTCTTATCATGAATTTCAACTTTTTAATTTGAGTTGTCCTCTCTGTGCTTTTTTGAATACATCTCCTCTATCTCTCGCTGTCCTACTCTCTCTCCCTCTCTCTCTCTCGCACACACTCTCAAACAGATTTGTTAAATCAATTTGTCAGCACACAGGTCATAAGCAGTAACAACTGAGTAGGTGGCACTGAGGGCAGGCACAGGAGACCAGAGAGTCTTTTTTATGAGCAGCCAGGAGGGGGAAGCATCCCTCTTTGCAAGTGTGCCTAGAAGAAAAGGAAAGAAAAAGTAATTAAACAAACAATTTACCGGGAACTGTGTGTCTGCTTATCCAATCTACCATACTCACTTTTTGCTCTAATACATATAGACAGAAAATGGGGGTAGGGGGGTTGTTTCTTGTCTCCTCAGTGACGGTAAATGACACACATGTTTCATTGCCCATTCATTTAACCTGCACTGTGTTTATGAAGAGAAAGGGATTGAGAAACAAATTACGTAGTGTCATTTAATTAGGAGTTTTGCTGTGAGCAATAATCCTGTTTTTTCTCATAACCTTTAACTACTTAATGGATTTGAGAAGCTATTACCTTTCAAGATTTCTGTTTTTAATTATTTGGAGTATTGTCACAGATATGAAATGTCAATCACACGCCAGGATTAATGCTGTGGTTTATGTCTGCATATTATTTACTTATGGATTGAAGCTGGAGGAGTTCTTTTAGCTGACAGGTTTGCAAACACAACAAAATTGTGCAATATGCAAAATTTGTTCTGTGGCCTATTTAGCTTTTCACTTTATTCCTGTATACCCATTTACAAATCGATGAGAGGCATTTATTTACATAGATATTAACATTACGCTGTGTTACACTGATGGGAATCATGGATTGGATTAAGATAATGATAGTTTAATGTGAACACAATTAAGTGTTCCTCCATTGGCATTTATAATGTAGGTGTGCATATGTAAAAAATACAATCCAAGAAGAGTGTGTGTGAGAGAGTGTGACCCTGATCACGTTTAGACAACACTGAGAAAGAGGCAGACAGAGTTTGTTTGGTTTCCCCTGGAGGACATCACAGTTCTCTGCCAAGAGACCAACCCACGTGCTGTGACATCAGGCCCGACTGTATATGAATATCGCCTTAAATACATGAGCCATGTGAGGAATGCTTGATTTATTTTGCTAGACACGCAGAGGACCATAAGGCATGCTTCCTGATGTTAAATCCTTGGTGCTCCTATGATGACAGCAGGCTGCATACCTGTGGAAAAATATTTCATATATATTGTAAATGTTTAAGTGGACAGAGTGTATGTATTAGCAGCACCTGATATAGCTCGTGGAAGTTTCACTTGAGGATCTCTGCAAATGTCTAGGAGGATAAATTAAACACACCTCGAGCAGTTCAAATACACAAAATCTTATTCAAATAGATGTTTTCACCCAGGTTTGACACGGCTCTTAGGCTGGCATGTTGGCTCCTCAGACCCCCCATGGCACGGGGCATGTAATCATCCTGAAAGTCTCTCCGGGTGTCTGCACTCTCATAAAGCAGGAAAATGGATTGTGTGGCCCAGGAAGGGAAAATGAAAGAAAAGGAGAATGAAATTACAGACCTGGCTGACTGCACAAATCATGCATATGATGTTTTATGGCTTGCCAGAAGAATTCAACACCTGTGGATCACAGTAGCTATAATTGTACATGAACGCACCAGGATGGCTGTGGGAGGAGAGTTGTGGTTTGAGTATCATTGAATATGTGACAGAGTTTGTGCACCTAGTAGGTGTCTGTGTGTATGCAAGTGTGTTTTTCTTGGCATGGCCAGATTGTAGAGACAGAGGGAGGATGAAAAAAGAAAGTTCGTGGACCGCCTGTTTTTGACTTCTTTAGTACATCCTGAGTGATCCACACACAGCCCACACTGCTCACTCAAAGAGGCTTCATTTACCATTGTAATTACCCCGTTTATTTACCCTATTTGCTTTGGTGGTAAAACGGGGGCCAATTCATCAGATCTGGACAATTTGGCCTGGCTTTAGCGTTGCCATTTACTTTAATTAAACAAGGCAATAAATTATAAATCACAATTGGCGTAACCACTATCTGTTTGAACCTGAAGCTGACACACCTGGTGCTACAACTCACAGTTCCTGAAAAAGAACCTTTCACCCAGTCTGTATTGTATTATTTCCACTTTATTAGCCTTTTATTATAATGTGTGTGTATGTGTGTGTGTGTGTGTGTGTGTGTGTGT